>CM053412.1:34332981-34401350 GCA_028644305.1 Xerus rutilus
AACAGGGGTGTAAGGGGGGAGGGGGCATGGGGACAGCAAGGCTGGTGGAATATGATGGACATCATAGCCCTAACTTTATGTATGACTGCATATATGTTGTGATTCTATACAACTTACAACTAGAGAATTGATATGTTATCCTCTATCTATATACAATGAATCATTTACACTGTTAACATGTAAGCCTAAATAAAATTTAAAAATAAAAAAAATTAAAAAAAAAAACTCAAGTATGTGTTAGTGGATGCCAGGAAAGATTGGTAGGATGCAGTTTGTGGGTTGCACCGTGTCCCATATTTGCTCAGTTAAGAGATCTGTGAGCCACAACTCGCAATAGCCCAACTATTGAACCAACCTAAGTGTCCTTCAACAGATAAATGGATAAAGAAAATGTGGTATATATACACAATGGAATATTACTCAGCCTTAAAGAAGAATGAAATGATGGCATCTGCCGGTAAATGGACGAAATTGGAGAATATCATGCTAAGTGAAATAAGCCAAACTCAAAAAACCAAAGGCCGAATGTTTTCTCTGATATGCAGATGCTGATTCACAATAAAGGGGCAGGAAGCTAAGGAAGAATAATTACTTTGGACTAGGCAGAGGGGAGTGAAGGGGCGGGTATGGAGGTAGGAAGGATAGTAAAATGAATCAGACATTATTATCCTATGTGTATATACAACTACATGACCGGTGTGATTCTACATCATGTACAACCAGAAGAGTGACAAGTTGTACTCCCTTTATGTATGATGTGTCAAAGTGCATTACTGTCATGTATAACTAATTAGAACAACAACCAAAAAAAAAGAGATCTGTGAGCCATGAGGTGCCTTTCTTCTCTACCTTTCCCTCCCTCATTTGCTTCCACTTCTTTTCTTCTTTACATTTTATTCTCTCATTCTCTGATTCCAAGTTTTTTTCTTTTCCTTACTTTATTTTTATGTGTGTTAGGAATGAGACTGGAACCAACAAATGAGACAGTCCTTACCTTGAGAAAAAAAGTCAAGTAGAGTAAGAAGAAAAATATCTCGAGAGGACCAGTGGAGTCATGTCATCCATGATCAGTGGCATGAACATCATGGTACTTTATACCACCTTATACTCAGAACACAAGGCTACCTAGGCATGGAGACTGCAGTGTGAATGGGGATAGAGGGATGGTCATTTATTTGGGATTGATTTTAATAGAACTAGAATATCTCCTTACCATGAAACCTCTCCTCAATTTTCCTTTCGTTGAGATTTATCTTAAAATTTCACCAACAGAAGTTTATTTTATGCCCTTAGAAATACAAATGTTCTTGGGAAAATCAGAACATTGCATTTAATATAATTAATTTAGTTGCTTTATTTTTAATTCTTGGCTGAGATAGTACAGTGGAGAGATTGCAATTTTGATTCACTGGGGAAAAAGAAATAATAATGGTTCTAGTATGCTTTTATGGGAGTCCAGGTCTGGATGACACCCTTCAGAAGCCACATGGGGAAGCTGTCTTGTGAGATAAGGATGATGGAAGGAAAAATGGTAGATGAGGGATAAGATAGGGCCTAGAGGAAGTCAAAATGTCCATCACTGTCTATTTACAGATTCAGAACCAATAACAAAACATAGGAAGAGCACACGTTTCCACATTCTGTACAAAAAGGGTAAGAAAAGACCATAGGTGTGTCTTTTTTTTTTTTTTTTAATCTCTCTCTTTCCTACAGATGTTGCTATATATTCCTGAAAATCTATTTGGCCAGAACAAATGTTTTTAAAGGGTAGGTCAGAAATTCTAGACTGTAGACAAGTTAACTTTTTTTTTTTAACTAAGTGTGCATTTAAAATGAGGATGTGTGAGAACCTACATTTAACCATGTTTCAATTTAGTTTCATATGTCGGTAAAATATATAATAGAATAATCTACTTAAATATTAATCTTATTCTATTTTTCTTTCCCCCATTTAAACTCTCTCTGTGGTAACTATCTAAGGCTGATATAAAACCATTTAAAAAAATAGCAATGACATTGTAAGGACACTAATGATTACCATCCACTCAAAGCACAGCCAAGCATATGGGGTTAATGAATGTAGATGCCAAAATTAAATAGGCCACATGGAAAAGAAACAGGCAGAGGGTCTGTGCAGCCAAAAGTTATGGCTGCAAGATCTCCAGCAATAAACAACGGCATTTTGCATACTCTGGTCCTTTGCCCTAGACAAGAGTTGACCGGCCCAGCAGGAGCACAGAATGGAAAAAGAAGAAACAGAGGCTGCCCTTATTTCTTGCCTCTGGATCTGTTCTTCTTAATTATAAGGCCCTCAGTTATGTTCCTTCCATTGAAGGGAATTTTTTCTGAAATTAGAGGAAGACTGGGAGAAATCTGTTTGTTGAGAGAACCATGGCTCTAAGGTGGCAGTTGCCAAGAATTTGAGTGGGGAAGAATAGCTGGTGGGAACGTGCCTTCCTTTTTAGTCTTGGATCATCCAGGACTCCTGAGTCATCCTGGTGAGGCAGAAGCAGGAATGCCTAGGTTCAATGGTGGGAAGGGACTCGGCGGTGCAATCACGGAGTATAAATTAAGTGCTTGCTATGTGGGAGTAGGTTTGGCACTAATTATTTAACAAGAATTATTTTATTTCTTATCCTAACTTTTTGATATGTCATATTAGATTAGCTTGTTTTACACATGAGAAAAGAAGGGTAATGAGGTAGACAGAAGAGAGTCCCCACCCCCAGAGAGGCCCATGTTCTGATTCCTATGATCTGTGAATATGTTAATTTCCATGGCAGAAAGGACTTTTACACATGTGCTTAAGTTAAGGATTTTGAGATGAGGAAGTTATTTTTTAATTACATTCCTGGGCCCAGTGTAATCACAAGTGTCCTCATAGGGAAAGAGAGAATCTTCACAGACAGAAGAAAGGCTCACACACTAGGGAATGCAGGTAGTTTTCCAGAAACTGGAAAAGGAAACAGATTCCCTCTAGCATCTCCTGAAGGAAAGTAGCCCTACTGACACACTAATTTTAGACTTATTTGGGACTTCTGGGTCTAGAGAACTATAATACATTTGTGTTGTTTGGAGTCATTAAATTTGTCACAGCAACAATGGGAAACTAAGACAGCTGAGAAGGGTTAAGAAACTTTTGCAAGATCACACAATATATTGAACTAGCTTGGGTTACTTAATTAACATAATCAAATGTTACAAAGGTAAATATAATACAAAATCTCAAGATTATTAAAATATTAGACTACCTCTGAATATCATGATAGAAATATCATTGAAACCCTAAGCTAACACATCAAAGACCATCTGATAGAAGGATGCTCTGCATATAATAGCTACAATATTCTGAAACAGAAGAGCGACTAGCTAACCAAAGCATGTGGAAATGAAAACCATATTAGTGGGAACTTTATGATCCCCAAAAGCCAGCACCATAATGAATTATATTAACTCAATTAAAATATCCCATCTTTTTATGATGCCATATTATCCTCACCATAATATAAAGGACAGAGATATACAATACAATTATGTAGAAAATGAACCTGCCCAGAGACCCAGAAAACAAAGCTAATTTCTGAATTATAATTCCCCCAACTTAGAGCTTATAAGTGGAACAAATAAAAACACATATACATGTTGTGCTTCTCTGATTCATGATGCTCAGACATCAAACCATTCCACAGACACATCATGAGAAATAGTCACAGGGATGCAAGACAGAACTGCAGCATCTGTAGTCAAATGGCATTGACGCCACTGTGAACACACTTTTGAGAATTGGAAGATCATGCTTGCGATGTGTGAATATGTGTGCACTCTGTGAATCAGCCAGTAGTGAAGTGTTCCAGATTCGTGCTTCAGCGTGTGCATTTATGGGAACAAGCGTCCCTGGACTTTCTGAGAGTACACAGTGCAGACTAATGAGCAGGAGGCTAAGTGTCCTGGACTGAACAAGCAGTCCTTTTTTAACAAGGCCTTTTGCCAAAGGGTACTCAAGTCATTTCCTGAGAGTGCTGGGCACACACACAGACAAGCGGCCGCCATTTCACTGTCATTCAATGCACTGAGGCAGCGATGCATTTAATAGCACCTTAGTGACTTCAAAGACTTAATGAGTCTAAACTACTACCTGGAAAAAATTAGGCACTGGAAGAAAGAACTACTAAAAAACTGTTCTTTAAGAGCTGCAAAAAGCTGTTGAAAGGGATTCTGGGACTTCACATGTTTCTAATAGTATTCTTTGAACTCACATAGTATAGAAATCAATCTAAGAGATGCTCCCTTCCAGCTGTGAGCTGTTACCTTATTACCTTATTAGGCATGAATGGCTCCTATCTCTCAAATCAGGCCATTTCCAATAAAAGCTAGAACCTCCACAATATTTCAGGGCCAAACAAGAATGGTGTCGAAAAAGGATCACAACAGAAAATTCCTCATCATTTCTTTCCCATGAGTAATAGGTGTCTGTGCTACTGTTTCCCAACTTTGCATTGTTACTTAGAACAATACAAACTCAGAAGTAGGGAGCTAGGACCAAGGCAAAGCCAACACTAGAATCTATATTTCTTCGATCCTATTTAGAGATGGTTTTCTCTCCTTTGAGTTAGAGATCTGTTTCTTTGAGGCAGTGCCTCAAGTGTAAAAACACCCCAGAATACCTATAAAGACAAGAATATGTGATATCAGGAATGAGGATGGTGAGAAATCAGAATCTTGGAGTGTGCAAGCAGTTGTCATAATCACTCAGGTCCACAGAAGTCCTTTCAGGCAAGCAAGTCATCACCCCGTGGCACCATCTGTCTGAAAATGTTTAAACTGGAGTCATTGTTCTCTGAGGTCCATTAATAGTCTGCAAAGGAACCAAACTAACAAGACCTGCAGGTGACAGAGTTTTAAAAAGTTTCATGTGCTTTTGTTCATCCAAACTTTAGGATTATGCCAATATTTCATGAAGATATACTGGGGAAGGTGTATAATAGTGAAGAATAATAAACAAGAAACAAAAACTGACGGTCACTTTTAGTTCTAAATGTCACTTCAAGTGTGTGACAAATGGGTTTTAATATAGAGCCTGTTTATATCCTAACCACACAGAATCAAAGTTCAGTGGTTTTTTTTTTTTTGGTTTGGGTTTTTTTTTTTTTTTCAGTTTAAAGAGTTCAAGATAGCTATGCAGACTTTCTGTGTGAAATTCTTCAAGAATTATTTGCAAAATGATCTTGGATACTTTCACCAGGCAGGGCTTTCTGGATTAATCCTTCATTAACGTGCTGCTCCCAGCTTTGGGCTCTCATAGGATTTTCCCATGACTGTTAACTATGTAAAAACTTTAGGTATAAAGGGGTCTAAGAAAGGGCATTCCTGGTGTTCCACCATTTACCACTGTCATGCCCTTTTCTGTCAGACACACTGAATCCCCAACATAGTGAAGGGGCGAGGTTGTCAGGTTGGGGCAGCAAGTAGAGTGTAAAGAGGCCTGGGTGCAGTGGGAGGGGACAGGGCAAAGAGAGAGGAGCTTAAAGGAGAGTGACTGCCCCGACTAGGCTTCAGAAAGGTGTCCAGACTCAGCCTGGTGCACTTGGTAATCTGGATTTTAGTAAACTAGTTTTCAATTGCAAAACAACAACGACGTGAGCACCTTTGGTTTGCACACAGTAAATACATCATGTTGTTCAATTTCCGGGGTCCCTGGGATACTCTGTTCACTAGCTGGACAGCACAGTGTGTGCCTTTCTTGGTTTAGACGTTGCACTTCTATCATTGCAGCTTATATTACAGGAGTTAATTTAATAGTAGCTGTGCCTGTTGTGTTTAATGGCCTCCATGGTCAATTAAGATGATTTTGGGAGAATAGCAAATTAATGCAGGATGAACTTCCCACTGGTTTTATTATTTAAAGTCCAAAATCTTTAAAGTGGCTTTGTAGGTCCCGAACCATCTGGCTCCTATTTGAGGTCCATATCTCTGTTCACAAACTGCACTGTAGTCACGCTGGCACTGGGCCTTTCCTGATGCCGATTCCTTTGCCTGGAATACTGTTTTCCCTTCTCAACCCTGAACCTGGCCAGTTCCAGTTAGAATTTCTATTCCAGGCAGCTTTTCCTAATTTCTCTGTTACATTCAAGCATTCTACTTCCATAATGCCCCCATAAATTCCCTTAATGACAGTTATCACAATACCATCATGAAATACTTTATGAAATTGTGTCTGTATCACTCACAGGGCCAACGGTTTCACATGGGCATGCGCTGTCTCAGTGATGTTCACCAGCACTAGAGATGCCTGGAAGAATGCAGGTAAGGAGCATCACATGGGCTGCAGGTTGACCTCGTGGCTTACACGTCACAGAGGAGGCAGGAAGGGGCATGAGCAGATAGATATCTGTGCCCAGAAGTTAATGAGAATTAAATTAAGGAATTTTAATCTGACGTTAAATATTCAGGATGAATCTGAGATGGAGAGAGACTAAACCTTAGAAGATCTGACCTGGAAAAACTAGTAGTGAGAACTGAGTCAGAGAGCTAGCAAGTCCCAGGAACTGGGAGCCATTCTCTGTCTAGCAGCCCTTGGTTGTCTACACTATAAGAGGTCACTATATAGATGATTCAGTTGGAGCTAGGAGAAACTTCTTACAAAGAAAATGAGAAGGATCATTTATGTTCATTTTTATGACTTTAAAGACATTTTTTAAGAGATGGGAAATGTGGCAAAAGAAGACCATCCTAGAAAAAACTAATTAAGATTTCTATTAAATGAGTGAGTGTCATCATCATTCTGCACAATAATTTCAAATACATACATATTTTTAAATTTTAAACTATATGTTGTTTGTGGATGTGAATTTAGATGATAGCTTTCACAGGTGCAACTTGACTCAATTTCTTTAATAAATGTTAGCTAGCTCTTTCTCTTTGATGATTAAGATAGCTTTTCATGTACATCAAAAATAGTCCTGTTTCAGATCAGCCCCAAGTGGTTAATTTTCAAAGAAGCCAAATACATGGAGATTTTCAAAGAAGCCAAATGCCCTTGGAATATGAATACTTTCACTGTACAGCTGTATAAAAATGAAAACAAATTAACTTTTACTACTTTCCAATTTTGAACGGAGTGACTTTGTAAGCCATAGAAGTGAGAAGCGTCGCCCTACAGTATCTAACGCCCTTTCTGACAAAATTGAGGATGTGTGGCAAATGAGGAAGATCAAACGTATGAGGAGTAAGCACAGGGGTATCCCCAGATTCTGTTGTGCCTAGAACCAGATAGAAATATTTACAAATTTTTCTGGATTCACTGCTGAATTTCCATCTCTATTTTTAAACAGAACCTATTCTTAAGTGACATGGTAGATTCACACTGTTTGGGGCCAAAATGTACTATGAATAATTTTTGAAAGTTCACAAAATCATTCTTATTATAAATGCATCACTTTGAATAGCTGAAAAGCATGTGGGCAGTGTCTTTTAATCACAATAAATTCAAGGCCTTGAAGTGCAGGCTTAAATTTCAGAATGTGAAGATTTTTACCTGTATAAGGTTGGCTCTATCTTCTGTCTACTTTAGGGGTGTTAGGACCTGGAATTTGATTCTGTCTGTATTACTTATTATTGTCATGCTTTCCCTCTATTTTAAGATCCATGACGCAATGGTTATGAGAAGCCATTACATTCCACATTGGGTGACAATTGCTTGCTTGATATGTATCAATGGGAAATAGACATCTTAATTTTTTTTCTGGGTGGATTTACTCATATTAATTATGGCTTATGTATAATTCATTTGAAAAGACTCTCCTACAGATTTTAGAAATTAAATCTCCAACCAGTGGAGACAAGTGACAAGTAGCATATGCCCACATAGGAGTATTCACAGTATGTGAATACTTGCTAGGGACAGTGACATTTCAGAGTTTATAATGTGGCATTATTCTCTTGTAATTATAACTCTTAGCAGGGTTAGCCAATTGGAAAGCACAACTACAAACTACAGTACTCAGTCACCAGTGTTTTCCAACTCTGGGTGTATCTGCTGTACATTTAAGTTCTGTGTATTGAACACCATTTTCCCACTGGCTTCAATTTTTAAATTAGAAATAAACTCCAAAGGTGTAGGGAGTAGTGCCTTTTGGGGCAGAGATCCTGCATGAGGTAACAAAAGGAGGAGCTGAATGTACAGATATGGCTGGCATCTTTGTGCACTTTTGGTGGTCCTGTGTGAATAGAGAAACTTAAAAGCCAGATCCAGAGAGAAAAATCTCTTCTGGGGGGCCAGTGGATGACACTGTATTGCAGTGTGACAAAAGGCAATGAGATAATGCAATGAATTTCCAAGAATCATACTAATTTGTAATAATAATACAAGAAAATCCACAGAAAAAGTTCAACTTTACAATGTGTCTGTGTTCTTCTCATTGTCTGCCCTTCACTCCCAAAATGTCTAGTATATAAAGTTGTCAGTTTTATAAAATAAAAAAACATATATTTTTCGTATAAATATGGCCCAAATATTGAATAGGACATATGTATACTAAAAAATTACTTGTTGTTTATCTGAATTTGAAATTTCAGTAGGCACCCTATATTTTATCTGGTATTCTTACTAACGTAGCACTTTAGACTCAGAAGATATTTATTGGGTGACTTCATCTTCTTTGCCTGCAATAATAGAAAAGTCTTTTCTTCAGATTTCTGATTTTACTTTTTGCTATGAAATCTTTTATTCAGATGAATTTCTCAACCTGAGCCTAGCAGGAGTTGCTCTGGTAGGAAAAGGAGGGCAGAGTCGAGCCAGTTCAGGTTCCTAGCCCTTGCTATTGTTTGAAGTCCATTTCTGTAGCCCTGAATTCTTATTTTAGATGAGAGAGAGAGGATCGGTGAAAAGGGTGGCTGCAATTCCTTGTGTTTGCTTTGGACTGTGCTGTCTCGGCATCTGCAGGTGACTCTGCAGTACAGGAATAAGGTATGTTCCTAAAGTAAATGTACACACTTCACTAGCACAGAATATATTTTCCTAATTAGAAAAATCTATAATATTAAAGTTAGATTATGAGGTGCATCAACAAAGTAGATAAAAAAACCAAAATACCTCCCGTGGAAAAACATTAGGGAAAAAAGCTTCAAGTTTTTCAAGTAAATTATGGGTAAAATGGGTTTTCATGGGATAGTCTGAAAACGTAATGGATGTGGTTTGGGTTAAGGAGACAATGCGGGGGACTGGCAAACAAATATTATCTTTTTCTCAGCTTCATTGGTACTGAAAAACCTATCATAGGGAGGAGACTAATGGCGTGGTGAGAGGAGAAAATGTTTAGAAATATGAAGTGAATAAAGCAATTAAGGCCCTGTAAATCTTTCCCAAACTCTTAAGAACTGACAGCATTCCAAGAACATCTTAAATCTCACCTTCACTTATCTGCCCTGTCACTTCTCTATATAAAGTTACAACTCTAAACAAAGAGAAAAATCTTCCATAAGTAATATCTGTCCATTTTCCTATTCATCTACTTGTTAATGCAATAAAGAGTTAAATACATGGGCCACACACATTAGGCATTGGTGACATATAGTGATAAACAAAACAGAAATAGTTTCTGCCTTCAGGGAACTCAGCAGTCTTAGTGGTAGGGACAGATATTAAAACACGATTACAAAAATAATTCATTGTAATTGTGACAAATGATATTCAGAGAAGAACAGTTACTGCAAACACCAACTATCCACTCCAGAATCCTCATTATCACTAATTATGCACCATGTTTCATACATTATGTCAAAAGTATTGTGCATCCTTTATAGCTAAAATTCACACTAATCTTAGAAAATAGCAAGGTGTTTTTATTCCCATTTTTAAAAGATAGAGGAAAACTTCCTTTTTTTCTATTTTATAATCTCATGTGTCTGCTGGAGAGGCCATTGGAAGACTCTGTTTTGCTAGCGTCTTGATGTGTTTGTGTATGAAAATTGGGAACAAGAACAGAAGAGAACAAACTTTCTCTTTATAGTAAGATTAAAAAAAAACCAAAAAACAAAAACAAACAACATTCATATCCCTAAGAAGCTGGAGGCGTATGTGAGTGAAAAAGGAGATGATGGAGTTTGCCAGAGAGATGAAGGCAGCTGCGGATCTCTCCAATCCCCCTATCCTTGCCAATCACTAACCTTCAGCAATGTTACTGGATACGCCATACATGAGTGCTTTCTTTGATGGCATGGGAACACAGGTTCACTTGCAATATGATAATGGGGAAAAAGAAGGCACAATGTGCATAGACATCAGGGCCAGAGGAATAATAGGGTAGGAGATAGTAACCCTAAGAACTCCCAAAGGTTGTGGGAAGGGCAAATCAATTCTATGCAAATCCTCAAGAGGCTGGGTTATTCAAATGAGGACATGGGACTCAGAGGGTCCAGAGCCAGTTAATGCATGGGAATTATATTTGAACCCAAATCAGAGGCCAGTAGTCTATATTCTTCCTACTTTGCTGTATTTCCTCAGTTTTTTGTCAAGAAGAACAGGGGGCCACAGGAAACACTTCTCATCTTGTCTTGCTCTGGAAGAAATGAGTTCCTGAATGACCAGGATACAGGTTGACCATTTTCACCTTAGAGCCCTAGCAATCATGTTCTGCTTTAATGCTTCAAGTTCAAAGCACTTTTATAAACATTACCTAATATATGGAATTTTACTCCTTCTGAATGAAGAGTGAAATGCTAAATAAATCTGGAAGCTTTGTCAATGCTTTGAACTACATATTACTCATCCAGCTGCTCCTCCACGGCATTATCTACCAAGTGCAGCTTTGCCAGGCATGGCCACTCAGCAGGGAGCAAGTGCAGAGCTTGCATTTGGTGTGCTGCGGACAGACTTCAAGAGCAACTTGTGCATGCTGTAGGCTCTGGAAAGAAAACCGGGGACATAATGTCCTGGTCAAAGCAAGTGCCTACATTTATTTTTGGAATTATTCCTTGGAACTGTGGAGAGATGAAGTTTTTTTTTTTCCAGGCAGAGCCAAGGACAGGAAACAAGGAGGTTAAGGAAACACAAACCTTGAAGTCTTAAAGCTCTACTAAACTTCTCTAGTGTGTTCTGGAGGTTTAATCACTAGGTTTAGTAAATCCTCAGCAGGTATAAATAACCTGAGGTTCCTTTTAGATTGTCTGCTTTGGCTGGGGAACTGCCAAATCTACAAAGACTATTATTGCTGGGTTGCCATTTATGTCTCTCCACCTTGAGTTTCCCATCTTCCACCTCTTCTTTGTGTCCTAATTTAGACTGTGTTTACTTTTCTATCTTTGAGAATGCTTTGTACACTCTTGAAAATACTCTGGAGTGCCAAATATGGAATGTGCCAAATTCCTTCAAAAATGTTTAAAAAATTTTAGTGTGAAATTCTTTTAATATATTTAAATCCTATGCTCAATTTTAATGCATGGAAAGCATCCAGCATTTTACCTAAGGCACATACTTTGACATGTTATTCACTTTGTTAGTTCTTCTCAAAGCAGAGTTCTCAAGGGAGACAGCAGCAACCTGTCACCTAGGTGGTTAATCTGGAAGGTACTAAAACTTGGTTGCCCTCTTGCCATTTCTCACTCATAGAAACAGAAAATGTCACTCCTTATCTCTTGATGGAAGATGAAGCAGACATAGTAGTTTAAAGAAGGTAAATCTGATCATGGGGAAAAAGAAAACTTCATGAGAGGTTTGCCCATGGAATTAGACAACTTATATTTCCAATTACCTGGCTGCCATGTACTACCTGCATGTTGTTGAGCAAATAGCTTAAATGTTTATATTTTTTAACCTTCAATTTCTTTATTTGAAAGTGGACATCATAATTTAATAATTTCATGAGGAATGAATAATTTTGTAAAATGTTTTTTATTGTTCCTGTCAGTTTTTGTCATTGACATCTGTCTTACTCCCCTTCCAATATTCCCTTTCCTTCTTTTGTATTCTGACTGCTCTTGCAATGTAGTTCATGAGATTGCTGCTGACTTTGTTTCCCTTCAGACAGAGAGGTGGACAGAGAGGTGGTGTTCAAATACCCCTCCCCTTGACTATGGGGACTGTTCAGGGTCATGCACACAACCTGAGCCAGCCTTTGCCACTTACTTGATGGAATCTTGTCTAAGTTATTAAGAAACATCACTTGCTATGGGATGTGAAGCTGCTGGTGTGTGATTTTGGAGCTACTTGCAGCCACCCTATCTGCTGCTGGAAAACTCCTGTCCAGGAGCTAGGGAGAGACACATGATCTGGTCATACTTTTTGAGGTAGAGTCACTGTGAATAAGACTAAGCAGAAACAGAAAGAGTCTAGAAATGGTGAAAGATCTTTGGGATATCCTTGGGGCCTCTGGACCTAAAGAAGTCTGAAGCCACCTGGTACATGGGTTCCTGCTATTTACATCAGCCAATTCCTCCTTTTGAAACTGGTCAGAGTGGGATTTCTTAAACCTGCAACAAGAAGAGCCTCATAGGCCTCCTTCTGGCTTCTTCTGACTTTTCACACACTAACAAGGTGGCCTTGTTTTTGCCTTCAATTTCTGGAGATAGTTTCTGCCCTGATTCTTTACTATTTAGGAAAAAATTTAAATGGTACAAAAGAAGATAAAAACCATACTATTAACCTTTTGGTTGATAGTCTTCTTGCTTCTTTTGTATATGTATTCATATTGAATATCCAATTTCAAATTATGACTTTTAATTTGCATCATAGCAATTGAAGAAAATTTAGAAAAGACAGAAAAAAATTGACCTATTAGCCATAGATAACTAATATTTTGCTTAATTTTCTTTTCTCTATCCTTTTTTGCTCTCCTTTCATCCCCAATAGGATGGTAGGTAATATTTTATAAAAAGCATATTCTCTCTAAGCAATCATTTTACAAAGTTCTTTAAATGGTTTACATCATATGGATGGACCATAATTTGTTTAACCAGGTTTCTGCTGTTGGGTATTTGTTTTTAAAATTTCATGTTTCAAATAATACTGTAATTGAAATCTTTGTTTATAAATTTTTGGGCAAAAATATTTTTATCTTAGACATTCCTAAAAGAATTACTATGTTAATGGTCATATTTATGTTAAATCAATTAAAAATACCACCAACTCTTATCCAATTAAACTCAATCTGTAGAAATTCTCACTTTACCAATAGTTTAGAAAAATACTTAGGGAAACCCCAATACTGGCTACATAGGATTTCTCAGCTTTAGAATGATTTTAACTATTCATTTTCCCATTATAAGCCATTTGGTTGTTTCCAATTTTCCATAGCTATAAATAATGTTATGAAAAGGTCCTTGGTACATAACTCTTTGTATCCATTTCAAATTATTTCTTTAGATGATTCCAAAATAATTTTTTTTATCAAAGGGTGTAATTATTTTCAAGCCATGGATTCATACTGATATGCCAAATTGCTTTCCAGAATTATTGCATTAATTTACACTCCCACCAATGAAGAATGAGAATGCTTTCTAATTTTACTAACATTAACTATTAGTACTATTTTTTTTAAAAAAGCAAAACAACACAACAATAAATCTAAAAATACTCATTGGTTTGACAGATGTTACAGTGTGATTTTATTTTTAATTTCTTTGATTAAAATGAAGTTAATACTTTCATATAGTTTTCCTTTCTCTTGGCTGTGAACTATCTATTTATGTCTCCCATTTTACAAGTGTCTTCTTATTTTTCTGCATATTTGCACAAATTCTTTATGTATGAAGGTTAGTAGTGATCTACCATCTCAGATATGTGTATCAGACATATCCACTTTACAGATCATTTCCATTGTGTTTCATAAGTACTTTTCTGCATTAGGATATTAACCTTTTCTTTGACAAGCATACCATCTATATGCTCTAAGCTCTTCTCCACTCAGGGAGGCAGCACAGAATAGTGAGTGGCTTAGTACACAGCCTGTGGCACTGGACCACCTTGAATAGTGATGACAGTGTCCATCTTTTAGGACTGTCATGAAGGTTAATGAATACAACAATTTTGATGCCTCTTTATAGTCAGTTCTTACCATTGTCAGCTGGTATACATTGACTAGCATTTAACTTGTAATGTTATTGATGACATTTTCTGATCTGCTGAAATTAAAAAGTTAATGTTGTTAAATGTAACTTATTTTTCTGCTGTGAATCTTAATTTTTATACTATCAAGCCCCTTTCCTTTCACAGATCATTTTCAAATTTTCACATGACTGTTCATAGTGGCTTTATTTGTAATAGTCAACTGGAAACAACCCCAATGTCCATCCACAGGTGAATGTAGAAACAATGAAGAACTAGAATAGAAGTGATCATACCATTGATATGTGCAATGATGTAGATAAGTCACAAAATAATCATACTGAGTGAAAGAAATCAGACAATAAAGTACAGACTATGTGATTTCATTTAGACATTCTAGAAAATTCAAACTAAGCTCTAGTGACTGAAAGCACATCTGGGGTTGCCTGGAATGGGGAGGAATGGAATTACTAAAGGGCTGGAGGAGACCTTGAAGGATGACGGATGTGTTTACTGTCTTGATTCTAGAGAGGGTTGAGGACATATACATCGTATCAAGACATTAATTTTTGCAATTTAAATAGCAAAGTTTAATCTTAATTATATCACAACAAAGTTGTTTTTTAAAATTCCTCTATATTATTAATTCTTACAGCTTGATTTATTATAAATATTTAACTCTAATCTACCTGGAGTTTGTTTAATTTTATGAACATTGTTTTCCTTTTTAATACTATTATATTTACTGCATAATAATAATAATCTTCCTATGGAAATGCACAACTTTCTCTAGCACATATTAATACACATGCGAGTATTTGTACTCTAGGGTTTTGTCTATACTAACACCTTCTTTAATTATAGTTCAACTTAATTATAATTATAGCTTTATGAAATATTTAATAGCTAGCAAGATAAGTTCCTCTTGATTTTAATATTCTTTTTTTGCCTGACCCTAGCCCTAATCAAAAGATTCCAGATCTTAGCCTTATTATCACAAGAGACTATTTAAATGCAAAGGATTATTTTAATACAATTTTGGATATCAAAGGTAATAAACGTTGAGATTCAAATTTTTTTAATCTTATGAAACAGTATAAACAAAATTAAACTCAAACAGCTGCAATACTAGCTTCAGTTTAGCCAAATTGGAAAAACCTGTTACTGACAATCATCTGCTCTGCCTTCTTCACTCTGGCCCAGATTTTAATCACTGATTCTTACAGAGAATAGCCAGGGGTTAGAATAGTTCTGCTATCTCTGGAAGGCAAAAAAGAGGGCTGGACTCAAGGGCAATGCTGGGTAGTGGGGAATGTCAAGAATACAGATGGTACATGATACAAAACCCTCGGAGGAAGATTGCAGGGCCTCTCATAGCAAGACAGACTTGTATAGTGTTTGTTATGTGGATATGGGAGGGACGATAGTTTGGAGTTCATAATAATTTCATCTTATTGGTTTTGATAGGTCCAAAATGTCTGCCCTGTCTTCTGGTTTTGTCCACTTGAGTTACTTGATGTCCTCTCTTTTATATGTTACAGGTTAGATTATTTTCTTGAATCAAAAAGAACAGATTCACAATTTCTTTTTCTGATCACTTTTCCACATTGCGAATTGTAACTGCTGACTATTATTTTCCCTCTAAAATAAAAAAAAAAACATTTTCATCCAATGTGTAAGGATCAGAATGATCACTTTTGAGTGCAGAAAGACAACAGTCAGGCAGTTAGCGCTTATTAAATACCTACGGTATACATAAGCTCCCTTGAAAGTGAAAAGAGGATCTAATTTAAATAATATTCTGTATAACTGCAAGAGCTCTCTGTAATACCAATTTTCTAAAAGTAAATGTCTATAATTGAGGAAACTTTTCAAGAGGGGAGGGTGCTGAGGGAAGAAGCATAAGTTGTTAAACCAGTAAATAAAAATCTATGCTTTGCTAGCTAAGCCAGTGCCTCTGAGGAAGGTCCTGAACTTGTTTTCCTTTATCTTTAAAGAGGAAATAACAGTGTTATCTACCTTCTAGGATTGGTGGGGACTCAACTATAATGTAATCGAAATACTTTGTGCATGGTAAGTCACCATACAAATATTAATTATTAGGGTTAATAAAAGCTCCTTACTTTTCCAGATAATAAGCTACATAAAATATTTACAGAGGTAACATGAGAGCCCCCATGAAACGCTGCCATTATGAACACATTCCCCTAATAGCTGAAAGAAACCAGGGCCACTCAAACTCACAGAGAAGCAGCAGCCACTTGAGATGGGCAACACACCTCTAGAGAGGTTTTCTCCAGCCCCCATCCCCGAGGCATCCTTTTCCAGAAGTGCAATGGCGAAAGCCAGTACATCCCTCTACTTTGCCTTCCTCGTCCTCCTATTGGGGTAGTCAGCTTTGTGCACTTGCCCAGTGACATTAAAACCCTTTGAATTCTCATCTAAGGTCACAGATAAAGACAACGGAGCCACAGGAGACAGATGCGGATGGCAAGGCAACTGCTGGGCACTCAGATGAGGCTCTTCTGTGCCCTCTCCTTTCTGCAGCCTCCTGGATACCTCTAGAGTCCCCACATTTCTGCTGTCCTGAGTCATGGTGTCCTCAAACCTCCTCTGCCTCCATCTGTTGCCTAGTCATCATGCATGGCCCACAGCAGCACCCTCCTCCCCAGGAAATCCAGCGGCACAGAGGCGTTATTCTCACACTGCCTGGCATCCATAATGTTCCAGTAGCTTTAATTCTGCATCTGCTGGTATTCTTGTTTCAGTTATATTTCAAGTCTGGTTTTCCATAACGTTCTTTCAGTGCAGAGGATGGCAACCCACCCAGCCCCAGCAAACCTGCATCACAGGGAAAAAAGATCAGAAGGCAGTTTGTACCTGCCTCTGCTCTTGGGTCTGGCTGTGCTATGCTGGAGCCACTCTCTTGACCTTGACTCTGTTACCCATCCATCCCCTATGACTAAGCTCTGGGCAGCCTCTGGCCTGATTCCCCCTTCCTGGCTGCCAACCTCTCACTTGCTCCCTTAGGTTATGAAAATGTCAGAGTATTTAATTCCTAGCAAGATGGCAATGAACAAATTGACACATTATTCAAATACAAAGCATGGAAGGGGATTTCATTTACTCTCATTAGTACCATTAGCAGAAGTGGCTCTCTGTCAGGTCAGAGTTATGCAGATATATAGAGAGAACATTTCAAAAAGGCGTATTCTTTGAGGTAAAAGCTTCAACTATGCCAGTCAAACTGATTGATAGTGTTTGGGTAGAAACAGGGTTTCCTCCACCTTCCGAGGGGCATGCTCCTCAATAGCTCTTTCCACACAGCACATGAGAAAAATCTTAAGCTGCCTCTATTACTATTTCTGAGCTATGTTGTATAGAAGGAGATAAACACCAGAAAGTCTTCTAAATCCTATTCCATAATAATTGGTGACATTTTTAAGGGTTTACTATATGCTAGGCACTTCGCAAGCACTTTACACATATCATCTCTTTACAAATACTAAGCTTCGTGTGGATTGAGTAGGCAGGATGGTAGGGTGGATGGTTAGCTCACTAACTATAGCTTTCTCTCTTAACTAACTATACTTTGCTCATGGGGTGGTTGTGAGGACTAATGGAGAGGCATCGTCGGCACTTACATTTACTCAGTGGGTTCCATGTGTTAGGGACTGTTCAATTAATTTAAATGAATAATCGAAAAGCACTGGGAACTGTATCCAGCAATTAGGAAACACCCTGTTTTGTTGCATCAGAAAGCTCAAGAAATTTTCAGCCAGTGTGTTTGTGTCTTCGCGTGTGGTGGTTCCCACTGTCATCCACCATATGGTCAGCACCTCGCCTACCTTGCCTCTCTTCCTTTCAGGTCTTCATTATCAGGAGTACGCTCCACCTCCTCCACCTTTTCCCCTGCATTTTCCCCTACTGCACTCTTCTCCTGTTGCAGTGATCCTAAGACTGGGAGACATCAAAAGTAACTTCTTGGAAAACAGTGGAGTTCTGATGCCAGAAGTTACGGCTTCTCCTATCTTCCAAGCCATAAAGGGACCTGGATATATTGTCAATAGCGGGGAAAAATTTCAAGAAAAATGGTACTAAGGTGGGAACAAAAACTAAGTTAAGTTCCACAATGGTGAAGGGAACTGCGTTTTGACTTTCTAAATGATCTCTAACTTTATAATGTAAGAAGTACTACACATTGGAAAGAGAAATAAATCACTAAGAACATTAAGATTTCAATGAAGAAGAAAATCCCATAAAGGTACAACCTCAGTTACTTTATATCCCCACACAATACTATGATGCGCCATATATTTTGTGAAAGTAGATGATGCAGGGTGGTTTGTGAAGGTTAGTCTTGTTAGAAAAGCTTGGATGTTGTAAGATCTGCTCAGTTGCCTTGACCGCTACAATCCTGCTTGAGTGCTACAGGCAGTCATTGACAGTTTTGAGGGAGGCTTAAAAAAACAACATCAGATGTTTTCTAGTTGACTTTTGTAAAGCCAGGAAACTGACAAACACCTCTCAAATACACTCCTTTTCAAAGTCTACTTTCACTCTCCTGGCTCAGAGCCACTCTCACCTTTTCCTGGAGGGTTACATGTCCTGCATTAACTTTTTTTTTTTTGGTACTGGGGATTGAACTCAGGGGCACTCAACCACTGAGCCACATCCCCAGCCCTGTTTTGTGTTTTATGTAGAGACAGGTCTCACTGAGTTGCTTAGCACCTCGCCTTTGCTGAGGCTGGCTTTGAACTCGCGATTCTACTGTCTCAGCCTCCCTAAGTGCTTGAGCCACCATGCCTAGCCCTGCATTAACTTTGAGACTCATTTCTGACATCTAGTGTGGCTTCCCTCTGGTTTATTTTCTGTGTTGCTGCCATTCTTAACTCCTCAAGTGCATATGGCTTCCCACAGTATGCAGCTATTCAGTGTTCAGGTCGTGTTCCAAAAGGTAGTTTGAATTCCATACAGAAGCAGGTAAGTAGAGACTTGGCACAGTTGATAGAGCCAACTTTGGTCTAAATTTCTAAAATTAAATAATCCATGAAAACTGCTCAATGCCAAGGGCATGGTCATTGTGGTGGTAGTGATGATGTAAGGATGAGGACTTGGTCTCTGAACACCTTTTTGAGTTCTGGTGTTTGTTTAATTTGTGGCTATTTTAAAAATAATCAAGGAGCTTATTTTTCTTATTGATTTATGAGACCTCATTATACATTATGAATACTTTTTCTATTCCACATACACTGTGAATATTGTTTCTAGTTTGCCATTTGTCTTTTAATTTTGCTCATAAAATTTTTTAGGAGAAATAAGTTTTCACATCACCATTCCTTTATAGTTTCTACCTTTGAGGGCATACTTTTCTATCTCCCTTTCTGTATTATCTCCTACTACTTTTATGAATTATAATCTTATATTGGAATTGCCAATCCACCTGGCCTTTTACTTCATGTGTGGGATAAGCAGAGATAAGAGATTTTTCTGAGTATATTTCCATGAACAAAGCAAAACCGACTTCAGATATAAGATATTGTTATTTGCTTAAAATGAATAATTTAGAATTTAAATACAGTGAAAATACCAAGAGGGCATAAATAGTGATCATTTCATAAAAAACATGTCAGAGTGGGGGTATTATAATAATTCCATTCTAAAATATATCCAACTAATATTATTATCAAAGTAAAAGTAGTGGATTACTCCTTTCTACTAAAAATACAAGTGATTCATTCCTAGAAATGAGTTTATTCTTTTCCTATCAGATACAAGCCCACACATTGTGCAATTCTTAATAAGCTGAATCATTTTTCATAATCTCCATTGCTTATTGAATAAAGCCCGACATGTATTATAATATCTGCTAAGAATATAACAAGCATATCTATTGTTAGTGATTTATAAGTGTTATTAATGGAATTAATTAAATATGGGAGTAAATTTCTGAGAATCATATAACCCATTACAAACTTTCATGTTCTTTTTTAAACATTGACCTTTTACTTGATAGAGGGCCAAGAGCTTTCTATTTTATCTCCAAATTAATCATTAGTCCAACATCATCATCATCATGATTATTGTACCATTAGTTTTTCATTTGAAAACTTGAAGAATCCTGAAGAAAAAGTTCATTTTATCCAATTCCTTTTCTACGAAAAATGGTGATCAATAATAAAATTTAATAAAATAATAGGTGCAAAAATAACAACTCTTAACAATGGCACATAGAGCTGGTATTAAATCATCATTCATTGGCTTCATCTTCTATTTTAGAAATATTGTCTTTGGGTTGAAAAGTTATTAATTTTCTCTGTCAATACAATTCTCTTTTGTTGTGACTCTGTTGAATGTCTATCACCTTAATAGAGGTAAATGTTTGCAGATAATTAGCTATTAGTCTGAGTATCTAGGGAACTCTAGAAATGAAAGCTAAAAGGTTAAGAAACACTAACAATTAACAGCAAAGCATGATTTAAATAAGAGTTGACAAAAGTATTCAGTTAAAATATCCTGGCAAAATTCATAGCTTTTTCTGTATTCAAAAGGGGGGGGGGATAGCATGAATGCAGATAGAAGCATACATGTTTTATAAGTGTTATAATGATTTTGATGTTTGTTATCATGGGAGGTCATGGCAAAAATTATTTTAAATGTAACAAAAAATGTTTCATTGTAACTCCTTGCTAAAATGTAGAAGATGACTTGAACATAAAAAAAAAACAAGAGACTAAGGAAATAGCAATGAAAATCAGAGCCTAAGTGGATACAATCAAATCTAAGTTCCCCTTTTTGAAGAAAGTGTGTGGTACATGCTTAACTTGGGGTAATTTATTGACTTTCATTCTAATCAATGCTAGTTAGTGGCAAATAACTGACTTAACTCAGGAAGAAAGCATTTTCTGAAGATTTTCATCTGTGGAAAAACTGCAGGTGGATTGTGAATACAGTGTAATAACAGTGGTCTCTACTATGTAGTTAGGTTTTGTCTCTAAAAGCTGTCAAGGCAACTTGGTACAGAAAGAAGTTGCATAAGTTAGTTCTTAGCTAAAACATGAAATGAATCTTAATGTCTCCTAAGAAAGTCAAACACAAAACATCAGTAAAAACTATGAACAAGGACGCAAAATAATTTATCAATAAGGAAATGTTCCTCTTCTTCACTAGCTTGCTCTGTGCATTTGGAAGCCTCCCCTTGATGCAGGCTGCTAGGGTGATATATAAACAGCTCAGGAGGAGGCTGCTGCACTCTGGGAATTGATGCCTTACCAAGCCTCACTGAATTGTTTACATTCAGGTCTTTGCCTCTAAGCAAAAGAGTTCATTTTACACTCACCCATATTGTATTTACTTCTATTTTTAAATCCTCTAGGACTCTTATAGCCGCAATGCTAAATGAATTGAATGTTGCTGGAAATAAAATACGATGCAAAAATTATAGATAAAACTGAACTATTCTTGTTGGATGAAGCTGGTGGTAATATGATGCAAGAAGGGGAAAAAATCCCACATACAACAAATAAGCTAAATAACACGCTGAAGAACTTTGTCTTACTGCTTAATTTAGTATGAGACAAGCAGCTTTGGACCACAGCCACTAATAAGGTGTCTCCTAAGAAAAGCGAACCATTTTCAAAGAACAAAACAAGGAAACACTTTTCTTGGTTTCACACTGATCTGAAGACACTAATTATTGCATTCTTATTACTTCCTTGGCAGTTTTCTTTCTTTGACTTACACACACACACACACACACACACACACGCACGCACGCACCCAGAGAACACTAAATATTTGCAATGTGTTAGACTTTCAACGTTTTAGACTTTCAAATGAAAAACATCAAATCGGAGGCGGAAGAGTTGAGGAGGGGACAGGAGAAATTTGTCCTGTGCCTCTGTGGGGGCAGGGGCGGGGGCGACAGTGAAATTCCACCCAGCCAGTTATGCTGCTGCTAAAGAAGGAAGAGAGTTCAGTTTCATAGATTCAATTGCACCTTACCTGGTTTTGTAGTTAAATGCACCAACATGCCCCTAATTCTTCTGCTGAAGCACTACATATGCTGAAAGCTATCGTATTTGACCTTACACATTTCCACAGAAGAAACTCCAAAGTAACCTTTAACTTCAATAAAAAGCTGTGTTCGTTCTCTCCCTGTGCACAACACCCAGCAATCTAATACACCTCATCATGTGGTCCGTTACCATGGTAGCGATGAATCCAGCTGCTGAAATACAAAAGACTGACAAAAAGTTGCTTTTTCCCCTCCACCCACCCTGACAAAGTCAGATTTTTTTTCCTGTATGACAGTCTAATTTGAATGTTTCTCTTGCTGACTCAACTCCATGAACACGAGAAAAAAAGAAAAAGAAAAATGAATAACAGAGATAGAAGAATAAAAGGTCTTCTAAAGCATTTAAACTAACTAATGAAATAAGAACATGCATTTTTAAATCGCCACTAATCTCTTGAAATACTGATCATTATCTCCTACTTCTGCCAACTAAATATTTTCAAATGCCAGTCACTAACTCAATAGCAAATAATCCCACAGCTCCTTTAAGAACATTAAAAAAAATTATTCAGTAAACACAAAAGCTCAAAACACTACATCAGTTGACGAAGGGCTAGTCTCAAAGTTTTTTTTTTTTTTTTTCCTTAGAGCAAACTTTACTCATGGCTTAGTTGGGGGAGGAAAAATTCCTCATTTTCTTTTTATCAAAGTCTTGTGTTTAACCATTACTTAAACAGATTAGGTTTCTGTTCTACTTAAATTTGAGATCATAAATTTGAAACTCTGGTGATATAGCTTGCTAGAATTAGCCAAACTATATTTAGAGGTTATATTAAGAGCAGGGTCTTGAAGTTGGGTCAATATCAACTGTGGTCACTGCTGGGACCCCCCAAACCAATAGCTGTGGAATAAGATGTAAGGAGTCCTGGTCCTTTAAGGAAAGGCTGACAGAGCCCCAGGAGCGTGGAGCGGTCCCTCAGCTCAGCACTACCCTTCCTCCTCACCAGCACATCTGTACCAGCTGGTGCTCCAAGGCAACTTGGTCCCTCAGGCCTGGCCTTGTTACGCTGCTGCTCGCACAGCTTTGTTTATGTCTCACATTTAGGTCCTATTTTTTGTAATAATTTGCTGGTGGATCTATCTTCCCTCTTTAGACATGGGCTCTCTGAGGAAGAGGAACCTTGTCTTACTCATCTTTCTGCATCAAGGAACTAGGAGAGTTGGCATCAGGCAGGGGTACTTCTTGAATAGATAAAGAAAGGAAAGACCAGTTCACCTCCTTCGGTGCATTGGAGGAAACTTGGCTTTTGTGGGCCTGTTCACAGCGGTTAAAGCCTTAAAGGCTCTATGCAGGCTTTTCCTTCACCTAGAGCCTCACAAGGGGAGGCTGGAGAGGGGAGCTGCAGGAGCAGCCATGGACTCAAGCAGACTCAGGTTAGAAACCTGTCTCCCATACCTAGCACTTTTGTGGTCATGGGTAGATTATTTATCCTTTCTAAACCTCTATTTGCTCCTCTATGAAATCCTTAGAGTTATGAAAAACAAGGAATCATGTACTGAGCTTGAAATATACTAACTGCTCAATAAATTCCTGGCAGTATTATTTAGTAAATATATTTATGACTTTTGAACAAGAAGGGCAATGAGAAAGCTAACTGGTACTTCACTTCCCCTGGTTGATACAACTCGTTTTTAACCTGACACATGTTATTAATCTCAAGTCTCATATTACGGGTTTGGACAATAACACAATATAAATACAGTGACCATTTTAGGCAAATAGCTGAGGCAGCTGGCCACCACCCACAAACCAGTCAGTGGTTACACATATTCCCAGTGCAAAATGGACCGTCAGAAGAATATTGAACTTTGGAGTAAACAGAGTGTGGTGGCTCATGCCTGTAATCCCAGCAGCTCAAGAGGCTAAGGCAGGAGGATGGCAAGTTTGAGGTCAGCCTCAACAATTTAGCAAGACCCTAAATAACTTGGTGAGACCTTGTCTCAAAATGAAATATAAAAAGACTGGGGATGTGGCTCGGTGATGGAGCATTCTTGAATTCAATCCCTGGTACTAAAACAAAATATAACAATACAAAAACAAAATCTTGGGAGTATGTTTTTTTCAGTCTCTAAATATGAAAGGAAAACACATTAAGTAAAGCAGTTCACTGCAGTAATTTTACTGGATCCTCAAAAATAGTCACATGATTTATTAGTAGTATTGTTTCCAATTAAAATGAAGTATTAAGGATTTCAGAATAGGAATTATATATACAGATTGCATTTTTAATAATGTACTGATATTGGATTAACAGGAGTGTTTAAAAGTTCACCTTGATCTGTAACAACTACTGCAAATTGCTCAGCAATATAAACTTTCAGCTGCTTTTCTTCACAGTCATCTAAGTCAGGAAATTACCGGACACCAAAGCCAATTGCATGGGAAAATTAGCCTCAAAATCCCTTTGAAGACTACAGTGCAAAACAGCAGCCTGGGGTTAAAATATCCTGTGGCAGGAAAAAAATAAATAAAAAAATTTCCTTCTTGCAGGAAGTTACCAGAAAGAATGTTGCGCATTGCAAGGTTTCTCTATCATGAAAAACAGAAAGAAAGAAAATCCCTACAACAAATCTGTTGAGATCATGAAAATAACTTTGGCAACTGCTATGAACCTGAAAAATCCTCAAGTGTTATGACTCACGAGGACACCATCCTATAAAACATATGAGGAAGAACAGGCCAGAAAAGACAAGGAGCAGCCACACTGAAAACCAGCACCCACTAATCCTCTTCAGAGCAGTTGACGAAGGCAAGACCAAAGCACCACACGTGAATAATTCATAATGATTCTCATGTGTGGCTCCCTGAATGAAGGCTCTTTCAGGGTTTGTATGCATTTCTTTGGAAGTCTTGACCCTGTGCCTTTCTGTCCCTACAGTCAGGTGCCCATTACGTAAATCAAATTGTTCTTTATTTTATAAACGTCAGAGCCTGTCCTTTTTCTAGTTAATGCATACGACTACTAGAACATTTAATATGATCAGCCAACATGATGAGCGTCATTTGTCAGATGTTAAATCAACTTGTTTGATTTTCTCTTTTTAAACATTTAGGCAATACGACATCAGTGTATTAGGGTTATGAAAATTTGAAATTCCGTTTTGTGAATGTTAAGATTAATTTCTCTGTGGGAGCCGAATTTGTAATATAATCTGTGCTGGTGTGACCCACTTAATTGCATGTGAAGAATCCAATCACCTGGGGAGAGAAAGTTTTTACAACATAGGTGATAATTTGGAATATACCCCAGGAAGTTGATTTGCCAAGCCCTGGTCTCACAGAGGCAGGAGGGAGCTTAAGAGGTTATTTGCTTCACTGATCTCTCCTCTGATGTGAGAGCGCTTAATTTATTGCAAACTCAAGGTACTAATATGGGCTCAGAGGTCACTGGTTTGAATTAGGCAGCCTGGCTACAAAACCACTGGCTGCCAATGTGAATGAAACTAAAACAAGAGAAAACGATTTGAGCCTCTGCAAGTGCCATTTTTCAGGTCACATTTTAAGACTATGCTTTATTTTTGAATACCACAAAGTGCTTTGTTATTTGGGTGCTGGTTTGTATTAAATAAGAAAACATGTTAACAGCAATGAAAAAAGATTGTGATCTACTGAACAAGTCTTGCAAGCACATAGTTTCTTTAGCCACTTTGAGCAACTGACCTAAAAAATATTAATCAGATTAGTATCTCTTCTATTCATGACAATTTCTTATGAAAGAACAAGGCTGTTGCTAGCCATCTCAATTTATATCAATAGCTAGATATTCTATTTTATCCTTAGGATGTTTTCAAAATATACACTCCTCTGAATTGTCTCAATGGAGCTATAAATATTAAGGCTCTTTTATGCTTTCTGAGTGTGGAAATATCATATACAATATCTATTTTTAAATAACATTTGTGAAATTGAGGGCTACATATTTTACAGATAACCTAACATGAACCTATGATTTTCACCTTACTCATTTATGAAAATTGATTCCTAAACTTGTTTTTGCACTTCTCATTTCTTTAAAATTCATAGCAATATGGTTATTTCTGAATTTATCCTTAGTAAAAAATATTACTGGTTTTTAAACTTAATGATAAAAAGTTATACTTCTTTGTCCATCTTCTCACTACTAGATAGTATCATGTGTCCATTGTAGAGAAGTTGAAAAATATAGAAAATGTTTTTGAAATAACCTTAAAATCTCTCATAATTCAGTTATCAGTGGTACTCAATATTAACATTTTGATTACTTAATTAAACACACTGGATAATTTTAATATTGTCTTTTTACTTAATGAAAGACATGTAAAATAAACATGTTCTAGTATTTTACAATCTTCAAAAAATTTTAATAGTTGAATCGAACTCTGTTATTTGAATTTATCAGAATTTATTTGGCTATATTTATTTGGCTAAGTATTGTTAAATAAATACTTAGCCTTTTCCAGGTTTCTTTTAATCAATGTATATTTGTATATAAATTTTTGGTTGTATATAAGGTTATTTAGTTAAAATAGGTTTCTGGGGGTGAGGGAAATTATTAAATTTACATTAGATAAATCCAAGCACAGAATTTTAGAATTGGCAGGATTATCAGGATCCATACCTAAAATTTAGTCTAATACCCATTTTACTGATGAGGAAACTGAAGCTCAATAAGGTGAAAAAGTTTCCTCTGAGTACCATCATGAATTGTTCTAGTGCTAGAACGGAAACAGGGTATTCTTTGTATGTCAGCTTTGCATTTTGTAATTTTGCCATGCTGACTCTAAATGGTAATTCCCTCCTAAGGGGCTCCTTCCCGGTTCCAACTTGGTGATATGGTGTCATTTGTGAAACTCCATCAACGTGCTCAGGAGGGACAGTCCATGTGGCAGCATCTCTTGAGCTACCTTCTACTGATAGCAAAGCAGAATGGATATTGAGAAATAAATACTCTCTCAGACCAAAATTCATTCTATGGAGAACAAAACAGAAAGTTCCCTGGAATGTTGAGGGATCAGGATCCTCCTAAACTTGGTGAGCTCAAACTGATGTAAAATCATCAGAGCTGTTACTTTAAGGCCTCTAAATTCTTTTCACGGCCTTACAGTCAGTTGGGAGAGCAGTAGATCTGTGATTTGAGTTGCAGACCATCAGCCAACTTAACTGGAACCAGCCTGACCTGCAACAATGGCACAGCCTGTAAACCCAGGTGTGTTTGCAGGATGTATGAAGTCTCCTTTTGACAGGATATATTCTTTCTCAGCTAGAGAGGAAAGGGAAGGATTATCAGGAATTCTACCTATAAAGTCAAGGAAATAGGCAGATTCCTGAGACTTCATTCTTAAAAGAATTCATTTTCTTCTTCTGAATACATAGTACTAGAGATTATTGTTTCCTGGTTTCTTTAGTGTGTGTTATTCTAAAATGAGACGATTTATTCTAATTCAATATATTGTAATTAAGCACCTTCTAAAAAGCACTTACTATGCTAGATGGAGTCAGAGAAATAGGAAAGCATACAATCTAGATGGGGAGATAAGAATGTGACTACGGAAAACACAACCGCAGATACAACAATCTATGAGAAGGTATATGATCAACCTACTTGGAGTGGATAGATAACTGAATTAGGTCAGTTAAGGTAGAACATTTAGGGGAAAAATATCACCTATTCAGTGGCCCCCAGGTTTGGAAAGTGTATATTCTTGGAATCTTAGGCATGTTTCCCCTGACTCTTTCACTTTCTGTTCAGACTTTGAATACTACAGCACAGCACCCATTCTAAGCTTTGGGACTGAGGAACCCTACCAGCAGATTTAGATGTAGGAGTGGTAAAAACTACTGAGTTTCTCCTTGCCTCAGTTATGTTCCCCTGGAAAAGGATAAATCATTTAATATCCAATAGCAAGGAGAACATGAACTGTAACTGCCTATCAAGTAGACTCTGTGTGTGTGTGTGTGTGTGTGTGTGTGTGTGTGTGTGTGTGCCTGTATATCTATATCAGAGACAATGACATGGAAGAGACAGGGAAGCAATGAAGGTTATGCACCTGTAGGCACTCAGTAAAAGCTAATTATTAGTGGCAACTATGATAAAATTATAGGGTTGTAGGAAATGAAGAAAGTTAGAAAAAAAATTAAAGCAATTTTACAGGTGACTAAATTATGGAAAAAGATTAAAAAGAGTTTGAAGAGGGTATAAACTGATTTGTGGGAAAGAAAAAAAAGAAGCATATGTGTTTAAGGAAGCATGTAGTAAAATTACCATAAAGGAGGAATAGAAAAAAATACACTATTGGGAAAATGATTTCAATATACTGAGATAAGAAATAGACTAACAGTTGAAATTTTATGCTGTATAATTAAATGAATCCTGTCATTTGAATGAATGAAAAAGATCCAAATAGTAGTCAAAAATTTTTATATAACTTGAGTTATAAAATAAAGATATGGGGCCCTTTGGACCCTTCTGAGTGTCTGTGTATTGTCAATGGCAAATACTCCATTGGCAGGGCTGTCCACTTGGTGTTTCAGAGGTTACACTGAGAGGCTCACTGGAGTCAGTCTGGGAGGCACTATCCTCGCTCCACATGTCATCATCTCCATTTCTTTCAGCCGCTGCATTCTGTTCAGAGCCTCACAGAGACAGGTGAAATGGAGAAACTGGAGAAGGTACAACCGTGAACAATGAACAGGAAGGGAGGTAGAACAGAAGCCTCTGAGAGGGATGATTCAGCTTTTGAAAGGGTGCCTGCATGTAAACAATGGTGAACAGGTGTTCTTCATCTCCTGCTGAAGCCACCATAGCATGCTTTGGCCAGGTTAGGCATTGGAAAGGACCTCCTGATGTAATACCAAAATTCTGGTTCATAAGTATATGAGGCAAGAAGAATCAATGTTCTTGCCTGGAGAAATGGAAAAGCATTTTTAGAAGGTATTAGCTACATATATTGATTGTTCTTGTAAGAATGCTCTACATCCCAGTGAAGATACAATTATGTGTTTGTATGTTCTCAGTCACACACACTGAGCACAGAGAATTGCATTAGATGCTGAAGTTTGGCTTGCCTACCCCTCTCTCCCAAATAACAAAACATCCAGAACACTGAACACAAAAGCTATATGTTTTATCTATTTCAGACTTTATGATTTCTTTCATAAATAATACAGACCAATTAAAAAAGAAAAGCAGAAATATTTTCTAATCATTTATAATCTCACCAATGACAGTTGCTTTTTTTTAAAAAAAAAATTCCCTAGTCATATGTTTCTATATAAACATGTAGCTTGATTATAAAACAAATTGTTACTTTTGAAACTGATTTTTTCCATAAATTCTAAGGGAAGCTACAGATGCCATGACTTTACTTTTGAGAAAGGATTGGTCATTTTTGCAGTCAACTTTAAATGGGCCTATTGATTACACATAGACTAGTCTGGAAAAGAGTGAAAGAAAAAGAAACTAAGTCATCTATATAAAAGACAACAATAGTGTGGTCATTATGGGCTGTACAGCTGGAAAATTACAAGTTATTAGTTGGGATAGAGATAAGACTACAGAAGAGGTCCAGGGGGAATGGGTGTTAAGGTTCTGAACCTGGGAGTCAGGTCCAGGTCAAAGGGAACTCCCATCCGTGGGGGAAGCAGGCTGTAAAACAAAGAGGCCCAGGAGGAAACAGCCAATTTGGGAGGGGCCCCTCCTGAAGGGCATGACTTAACAGTATAAGGAATAACTGTGCTGATGACTAATGTTAAATATTCTGATTTATAATATCTCTTTATTATTGTCAAAATTTTAGGAAAGCTTTGAGAGGCAGTGGGTAGTTAAGTCCATTCTGGGAAAGGGGTATGAGGAAAGGATGTCCTCTTCAAGGTGATTTGGTGAGATCTCAGACTTCTCTGAGAAAGTGGCATTGAAAAGACACTTGAGAATGGGGAGGAAGCATTTCAGGCAAAGGGAAGAGCCTACGTGAGGTCCCTGAGGGGAAGATAGCTTGACATGATCAAGGAGCATGAGAAGACCAGCGTGGCCAGAGCACGAGGCATGTGAGAGAGGGAACATGACGTGAACCTGGAAAATTCGACAGGGAGCAGCGCTTTGCAGGACATTCCAGGGATTCTGCAACTTATTCCAAGTGCAATAGAAAGCATTTGAAGGATTTGAAACATGACAGTGACATAATCTAACTTTGATTTTTAGAAGAATATCCTGGCTATGGCGTGGAAATCCACTGTGGAGGTAGAATTGACGGGAGTCAGTCATTGACTACTTGGGGGAGGATGGATGAGAATCAAGTAGGCAGAAAAACTCCCAGCATTCCACAATGAATGGAGACGGCAGTCACTACAGGCAGAGGCCGGATGTAGGAGCATGCCAAGGGAATGTAGAGAGGGGTGGCTGGGGGTGAGGAAGGTGTTCAACTTGAGATATCACATAGATGGTGTTTTTGTGAGCTTGAAGCTAAGAAAATAGGGTTTATATGGTGACATATATATGCCTTCTTAAATATTAATCCAACATGAGCAGGAAAGCAACTGAGAATGGAGAAAGAGAATCCTGAATCAAGCTTTCAAATCTCTGGATCTACTCTTACTTGAAACCTGATTGTCCTTTTTATTTGTTAAGCTAGCTTAAATATTTCATTTTGCTTTTGTCATTTGCAAACACAAATCAGAGACTAGTGTGGATGGCTCTGAATTTTCAAAAAGAAGTATATGGAAATATAACAGATCTTTTTTTTTTCTTTAGTTACCTACCCAACATCCAATCTCCAATTTTTCTTTGCTGGCATAATCCTATATTTTTGTTGTCTATGGTTCTACCATAGGTCTCAGGGGATGGTCTAAGTCAGTCACTGTAATTGCAGCCCCCTCACCAGTATGATGCCAGTGAACTGTGGACAGTCTTATGGGGGAAGGCTAGTAGGTTGAGTGGCATGCCATTTAACGTATGTGTCAACTTGACAGGCACATGGGATGCACAGATATTTGGTCATATTTTATTCTGGGTGTGTCTTGAGGGGTTTCTGGATAAGATTAACACTTGAATTGTTAGACTGAGTAAAAGACATTGCCTTCTCCAGTGTGAGTGGGCCTCATCTCATCCAGGGCCTGAACACAACAAGCTGAGCTATAGAAACTTCATCCTCTCTGCCTGATAGTCTTCAAGCTGGGGCAGGGCTCTTCCCCTCTCTTTGGACTTAGATTGGAGCTTACACTAACAGCTCTCCTGGTTCTCAGGCCTTTGGACTACAAATCTGGGGACCTCTTTGATTTCCATAATTATGTGAACCCATTCCTAATAATAAATCTCTTTTATTATTTGTGTGTGTGTGTGCATGCACGCATGTGTGCACAGTACATTGGTTGACATTGGTTGTTTCTCTGCAGTACCCTAATACAAGCAGTGTCCTTCAAAAATTCTCATCTACCTGGAAACTCAGAATGTCACCTTGTTTAGGAATAGAGTCTTTGAAGATATAATCGGTTAAGAGTCAGGATGAGATCACACTGGATTATGGTGAGCCCTAAATCCAATTACTGGTATCCTTATTAGAAAAGGAGAGGATACAGACACACACAGGGGAGACAGCCATGGAAGCCTGAGGCAGAAACTTGAGTGACGTAGCTACATGACAAGGAATGTCCATGATTGCTGGAGCCAACAGAAGTCAGGAGGAGGCAAGAAAGCTCTCCCTTAGAGGCCTCAGAGGGAGAATGGCCCAGGTAACTCCTTAATTTAGACTTCTTGACTATGGAACTCTGAAAGAATAACAAATTTCTGTTTATTCAAGCCCCAAGTCTATGGTTATTGTTACAGAAACTCCAGAAAACTCATAGGGAGTTTCAGGGAAAGGTCTCATCACTCCAAAAAGACTCACAGAGAGAAATGAAAATGTTGACATGTCAGGTAAATGGGAAATGGTCATGCATGGCTGGGGCACAGGGGGAGAGTCCAGGCCCATTGGAAGAGCCTGAGAGGTAACCGAGTTCAGTGGGCCGTCACTGAAGTACCGAAAAGCAGATGATTGATGATCAAGGAGATCAAGGGAATCATGAGTGAAGAAACAATACCATTTACTGAAAATAATGTTGTCGTTTTCCTTTAACATGCTGTAGATGAAGGGGTTTTCTTTCTTTTTTTTCAGTGTTGTCCAAAGTTAATTATTTGTTTTCTGTTTTGTGATGGCCACCGCTTCCTGGGATTCTTCCTGGTTTTTGCCTAACTGAAGCCCTTGCTCACATCCGCTGAAGGGCAGGCCACAAGCAGGGGAGTGGATCCTCTGCCAGGAGAATTGGCCTGTTGTTGCCCTTAGAAAGAGGAAAGTGTTGCATTCTTCCTGCAATTCCTGCTGCCTCAGGATCTACTTCATACATAAAATCCCTAGTGCATGACTGGCGGTTCCTGTACTCTTAAGTCCTGTCCTGGAATCCCATCTTGCCCAGCAAAGCAGTGTTCTGAAGAGGGGCTTTTCAAAATGATGTTTTCTTTCACAGGAATCTCTTGTCTTCCCTTCTAACTTTGTCATCTCTTTTCCAGTCCAGAATCATAGAAACCGTTTTATTCACTGTATACTCTAGGAATGGAGTAACAGGCCACGGTTAACCACCTTGCCAGTCTGTACACATGACACACACGCATTTCAATAAGGGGCCCTTTGGAAACAGTTTTGGGAAGCATAGAGGCAGTTGATATATGTATTTTTGAAAAGCGGGTCATAGTGGCCTGATAGGAGCTGGTCTTTAGAGTCTCCTCTGCTTTCACATTCAGAGTCCACAACCTTGCTGACTACATGGCCTTGAACAAGTTACTTGACTTTGTGTGCTTCTGTTTCATCATCTAAAAGTCAAGACAGTAGTACCTACTTAATGGACTGGTGGTGAGGATTAAATAGGTAGTATGTGGAAAGTACCTAATATGTAACCTGGTACACAGTAATGGTAGCTTTTAATATTTTTGAGTGGAGTTTCTAAACCTTACCACTAATAACACTTTGGGCCAGATAATCCCTCCCTTTGGAGGACTGTCTTAAGCTTTATAGCATGTTGAGCAGCATCCTTGGCCTGTACCCACTGGATGCTTATAGCCCTCCCACCCCCAGACATGACAACCAAAAATGTCTATAGATATTGCCAAATTTCACTAGAGGAAAAACTGCATGCAGTTTGCTTAGAGTAAAGTGGGCAAGGTTCTGTACAACTTTCAAAACCAAGTTATGGATGATTTGTTTTTTTGCCCTGCCTATACAGAGAGCAGAATTCACACAAGTGCTTTTGTTAGGAGTAAGAACATTTTTCTTATTTAAACACTATCCTTCTTTCCAAACAGTGGAGGCTCTGTCTTGTATGACTGTCCTCCTTCAAATTTCCCAGTGGGTGGGATGGGAAGGTAAAGCCATAGCAAAACATTGGATTGGGGTGTGAGGGCAGAATTATTTACAACACTGATATTTCTTTAATATCTTAGGTTTCCCCATGAAAATTCATGCTGATGTATCTTCTTCCTGGGGCTTTGAAAGTTTCATCATATGATTAAATATTCCAGGTAGAAAAGAATAGCTTTTGGTGCACTTCCCGCTATTGGTGGTGTCTTCTTAAGAAGATATCAGGTATTTTTTATTTTAGGGTTAATTTTTACTACCCAGATAAAATTCCTTTTATTTAACACAATTTTTCTTTTGCTTCTACATTTTTTTTAAAAAAAGCAACAACCTTTTAAAACAGGGGAAATATTTTAGATTCCTTAAACACTCAACTTAAAAAAAAAATACTATCAGCAAAATGAGAAAATGTTGAAAGATTTTCCCAATGAAACTGAGCAAACAGAATCATAAGCACTTGAAATAAGCTGTCTGAGAGTGTCGGTTCTGGTGGATATTTCATTCTGTATTCTGTTAAAAGCATTTCAGAGACTGTAGGATCTAGACCTGTTGCTTTTATGGGCTTTCTCCAAACCCATACCATAGGGAAGGACATTACATTACATCCTAATTTTCTTTTTTATGATTTAATGAGCTATTTCTGAGAAAGCTACTGTTTCACCAGCACATCAGAAACATCTGGGATGGCCAATGCAGAATGAAGGCTTACGTCACCCACCTGAAACTGATGTTGCTGTTTCAGTTATTCATCGATGTTCTCCAGACTCTGACAGATGTCTACTCATTACTAGGCAATTATAGATTATTGTGGTTAGTATATATTAAGCAAGACTTTGGAAATAAGTATGAAAGTGATCTCAATATTTTAATAAGAAAGCAATCATGGCTGAACTGGACATTTGTTGTTAGGGAAGACAAATAACATTTAACTGAAAATCCCTTGTGCTTACAGGTGACAAACTTACACACAATGAATGCCTCAGAGCTTGATGACATGGAAAAATCCCAAAGAAATTCTTTTCATCATATGTAACAACTTCTGTTAAGAACTGAATTTCAAAGAAAGAAATCAGAGAAAACTTTAGAAGATGGAAACATCTCTCATATTTTTGCAGGGGCAGAAGTAATATTGTCAAAATGGCCATACTACCAAAAGTGCTATACAGATATAATGCAAATCCTATTAAAACTCCAATGATGTTCTTCACAGAAATAGAAAAAAACAGTCATGAAATCATTTGGAAAAATAAGAGGCCTAGAATAGCCAAAGCAATCCTCAGTGAGAAAAATGAAGCAAGAGGCATCACAATACCAGACCTTAAATTATACTACAGAGCTATAATAACAAAAAAAAGCATGGTATGGCTACCAAGACAGAGATGAAGATCAATGGAAAATAATAGAAGACACAGAGACAAACCCACATAAATATGGTTATCTCATACTAGACAAAGGCATCATAAACATACATTGGAGAAAAGGGAGCCTCTTCAACAAATGGTACTGGGAAAACTGGAAATCTATATGTAGCAGAATAAAATTGAACCTCTATCTCTCACTCTGCAAAAAACTCAATTCAAAGTGGATTAAGGACCTAGGCAGTAGACCAGGTATACTGGCTTAGGAACTGACTTTCACAATAAGACTCCTTAAGTGCAAAAAGTAAAATCAAGAATCAATAAATGGGTTGGTGTCAAACTAAAAAGCTTCTTCACAGCAAATGAAATAATCGAAAACATGAAGAGAGAGCCTATAGAATGGGAGAAAATCTTTGCCACCTGCACCTCAGAGTATTAAACTCCAGAATATATAAAGAACTCAAAAAACTTAACACCAGACAAAACAAAACAAAACAAAAGCCAAATAACCCAATCAATAAATAGGCAAAGGAACTGAACAAGCACTTCACAGAAGAAACATGAATGATCAACAAATACATGAAAAAATGTTCAACATTTCTAGCAATTAGAGAAATGCAAATTAAAACTACACCAAAATTCCATCTCACTGCAGGCAGTTATCAAGAATACAAGCAACAATAAATGTTGGTGAGAGTGTGGGGAAACAGGTATACTCATACATTGTTGGAGGGACTGAAAATTGCTGCAACCACTCTGGAAAGCAATATGAAGATTCCTCAGAAAACTTGGAATGGAACCATCCTTTGACCCAGTTATCCCACTCCTCAGTATATATACCCAAAGGACTTAAAATCAGCATACCACAGTGATGCAGCCACATCAATGTTTATTGCAACTTAATTCACAATAGTTAAGCTATGAATCCAAGCTAGGTGTCCTTCAACAGATGAATGGGTAAAGAAAATGCAGTATATATACAGAACAGAATATTACTCCACCATAAAAAAGAATGACTTTATGACTTTTGTGGGTAAATAGATGGATCTGAAGACTATAATACTAAGTGAAATAAGCCAGTCCCCAAACCAAAGGCTGAATGTTCTCTCTGATATGCAAATGCTAACATACAATAAAGTTGGAAGGAAGAGTAAAAGTTCATTGTTTTAGACAAAGAGGAATGAAGGGAAAGGAGGGGGTATGGGAATAGGAAGACAGTAAATTAAATTGCACATAACTGTCCTATGTTCATATATGAATACAGGATCAGTGAAATCCACATCATGTTTATTCACAAGAATGAGATCCTAATTAGAGTAAGTTATACTCTATGTATGTATAATATGTCAAAATACACTCTACTGTCATGTATATCTAAAAAACAAAACAAAACAAAACAAACCAGGCGTGGTGGCGCAAGCCTGTAATCCCAGCACTTAGGGAGGCTGAGACAGGAGAATCGCGAGTTCAAAGCCAACCTCAGCAAGGGCGAGGCGCTAAGCAACTCAGTGAGACCCTATCTCTACATAAAAACACAAAATAGGGCTGGGGATGTGGCTCAGAGGTCAAGTGCCCCTGAGATCAATCTCCAGTACCAAAAAAAGTTACTTATAAAAAAATAATTGAGTTTTGCGGGGACTAGCAAGCTTTGTGCTTCTTGGGCCCTTTTCATTCCTGTACTGTAGGAAAGGAGAATCTGAGAATATGGGACAGAATAGTGTAATTTTATCATTGTCCTCCATGTATGCAGACCTTTCTTGCCAAAGAATAATTCAAATTGCTATGGGGATGCACTGGGGACTCAGACGGTGGCATAGCTCTGTCTCACTCTTGGTGAAACCACTGATTGCAAAGAAAGTGGGTTAACTGAAGGGTCTAACTGTTGCAGTATAGAACTGGGGCCTATGTAACTGAGATTGTGGGAGGCTCATTAGCTATGGCTGAATGGGAATAATGTAGCCTTATGTGGGATATACTAAAGCATTTTCCCCTCCAACTGTGCCCTTTGAAGATGCAACCACCCTGGGAAGAACACCAACTTCAGAAGAGACACTGTGCGGTATTAAAGTTGTTTATATACTAAGACAGCATGCCATAATACTACTAACTTGTTCATAAAAGACTGTCACCTTATTTATTCACATACTATTAGAAAATGCTCTAAGTATTTATCAGTCATTTGAAAGCATACATAGACACACACAGCAATACTTCTACTCTGCTGTTACAGAATAATTAGGAACTGACAGAATTGAGAGCTACACTATTAATCTGCTTTGCTTATTTGAAACCATCAGATTCACAGTTTTAAATTTTACTTATATAAACTCAATACAGACTTAAAATGCACATTTTGAAGTTTATAAAAATCAGTTGATGGCTAAAATACAAACTCAGACAATAAACTGTCACTAATATGAATGCACTAATATTAAACCACATTGTTATTGACTTTTGTAAGCCCATTTCAATCCCTAGTTTTTGATAGGAAAATATTCCTCTATTCATTCTTGTGATGACAACCAGTTTTTGAAATGGTAGTTATATAAAGGTAAATAGCATTTTGCAAGCTCTTTTGGGGTAAAAAAGGGACAGTTAACAAAAGATAACTCAACAAGTCAGGACTATAATCTGGGAATGTGAATAGACTTCTATTTTCTAAGACTCTCTATATTTGTCTTACTCAAAGATAGACACAACAGTGCAGATATGCTACTCATATTTTTTAAAAAATTTCTTTTTCACTCCTGGCATGTTTAAGTAAGTGGCAAGTAGGCATGAAACTAGATTTTCATGTAACAGTAGTAGACCAAAGTCATGAATTTTTTTAGTGTAATATGTAAGGTGCTTATGAATTGCACTGTTTTATATTTTTTAAAGTGAGTATGTTACAATCATTTTATTTGCCATTTTTAGCATTACATTATGCTTGGACTATTATTTATTTATTTGTTTATTTATTCATTCATTCATTTATTTTTGGTACTGGAGATTGAACCCAGGGATGTTTTACCACTCAGCTACATCCCATGGTCTTTTTTTATTTTTATTTTTTAAATTGTTAAGACATGGTCTTGATAAGTTTCTGAGGTTGGCCACAAACTTGAGAACCTCTTGCCTCAGTTTCCCAAGTTACTGGGATTCTGGGTGTGCTCCATCATGCTCAGCTTCTACTATTTTACTATCTGCATTGAAGTGCAGTTTAGCATCTTTATGCTGGGAGTTTACACACACACACACACACACACACACACACACACAAACCCAACAATAAGCAGGATGTGGGCCAGGAAGATATTACTGTTTGTTTGTTTCAGCCATATTTCCAGCATTTAGTAAATATTTAATTCTCAATAAACATTTAATGGATAATAAATCTTCTACACATACTATAAAATCAGAATCAACCTTATTTTCTTTTATTGTCTTCTTAAACCTGGAAACTTCTCTTGGGGCAAATTAAAATCAAGAACACAGGGACACAGGCCACTGTGTTGCATGAGAGGAGCTGGATGGTGGGAGACTCAGACAGGTCCTTTGCTGCCAATTCCTGGAGTAGTCCTTAACTGCTCTGGGCTTCAATTGCTTCAAATGGAAAATTAATGGGTCTAAGGCAGATGAAATATTTTTCCTGATGCTTTAAATTCTAGGATTCTAACATGTGGTAAATCTAACCAAGATATTACTTGGAATAGTTGTACCTTATTTGCACTTCTCTATAGATACAGATTTTTGCAATTGAAATAAAGACAAAGATTGTTTTTGATTGCTTTTTCAGTTTCATTCATACAAATTATTATTCTTACCCTTGGCATTTGAAAAGTGTGATTAAAAAATTCAGAATGCATTTATGTACTCCCTTCAGAAATGCTTAAAAGTGTCACTATAGCTAAGGAAATTTTTATTTTGCATCTGAAACAAACCCTTTCATAAGTTATAAATAAATATTCTTCAGGAGAGAAAAGGAAGAGAGAAATTCCTGCCTTAACAAGACCTCAGCTCCTAGTGTTGATTCTAAATAACATTTAGCACCTGTTATGGTTTGGATGTGAAGTGTCCCCCGAAACCTCACATGTGAGACAATGCAGGAAGGTTCAGAGGAGAAATGATTGGATTGTAAGTCTTAACTCAATCAGTGATTTAATCCCCTGATAGGGATTAATTGGTTACTGAAGTGGTAAGGTGTGGTTGGAGGAGGTGGGAATTAGGGCATGGCTTTGGTGTATATATTTGTATCTGGAGAGTGGAATCTCTCTCTCTCTGCTTGATCACCATGATGTGAGCTGCTTCCCTCTGCCACCCTCTCCCACCATGATGTTCAGCCTCATCATGAGCCCTGAGAATGGAGCCAGCCAGCCTTCTACAGCCTAAGACCTCTGAAATCGTGAGCCCTCAAATAAACTTTTCCTTCTCTATAGTTGTTCTGGACAGATCCTTTAGTCACAGCAGCAAAAAAGCTGACTAAAACAGCCCCCAAATTCTATTAGTTTACAACTTCAGACATTATCATTTCCACTACTCTTATATCAATCAGTAAAGGAGGATTTTACATAAATAGGTCTCAGAACTATTAAGTGCTAGATCTTTGAAACCCTTGTTGAACAGAAATAATGCTAATTTTAGCATTAACCTAAACATCAACTTATTTGACAATCAGAAAAGATCTATGTATTTTCAAATAACTTACTCCTTAGAAAATATTTTCAATGAAAAATTCTAACATTATCTAACGCTTGTATTGTTCTTATAGAATTAAATCAGAAAATTCCTTGTTAAGAATGGAATTTTGCTACAGTGGGAAAGATATTATTCTTGTTCTGCTACTTAACCAGAAATATGTCAGTGGTAAGTTACTTAAACTCTTGGAACCCTACTTATTACATTTGAGTAACAAGGGTAACATCAGCTTATTTGAGGGATTATTATGAAGTTTAAAAAAGATAATGTCCATGGAGCATCTGGTGTGCTTCCCTGAATGCAGCTCTCCTTTTCTTAGAATGGCTGGATACAGTGTTAGAATCTTAACCACCCTGAAAGCACTCAAGCTTCTTTCCAAATAGGACCCTCCATACTTCATTCATACCAGAAAGAAAGACCACGCTGTACTTGGTATAGGACTTCCAGAAGTGAAAAAAGACCAGGCATTTGTCCTTGATGAAAAATTCAGAAGGAAGACAGACGGAGAGCATAAGGAATTACCACACGCTGCTGTGAATACTGAATGAAGGCTGCTTTTATTTTTGTTGTACACACTAGGAGCTCGTCTCCTAAAAAGGGCCCAAAGGGCTATGTGAATTCAGAGATGGGAGTGGTAACTGTGGATCCAGGAGGGCTTGTCAATGATTTCAGTGAGAGGGCAACAGCAACAGTTAAAATGATGACTAGCACATTGTGAATCACTGGAGAGTGGAGAGGATTTGGGAAGGAGTGGAGATGGGAGGAGAGTCTAGGCAGGAGAATCAGCATGTGCAAAGTAAAGGCATGAAGAACAAGGCTTAGAAAAGGTGAAAACATTCTGGGAAAGATCAGCTGATGAGGAGCAGAGGCAGTGACCCTGTATTATGTCGTACTGAGGAACACTGGGCATATATTTTTCTTTTTCTTTCTTTCTTTTTTTTTTTTTTGGTACTGAGGATTGAACCCAAGGGCACTTAACCAGTGACTCACATCCCCAGCCCTTTTGAGATAGTGTCTCGCTGAGTTGCTTAGGGCATCACTAAATTGCTGAGGCTGGCTTTGGATTTGCAATCCTCCTGCCTCAGCCTCCCAAGTCACTGGGATTATAGGCATGCACCACTGGTCTGGCTTTAGCAATGGAACTTTTAAAACATGAATTCCAGAACAAAGAAGAATGAAAATGATGCAATCTGAATGTAAATTAGGAAGTTGATTTGGGCAGTCATGTTTTAAATGGAAAGAAGGTTAAGAAGACTGAAAAGAAGGCTTTTGTATTCAAAGAAAGGCTGTTTAAGATTTGCATAAAGTCTGTTAATCCAGGAGTGTTCTGGAATGATAGAAGCTTTCTCAACCATAAAAAAACTGCTTCTATGTTTTAAAGTTATTTGGTGATTATATTACTTGAAAGGCGGCAGAGCGTAATCATTTGGAGCTTAGGCTCTGAAGCCAGACTGTCTGGATTGGAATGCTCATCCCAACTACTGAAACTTAGATAGGTTAGTTAGCCGACCTCAGTGGGACTCCAGTTTCCTAATATTTAAATAAAGAGTTAAAATGTGCACGTCATCAGGTGTGTTAATACAAAATGAAGTACATATGTATACAGAAGGATGTCTGGCATGAATGAGAACTCCATAGGTAGCAGCCCGGCTTGCTCTGTGCCTTTGCCCTCATTCACCAACCATCTATTTAGCAAGTGTTTACCATGTCCAAGCTCTGTGCTGATTTCCAGGGATACAAAGATAGATACAGGATGATTTTTGCCTTTGCAGACATTTGTCGGTTCTCACATCACACTTGAGGGTTCAGAAATAGTGGTACAGACTACATCCTGGTTAAAACCCTTTTCTGAACCATTTGGGCAACAGTGATTTAAAATCTCTCACCACAACATTGTTCATTACTATAACAGCTGACCTCTCTCTTCTCCTTTCTCTTCTTCCCTAGTATGACATTAGATCTCTGCAGCCTTTGATGACAAGTGTTTCCCATGACTTCAGGCAGCAGTGAGCTTATTTCAGTAGCCTCCTCTAGTTATGTGCACCAAACCTTCCAAAGATGAGTATTTCCACCATTGCCTTAGAGGTTGCTTTGCTAATTCATTAGACTTCTGTGTTAATGTAGCGTATATTATTGGTGAATGAATTTTTCTTTCCCAATGGTATTTTTTCCAAAAAATTATAACTTTGGAAAGTCTTATTTCCATAAGCTGGAAAGAAATGTTATTGATTGTAATTTTCAGTGCTGTACCAAACTAAGGGTAAGACTTGCTTGGAGAATATCAGTTATTCACTGCTCTTTAAACCACATCATAAAGCTGCTCATTTCTGTATCTCTCAGCTGCAGGTTTATGATGGGGTCCAAGTAATTCTGTTCTGTTCATGATGACATTTGCACAATGTCTGAAAGGATTCTAAATTAGGTATTGCAGGTTCAACATTAATTTTGGTTGAATAGATGAAAATTGTTGGAGAAGGGACACCATGTCCTTTTGAATATAACCACAGAACATTAAAATGGACAGATGAGCAGTTGTGATAACCTCTAAGGGAAAAATTGAAAAGGAAAATGTCTGCATAAATAAATGAGAAGGAAATGAAAACAGCAAGGCACTTACATTTAAAATAACTAAGTAAAGTACCAAAATGATTATATGAAAAACTACTTTAATACCAAGGAAGCCCCTTAGAATGAATGAGATTGTTGAAACAGTACAAATTGTTTACCTGTAGAGAAAGATAGACACTGGCATCCTGACCACTTTATATACTGATTCAGTATTTATTATAGGAAATGCGTGGAATGTTCAGATCATAAGGCATCTTCAAATAGCAAACACCCATTCTTAGAAGACAGAGATCAGATCCTTTAGCTAATGGTGAAAGGTCCATAATAAAATAAGAAGCTCTAGATTTAAATGTGAATGCCAGATGTATGGAACTGGAGACTATCATGCTAAGTGAATTAAACTAATCCCCAAAACCCAAAGGCAAAATGTTCTCTCTGATACGTGGATACTAACTCATGATAAGGTAGGGTTGGGGGGGAATAGATGTTCATTGGATTAGACAAAGAGGAGTGAAGGGAAGAGAGGGGAAAGGGGAATAGGAAAGACAGTAGAAAAGAATTGGATATAACTTTCCTATGTTCATATATGAATATATGACCAGTGTCACTCCACATCATGTACAACCACAAGAATGGGAAGTTTTATGCCATGTATGTGTGATATGTCAAAACACATTCTACTGTCATGTATATCTAAAAAGAACAGATAAAAGTTAAAAAGAAGAAAATAATAAATAAAAATAAATGTATTTAAGTGTAAAAAATAAAATAAAAAAGTTTCAACTGAAAAAATAAAGTGAATGCCAGGATAAGACTGGTGTCCTATGGAGACATTCTTATATTGTACACACTGGTTTATGAAATGTAAACATTAAAATTGAAAATCATATTTGAGACATACTTAAAACTTTAAAATTATTCCTATTAATTTGATAAGCAAAATGAGAAGGGTTATAATGATTTTGTTAATAGAAACAAATTAATGCTACAAAATTGTATAGTTTAGAATACAGCTTTAAATATAATAAGTTAAATTTTTTTCAGCATAAAAAATGTCCAGCCTTTAAGGAATGAGATGATAAACTGCCAGTTAAAGGAAATACTTGCAAAGGACACATCTAATGAAACATTGTTATCCAAAATATACAAAGAACTCCCAAGATTCAACAATAAGAAAAGGAATAACCCAATTAAACAATGGGCCAAAGAATGGACATCTCACCAAAGAAGATATAGAGATGGCAAAAAAGATGAAAAGATGTTCAACATCATATGCCATTAGAGAATTGATAATTAAAGCAACTATACACCTATTAGAATGACCAAAATTCAAAACACAGACATCACCAAATGCTGGCAAGGATGTGGAGCAAGAAGATACTTATTTATTATTGGTGGAAATAAAAAAAATGGTAAAATCACTTTGCACAACAGTTCAGCAGTTTCTGACAAAACTGCATATCCAATAATCACAATCCAGTGATTATATTTCTTGGTATCTACCCAAACAAGTTGCAAAGTTATGTCTACACAAATGTTTACAGAAGCTTTATTCATAATTACCAAAATTCGGGAGCAATGAAATGTCTTTCAGTATGTGAACAGATAAATAAAATGTGGCACACCCAGGAAACAAAATATTATTCAGCACTCCAATGAAATGAGTGATCAAGTCATGAAAATATGGGGAGGGAATTTAAATACATATTACTAAGTGAATGAAGCCAATCCAAAAAGCACATACACTGTATGATTTCAGTTGTATGGCATTTCTGAAAAGTAAGACTATGGAGGCATCAAAAAGACATTGATTTCTAGGGCTTAGTGGGGAGGGAAAACTTTGAGACTGTGAAATTACCTCATATGATATTGTAATGGTGGATACGTGTCACTGTACATTTATTAAGATCCACAGAATGTACACCAAGAATGAACTCCAACATAGACTATGTACTTGTCATAGCGTGTCAGGGTAAGTTCACAGATTGTAATAGATGTGCCACTCTGGTGGGGGATGTGGATAGTGGAGGAGGCTATGCATGTTTGGGGGCAGGGACTATATGGAAAATGTCTGTACCTTTCCCTCAGTTTTACTGTGAACAATAAATTGTATTCAAAATTAAAGTTTATTAATTAAAAAAAGAAATGTTCCATTGCTATTTAAAACATTGTATGATTCCATCAAAGTTCTATAATTGGCAAAACTAGTCAATGGTGATATGAACTAGGATAGTGGTTCCCTCTGGGGGAATTAGCTAGAAAAAGACATGCATAGAACATCTGGAAGTATTGGTGAAGTTCTGCTTCTTGATTTGATTGATAGTAACCACTTTGTGAAAATTCATAGAAATACATCCTTCCTTGTATTGTGTGTGTGTGTGTGTGTGTGTTATATCTCAATGTTTTAATATAAAGCATTTTATAAGTGAAAAAAAGAAACAAAAGCCAAAACAAACAAAAACAACAAGAAATTATGCAACATTAAATTTATTTCTTGAGGATCATTTGTTTTGCTGGGGAGAAGCAAGTAATCCCTGCACACTTTTCTTCCAATAATTTTGGCATGAGGCATTGATGGATTAGTTAGGACACAACCAATAAGAGAAAATACTCTAAGTATTTAAAATGGGTGAAATTTAACCCAAGGAAAATGGTTACACAGATGAGAAGCTAAACTGGGGATAGTGATAGGGTAAAAACTAAAGAGTATAAGCAGCAAAAAGTCCAAGGTACTACCACCCACAGTTCTCAAGGGACCAGAGGAAGAGGCAGTGTCACTAGAGTCCAGGGTTCAAGGTTACTGGGGGAAGCTGGAGGCAAGGACTAGGGTTGGAAAGCAGGCCATAGGGTCTATCCCCATGGAACTGAGCAGGTGCAGAGCAAAGAATGGACCTCAAGGTAAAAACAGGCATAGACTGGCACACTGGAGAATAGACAGCTCAGAAAATAAGGTTTTCATTTTCATTTGCTCTTCTGGACTAAATGCTTCACTAGGGAGATGAATTTAGTGATATTTTTGAAGTGCACTGTTTACCTCTTGGGAAATACATCAACAGACATTTTGAAAACAAATGTAATCGCCATTTTAGTTCTATATCCAGTTTCAACAAACCAAATTTATACACCCTTAAGATTATGAGACAGTTAATAACCTTTGCTGTAAAGTTAAATAGAAATGTAAAAAAAATGTGTGCACCTGAACTTAACCATGTCCTGCTTTTAATTTAGGCAATATAACTCTCCAACAGGTAGCTTTTGAAATATTATCTTTATCTCACACATAGATATTTCAATGATTAAACTACCATCGGCACCAGCAAATTTTCTATCAGCATATGCCATTAAAACATGGTTTTATCTCATTCTAATTATTCTAATATTAAATATGTTTTCTATCTTTAAAAAAAATTGGTAATCTTTAGAGGAGAACAAAATGTCATGGCATTTGCCTAACAGAAACCAGAAAGAGATGTCTGGGCCATCTCTGTGTTGAACACCTCATAATTTAGATGGTTTCTGATAATAAAAAAAAAAACCAAAAGGAACAGGAAATAAGTCTTTCACTGTCTGACACCTCATTAAAAATAAAAAACTGGGAGGCATTGGTAATATTTAACCCCTTTTATGCAAGGAAGAGAACACTTTACAAGGACATAGTTCAACATCCAGCTTACATCCTTGGGCTTGAACACACTCACCTAAAATTCCGTGAAGAAACAGCATGAACTTTCCAAAACCATCTATATTATTTTCTTTGAAATGACTGTTGATTATGGCATTTAAATACTCCCCAAGTGCTTCATCCAGGGACTGGTAAATCCTATATATCTGCAATGAGAAAACATCATTTTTATTTAGCTAAGAAACTCACATGTTTACTACAGAAAACTGAAAGCCAAGAATGGCAGATCTAGAACATATGTTATTTTACAAAACCCTCATACACTATTAATAACTTGTAATATTCAACTCAGAACCTTGATTTATATGAAATAAGATCTTTCATTTCCTGTAAGAACAATGACATTTATGCTAGAAGTCCTTTTACAGATGAGGATGGACAGGTACCGAGGTATCAAGTGACTGTCTGAGGTGAAATAGCTGGTTATTAACAGAAGGGAGTCTGCAACCTTGGGCTGCTAGCATAGCTCTTTGTTTTTAGTTGGTTAAAAAACTAGAAATGGGACAACATGGAATCTGCTATGTTTTCCAAGTAGGTAATTTTCTAGAATATTGTATCATAATTTCTACTAAAGCCAAGGAACTTCCCCTTGAAGCTGGAGTCCTCAGACACAAATGTTCTCTAATGGCCGAAGTTTGAGTGGTTGTAAGTAGATATCCCATAAGAATCAGCTACAACAAAGGCAAACTAACATTATTTAATAATCTGTATGATTTATTATGTTGTGTAGTAATAACATATAGCAGTAAATAGCTCACAAAACAGGCTGTTCAGGCTTCTTAAAGCTGAATGGTTTTATAAGCTTTTGCCTTCTGAGAAAATTCATAGATAAAAACTGGAGGAGAGAAGCTTTGCATGGCTCTAGAAATCGAATGTTAAGACAAAGGAGAAGAGAGGGAGAAGGGACACATTAAGGTAAAGGGGAGAAGGTGTCCAAGAGCTCTGGCAACAGAAAGGGGAGGGACAGACAGAGCACTGACATGTTGTGGGGGCCCTCCATCCCCAGCTCCAACCCAACTGCTTTCCTTTCCAACTCTGTTCTTTAACCCATCTAAATGACTATAATCATGATTATAGCTTTCATGACTAGCTTTAGGCATCTTACAGTTTTAGGTACATAGAAAAAAAATTCTATAACAATAACTCCCCCTTCCTCTAATCCAAATTCTAATAGGTTTATTATTACATGAGTTATTCATAGACGATAAAGAAAATTTCATTGCACAATTAACCCCTGTTCTGTCAGATCAAGATCCAGCAGTCTTCCTCTTGTGCTCACATTCTAGGTATATGCATGAATTTGGCATTTTTAAATTAAATGTATTATTACAAAACTTTCTAATTTTTTTGTTTGTTTTCTTGAAGTACATGCTGTTATCATTTTAAAAATGAAGTAGATTAGAACAATGCATTTTGGAATATGCTGTATATTCAAATGTTGCCCCTCCCACTCATGAATGTAGTTGGTCCAAACCACAGTGTTAGGAAATAAGCAGAAACTTACACAATCTTATATTCTTTCACTTAAGGCCGTGTGTGTGTGTGTGTGTGTGTGTGTGTGTGTGTGTGTAATAAAGTGAGCACACATAGATAAACATATCTAGCTCTATTTTCCAAGCCAGAATCATTCAAGAAATCCCTTACTGTTGGCCTAGTGACCTGTTAGGATCTTGTTGCCAGTTGTTATGCCTCCACCTGTCAATCTTGGGATGGGTACTTTGCATGTTTGGTTTTTGCCTAGTTCCCTGGGTCACCCTGGACTGCAGTGGACTAGGAGGGAGACTAGGCAGCACTCAGAGAGCTGGGTGGCCCAAGTGGACTGGGATCTATGACTTTAATAACAATTGCACCTTGGATGATTCGCTGATTATGAGCCAGCTTGAGTTTTGGCCACTACTCCTTCACCAAAAAGTGACCCTGCTTCAGCCTGTAGCTCAGGCAATGATCAAAAGCAGGTGTCTAATCTGGAGGCAGCTCCATCTGTACTACTCCTAGCTTTGTTCCCTGTGGGACCCCAGAATATATGGAACTGAATATAGAATAATTATTTCCACGTCTGAACCTGAGGGTGGCTGCCTCCTAAAGTGACAGTGAATCAAAGCCACCAATCCTACTCTCTCTCTCACTTGTGAAGCAAAATTCTCACATGAACACTCTTGGGGGACAGAAAAAGATATCTTTTTTTTCTTTAAAATTTTATTTAAATGCTAGGTCAGTTAACATAAATTCTAAGTTGGGTAACCTAGAATATCTAATTTAATTGGAAGTTAAAATTTAGTACACCAAGATAAAATAAAAATAAAGTCAGTTCCCTCACAAGATTTCAGGCAGGCTTCCCATTGGAGTTAGGAGTCAATATCACAACACAGACTACTACAAGAGAAAGAAGTATTTTGCTCTATTTTGGGCACCATATCTTAGGCATATAGGTTGAATGGAAGTGGCAGGAGGTAGATTTTTGCTAAATAAGAAAACTCCTTAAATCAGAGCATACACAGATAGAAGAGCCTTCACACTAATGGTATTAATATGGAGACTTGACAGTCACTGTGATGTGGGATTTGCTAAGGGCCATACAGCCATTACACAAGGATGGGATACGTAGTCACTCCAGCTCTAATTCCTTGGGACCAAGCCAAATATGAGACTCAAGCAGAGTTAGTATTCCCATTACTATTCAAGTCTGTGCCAGTGCTGATCTTACCACTGAAGACAGCTCTCCACCCTCACTCTCTAGTATTTACCTTCAAATATTTTCCTTCACAGCACTTCCAACTTTCTAATGTATTATGTATTCATTGTCGTTTCACACTAACATATACCAAAGGCAAAGTTTTTGTTCATGATTGTGCTCCTGATGCTCAGGGTGATGGCTAGTTGAAGAATTCACGGGAATTTTATTCACACTGAAAAAATACAAGGAACCCAAGCAGTCATTTTATCTATTTTAATTATTCTCTAGGAATGGGCAGCAGAAAAACTAAAGGGAAGAAGGAAGTTGGTGGTCTTCAGGACTTACACTCTAGGCTTTCCTAGTTATGCTTGGGAAATTGGGGTGCCATGGGTCTAGCTTACTTGGGTTAGATGATGATGTCCATAAATTTGCAAAGGGTGCACCAGAGAAAAGCAAACATGGAAGGCCATACTATACTCATAAATACATAAAACTTGGAAATTTCTGGAGTTTGGCATGATTGGTTTACATAAATTGTAGCAGATATTAAAAGAGTTTGGTTAAGAATGATTATAGTCATTGGAGACATGGTAACAACTTGTCCAAATAATTTCCAAGCAACTTAAATAGGTCCTGCTTTTTTCCAGCAGCTCTATGCCACTGAATTCAAGATGGCACACTAAGATTTTATCCCAGCTAAGCTTGGGATTCCTGTTAACCTTCTTCTGCAAACACAACAGCAGAATGACCCTTTACAACAATGATAAGGCTGAGAGAAAAGGAAAATCTTAGGTCTAAAATATCTCTCTTCTTCTATTATGGAAAGAAGACTGAAGTACAATTAGAAGACTGGGTTTTCTTTTTGTCTTTACCACTAACTACCTGGGTAAGTCATTTACTCTTAAATTACTTTCAGTTTCCTCATTAGTAAAATGAGGATATTGGTCTAGACCATTGGTTTTTCAACCAGTGGTGGTTCTGCTCACCCCCAAGGATATTTGGCGATATCTTAGAGTATTTTCACTTGTGATGGAAAAGTGAGTACAACTAGCACCTGATAGGTAGAGGCCAGGGTGCTGCTGAACATCCTGTAGTCTAAGACAGCCTCCACTAAATAATGAACCAGTCCAAAGTACACCAGTACTAGGCTGAGAAACTTTGGTCCAGATGGTTTAAATCCCTCTCAGACCTGAGACTACTCTGTAATTTTACCACGGGACCCATTCAGACCTCTGATGTTGCACAAGGTAAGCCTGATTCACCTCTGAAATTACCTGGCTTTTATACTATAATGAATGCCTTCCTGCACCTTCCAGCTCTCCTCTCACACCTCCTTCATACTCCAATTCTTGGTGTTGCCAAACTTTGAGGTCCTTCATTATAATACCTGTTATCATGGAAAATATGAATTATCTTCCTTCTGGGAGAACAGGTGCAACTTGAGGGCAAGAACTGTCTTGTTTCTTTCTTCATCATCTCCAGCATGTCATCTTTGATGATGACTAATAGTCTTCACTAAATGTTGCTATTTAAGTAAATGATGAATAATGGAACAAATGGCAAACACTAAGCTCAGTGCTTCCTTGCTTGGGTCCGTCACGGAGTTGCTGTATGTATTTATTCAGATAATTTCACTAGATTATAAGTTATTGGAAACAACTTGGTAACAACTTTGAAGTGCCTTAGGAAGCTGCATTAAAGTGGATTTGGATTCATAGCCCTTGAGGTAAAGTTAGAGTCACCCCAGAATGGGATATTAAGTCAGTCAGGTTGATGGTTGTCGGCAAATGGGCCTTTTGTGACACAAAATTAGTGTTCAGGGACACTTAGGTATCCTCTCTGTTTCAAGGACTTCTTGCTGTTGACACAAAGCTTAGACAAAGAACCAGGAAGGTCTTGAGTGTCTATACATATTCTTATGGTGAGCAAAGATGGTTACTGCAAGTCCACAGGGGACAGAAGCTGCAACTATGGTAAATTAGCTGTTCTAATCTATGGTGGTGACATCACGGAAGGGCAAGATCACATCAGGTGGATTCTTCCCTCTTGGGATTTGGATCTCCAATGAAAGTACTATTAAGACTGGCTTCCAGCTGAGTGCAATGGGGCCTATCTGTAATCCCTGCAGCTTTGGAGGCTGAGGCAGGAGGATCACCAGTTTTAGGTTAGCCTGGGCAATTTAGCAAGACCCTGTCTCAAAATAAAAATTAAAAAGGGCTGGAGATATAGCTCAGTGGTGGAACATTGCTTAGCTTGTGCAAGCACTGGGTTCAATTCCCAGTCCAGGAAGAAAAAAAAAGACTGACTGTATCTGCTGTTATGCTCTGTGACCATCTTATTTCTGTGACATTTTAAGTCTTTGGCCAAATAATCAGGAAACTTCATCTGATCTCAGAGGAGGTTGTATTTCTATAGTTTATCATATACCCTATGATTGAAGACTCATGGGTATACATTATCATTCTAGGAAACTAGGTATCTGTACAGGGAAAGTAGAGACACTCCTGTGCCCCATTCTTTCAGTTCCTTGCTTTAATACTTACTCCCTATAACATAGAGCAAGACAGCAAGAGGGACTTAGGCATTAGACCAGAGACACTGCACCTACTAGAAGAAAACATAGGCCCAAATCTCCATCATGTCTGCTTAGGAACTGACTTCCTCAACAAGATTCCTAAAGTGCATGAAGTAAAATCAAGATTCAAACGGGATGGTATTAAACTACAAAGCTTCTTCACAGCAAAGGAAACAATCAAAAACATGAAGAGAAAGCCTACAGAATGGGAGAAAATCTTTACCACCTGCATCTCAAATACAGCATTAACTTCCAGGATATATCAAGAACTCAGAAAACAACACCAAAAAAAACCCAACTAACCCAGTCAATAAACAGGCAAAGGAACTGAACAGGTGCTTCACAGAAGAAGAAATATAATCAATCAACAAATACATGAAAAAATGTTCAACATCTGTAGCAATTAGAGAAATGTAAATTAAAACCACACTGAGAGTCCATCTCACTCCAGTCAGGATGGCAATTATCAAGAATACAAGGAACAATAAATGTTAATGAGGATGTGGGAAAACAGGTACACTTATACATTGCTAGTGGGACTGCAAATTGGTGCAACCACTCTGGAAAGCAGTATGGAGATTCTTCAGGAAAGTTGGAATGGAACCAGTATTTAACCCAGTTATCCCACTCCTCAGCATATACCCAAAGGACTTAAAATCAGCATACTACAGTGACACAGCCACATCAATGTTTATAGCAGCTAAACAGCTAAGCTATGGAACCAAGCTAGGTACCCTTCAACAGATGAATGGATAAAGAAAATGTGGTATATATACACAATGGAATATTACTCAGTCATAAAGAACAATGAAATTATGGCATTTCTAGTAAATGGATGGGTATGAGGACTATCATGCTAAGTGAAATAAGCTAATCCCAAAAAAACAAAAGGCCAAATATTCTCTGGTATATGGATGCTAACACACAATAAGGTGGGAGAGAGGATAGAAAGAATATGAGGTCATTGGATTAGACAAAGGGGCAGGGAGGGAGGATGGAAATAGGAAAGACAATAGAATGAATTGGACATAACTTTCCTATGTTCATATATGAATATATGACCAGTGAAACTCCACATCATAGACAACCACGAGAATGGGATCCTAATTAGAATAAGTTATACTCCATGTATGTATAATATATCAAAATACACTCTACTCTCATGTATATCTAAAAAGACCAACAACAACAACAACAAAAGACAGCAAGAGGGCATTTGAGCAAATATAAGAAGTGGAGAATTCAGTTTCACTCTTGACATTTTATCATCAGGGATAAAAACATCATACTTCATCACTCAGGTTAAAGTAAGATAAAATAGAAAGCACAACATTTGGACAAAATAGCTGTCAAAAGGAATGGACGTGTACATTCAGCAGTGTGTACAGAATTTCTTACACCATGAAGCCAGAGACCTGCTGACATTCAGGAACTCTTAAACAATCTGAGGACCTGCCTGTCATCCTCAGCTGAGTTGGGTGTTCTGTCAACTGTTTTACAGGTGCTGAGAAGGAAGAAGGTGATTTATAAAGGATTTCTCAGCTCTGTTTCTTGTACAGCATTTTCTGACTAAGGTTCCGCCTTTGTGATTCTTCCTGCTGCATTCCACTCAGGTTAGGGCAGTGACTTACCAGATGATATTAATTTTAGAAGGACATATCCCTGATATGATATGTTTGATGACATATTGCACTTGGGCAACCTCAGCAGAAGAGCTCAGCTGCTAAGAACTTAACTTACACATATTTTTTCTTTTGTTAAACAAGAAAAGTAAGAATGATTAGCTCAGATGCTAATATTTCTGAAAAAAGCAAATTTAACTTAAAAATAGAATGAGGTGTCAGGAAACTGATAGTGCTTTTGGCTTTTTAAATTGCAGCAACGTTACGGGAGAGGTGGAAAATATGATAAACTATGAAGAAAATTGTATTGCTTACATTCCTCCTCAGAGGAAATCCCTATAAAGATTTTACACATTTACTTCCAATTATATATACATATATAAATACGTACATATGTGTGTGCTTATGTGTATATATACCCACAGGTACACACATATACATACACAACACATAATTTTTAATGAAGTTGAGGGATTATACTTTTTTTAACTTTAGGTGTTTGTTAGTGATTCATACATATTCAGCATAAAGACTTCTTTTTATGGCTATGAGGTTGTTTTTATTCAATTTGCTAATTAAAGTTTATAAACATATCTGCAATCACTGAGAGTTTTATTTTATTTATTATACTTCATGCACACATTCAATCAGAATGTATTTCTGCTACATTTCAAGGTAAGGTGGTAGGTCATCACTTTACTTTTATAATATAAACTTACATAAAAATCTCAAGTTTCTCAAAATATCAGAAAAATATGAGTCATTTTCTCAGAAAAGACTTAAAGAAAGCAGTTATCTTATATTGCATCTTTGAGATAAATACAAGTGCAAAACCAATGCAAGTCTCATTTACTTACACAATTACTGAAAATAAGTGTAGCTGAAGTTTTCTTAGAAGAAAGCTCTTTGTATGAAGGTAGGTATGACAATATCCAACTAAAATCAAGTACAGGCAAATGCTACTGCATAGTGTTGATCTCATTAAATCTTTAAACTTTTTATATTGAAATTAACTCCAAGTAAGGAAGAAAGATTGCTGTATTTTTTTTACTCACTAGGAAAAAAAAATGTTTATTTTGTCTCTTGCATCTAAGCACCACAGTGAAATTGGTCAAAAGAGAATTAAGTTCAATTTTGAAGGATAACTAACAATGTGACAAAGATTAGTCCAATTAGTTTTTTAAGAGATGAAATTTTAATTAGTCACATGCAGGTATATCATAGATTGTATTAAAATCTCCCTGGTAATATGTGACCTTTGCTATCTTGTTCATAGTTTATGTTCATTCATTCGATAGAGAAGTCCACCTTACACGTCTAAGAGATTAGTGACACAATGTGATTTGCTTTATGTGTGTTTGATTTTACCATGGTAAAAAGATCAAATCAGAAAAGAGGGAAGGGAAAGAGAAACTCATGGAACTGATTATAGAAAAGGAGCAAAATTTTAAAAGAAAAAAATTTATGAGACCTTTTATCAATTATTAGTAACATTTAGAAAAAGATGAAGGTGAGGAGTTTGCAGGCAGGGTATCATGCTTCCCCCAAGTCTCCTGAATCAAAGTTGTACTGAGCACATGGAATTCCACACTTTAAACATTCCTCTTCTTTAATATGCACAAAGAACCAACCATAAAACTTGTTCTCACAAAAAATACAGCAGTTATTTGGATGCGATTTCAGTGACAAATTCTGGCTGGCACAAAAACCAGATTTTAATTTTTCGTTGTTGTTGCTGCTTGTAATATATATCCTGTTTCCTCAGGGAAAAGTATTTATGTGCAAAATACAGGTGGGTGTTTTCTTAAATAAAGAAATGCTTTTTCTGGAAAGCATAAAGAGACAGAAGCATCTAATTATGGGCTGTTTCTCTGGCCTGCCCTTCAGGGGTGTGTCTCTACCTTGTCTGGTGAACTGACATATGCCATATGCCTTAGGAACCACCTGAGAGATATTGAGGGGTGACCTGTCATCTCTACCTGACTCAGAGGATGAAAGTGTCTTTTTAAAAACAGGAAAATAAAATATATATCATTTTACTTAGTGTCAGTAATGAACATGCTACTCTGGGGTTAAAAATAGTGAAACTAGACCACACTTCAAGGCTTCTTAAACTTTTTGTTCCGAAGAGGCTCCCAGAAGATTGTTTTATATTTGTTATATCTATTAATATTTACCTCATTAGAAATTAAAACTTGAAAATTAAAAATATTTCTTTATATGCATTTGAATAATAATGGTAAACCCACTGCATGTAAGATAAATAATAAAATAGCAGTATTTTCCAAAATAAAATTTAGGCAAGAAGTATGGCATAGTTTTACATATTTGAAAATATCTTTAATGTCTGGGTTAATAGAAGATAGCTAGGTTTTTATATCTGCTGCTGCATTGAATCTGTTGCAAAGTGTGCTTCGGTTGAAGCAACTCCAAGTTTACATGAGGTGCAGTCAGAAACGTTAGAGCATTTCATATTAATACGAATATTTGTCTTTGATGTGACACTGAAATCCAACAAGTGGTTGATCCTTAAAAGAGAGTTGCAGTGTGGAATCTTTAGCCAATCAATGAACTTTGAACAATCATTACATTAAAATCTATCATCAGTCTTATACTTCATATAGATGTTTTTACATATGTGTGAGTTTTATAACATTGTGCATTTGTCATTTGGAAATGATTGGTTCACTAGGTACTGCAGATATTTCAAATGTTGACACATTTCACTTTCAATAACACAAATCTTTTTCATCAATATCACCATCAGTCTCATCAGAAAATTATTTTAATGTATTGAGAAGCTGTCAAGCTTATAGTGGCAGATGTAAGCTTTCCAAAATTCTACTGGAAAGTTTAAATTTTATCATTGTCAGAATTTTTTCAGTTGTTTTTTCCCTGAAGTATTAAGCTCACTTCATTCATTTCCAAGAAAATATTTGCCAAATTTCCAAGTCTGAATAATCATAGTTTGCCAGCCAGTTGTTCTTTCAAATAAACATGTTCTATGAAAGAAGTGGCTGGTTCAGCTTGTACTCCAAACAGTTGTACTTGGAGACAATTAGTATACCTTGATGTATTTTAAAAGTGCTTTATGTATACTTTCTATTTTCTCACATGAACTGTCAGAAAGATGTGTATTAAGGCTTCGAAATTTAACAAAATGGGTTCTTCTTCTCATTGCTTTGTTTTTTACTATACATGCACTGGGGTAAAGAATATGATGACTACTAGTTAGAGTTTGGCACCACTGCCTTGTATTATGATAAGATACCCACAGTTTTAGCCATCACAAATTTTATGCTATCAGTATAAATGTCTGCAGATTGAAAAATGTAAATAATATGCTATGTAATTAGTAAGAGGGTTTTGATGTCAAGGAACCCCTGAAAGGGACTTCACTTTGAGAACCACTGCCCTAGAAGGAAGGGACTATGTTAAGGTGGTCAAGTGGGAGCTCTGAGGTTTGACAGTCAATGGTAACTCATCTCCTTACTGATTTAATCTCTACATGTTATTGAGAAAATTACTTATCTATTCCAAGACCAGTTTTCCCATTTTTACTCCTCTGAAAAGAAAAATACCAGGTCTTATCTCACAGTGTTGTTCCTAAAGATTAATGGCAATCATTTTGCACAGAGTCTGACACACAGTAAACTCAACAGATGTTAACTATGATTACTAATATTTATATTATCTTTCCTTTTGAGATCAAGAAGTAATGATGTGAATAAATTAGAAGATCAGCTGTTGGAATCTGTTTATCCTACCTAAATCCAAATTTAAGCTCCACATTTCCTCTGTGAATACAAGCTACATGTAGCTATATACTTTTTCCCTTGAGTACAAAGATTGATACTTTGACCCTTGTATGTTGAATTTGCAAATTCTTATACAGTCAGTCATGAGACATTGCTTGGTAGTGAAAGCTAGTGGTGATAAATGAGAGATGGTATTTTAACTAGGTCCCCAAATCCTCCAACCCCTGACCTGATGTCTGGCAAACCATATTTGTTTGGGAAGCAGAAAGTACCAAGAAATTACCCTACGACCAGACAACTAGATCACAAGGAGTCATAAGACCCCATTTGCCCAAGGCCTAAAGCAAACACTTAAGAAATGTCTTTCCTGAGATGTTGGTTCTTTCCCTAATCTAAGTCCTCCAGATTTTATCAGTTTTTGGGAAAAACTGAATACAAGGAGATGAACTTTAAGGAAAAAAAAGGGGAGGGGGAGGTGTTCCCAAAGAGGACAACAGTGTGTGTGTGCGCATGCACGCACACATGCATGCTAAAGTGTGCATGCACATGTGCATAGGTATGTGTTGCATTCTCACAGAAGGGATCTGGCAGAAACTGAGTCAGTGGTAGAAAACTCAAAGCTCACAAGAACATCTGGTTGACTTAAATGGGGGAAGTAGGTAAGACCTAGACACACCGTGCTTGCATATGTGAATACTTCTTAGTCCTTCAAAAAGCTATGCTTTCTCTCATTTTATTTGAAATAATAAGAGGTTTGCTTGTTCTACTTTTCTTTTTACTTATTTTGAAATACACCTGAATACCAAAAAAAGTCAAATTCTACACACACACACACACCCCTACGTGAAACCTTCAAATTAATAATTCTTGCTTCAAACTGGATAGGACAAATAAAACATGTTGCAGGGTTTTAGGTTGCTACATTTAAAAAAAAAATCTCCAAAGGTATAGTCCCCCATCCTCGCCCCATTTTGGGGATCTTTAAGCTATGCCTTTGATTCCTATCTCAACTACTCCCTTGAGGGCAGAGAGGAACCTGACATAGAGAGGCGCCTCCACCGCCCTCCAGTGGTTAGAGCATACCAACACAGCAACCGAATACTCATTTATTCTGTATATTGAAAATTTCCATCTGTGTGAAAATCATCATTCACCACCAAAACTAGCAAAATAAACTTTGGCTACTATGTGTGAGGTGTGAACCGCAGGGTAATTTTACTGTCAGTTCAGACTTTAGGATAAAAGGTGATGGAAAGAGGGAGCAGGGCCATCAGCTTAGCAAGGACTTAGACGACACAAGTTCTAGACCATGCCACCAGGGAAAAGACAAGAATCTAAAAACTAGGGCGGGCAGCACATGCTGTTGGCTGGAAGCTAGATACTCAGTTTTATGTGGACAAATAAGGATAGCATCAATTATCAACTTATCCACTAAGTAGAACAGTATGTAGCAGTTACTGCTAATTTGATCCCTGTTTTAAGTATTTAAAACACTTATTAATTAATGAAGAGCATCTCATATACTTTGTTTAGAAGCTTCACTTGAGCAAAATATATTTTAGAATAGGTATGGAATAAATTTTGAAATTTGGACAAAGAAAATGTCAAATAGGTCAGTAATACAGAGTTATCGAGTATCCTGAGGAAGTTAAAAATTTAGGTCTTGTGACATCTCTGTTTCATTTCCATACTCATGTTGTCTTAGATCACTGTCCCCAAGTATTCTATTCCTGTAGCTAAGTGTCAACTTTCAAGGATGGTTCCCTCTGTATATTCATTTCTTTGCTGTTTTGCCCTCCTTGACACTCAAATAATTTAATGAACTGAAATCCAATTGCGTCTAGAAGCTCAATACTTGGTTATACTTTTGTTTTGAAAACAGCTTTTGAGTAGAGAGTATGTCAGCAAAAGCCAGTAAAAGAATGTGGATGTTGTTACAAGGTCAGCTTTTCAGACGCTGCAGGCAGCCATTGCTGGCATTCTGTCAGACAGTCACCATGGGCAGCAGGGCCATTCATGGGCCATGAGTCAGCAGCTCTGACAAGGCTAAATACGGTGACCGCTCAACACGCAGGATGGTGCACACTCACGTGCCTTCAGAAAGCAGAGGAGGGAGGAACTATTTTATTCTTCAGTTTTACTTAGTAGGAAATCTGCAAAGGTTATTAATGTCCAGATGTTAATTTGTATGTGTGTACATGGTGTGTGTGCTTGTGTGTGTTAGAACTTAGATTAAAATATCCATACATATAGATTTCTTCTGTAAAGTGAAATAAGTGGACTGAGAGCTGAAATATTGGATGCCAGCAATTTTGAATGGAATATTATACCAAGAGGGAGAGATGCTATTGAATTGGGCTGACCAGCCTAACAGGGGACACATGTGGCTACTGAGCAGCTGAAATGTAGTTAGTCCAAATTAAGATGTGCTGTAAGTGTAAAATACACACGTGAATTCAAAGATATAGTACTAGGAAAAAAAACCTCACTAATAACTTTTGACATCAAGTACATGTTGAAATGATGCTTTTGACTTATTGAAAAATTAAAATATATTAAACTAGTTTTGCCTGTTTCTTTTTACTTTTTAAAAATGTGGCTACTAGAAAATTTAAGACGATATACAAGACTTACATTCTGTTTCTACTGGAAGTGCTGCTTTAGGAGATGTTAGATATGACCTCCTTCCAATATAATACATGTGCCCTTACGTACACACATATGCACACACATAGGAAAAGTATAGGAAAAAGGGCCTTTGTCGTGAGCATTAAAATAATAAAGGCTTCAGAATTCCATTTAAGGTGCTGATTTGAAGATTCTAGTTCTCTAAGCCAAAGAATGGTACAAGAATGACACTGAGTCAGCCCATCGTGAATTGCCAAAAGGCCTCAGCTCTAGACTGAAGAGTTAAAAGACATTTGTCATATTTTGTTGAGTTCTGGCTCCTTCGCTAACAAGGAAAGGTCACTGTCAAAGATGCTAAGAAATGTTTCTCCCCATGCCACTCTTAAACAAAAACAAAATGATCCCTGTAGAAAAGAACTGGTGAAGCTCTCAGAATTTTTCAGTTCTGCTTTAGACTTGGATGATTTTGAGAATGACTTGGCCATAGTGGTCAAGACTGTATCATATACATTGGGCTAAAACTTTGTCCTAAGAAGGATTTTGATAAAGCATAATCTGGTCACTGGTTTGGTTATTCAAATCAATGAAAAATTATAATTTCTTGATTTTACTAAATGCATTTTCTTGTTACTAGAATATCATTCAGAATTCTGGCTAGTGTTGAGAGATCCCCAGGAGTGAGGCAAGCGAGTGACTGCATCACTTAGCTTCTTTTAAGTTCTTCTTTTTTTTTCTTTGGTACCAGAGATTGAACTCAGAGGCACTCGACCACTGAGCCACATCCCCAGCCCTATTTTGTGTTTTATGTGGAGACAGGGTCTCACTGAGTTGCTTAGCGACTCGCCTTTGCTGAGGCTGGCTTTGAACTTGGGATTCTTCTGTCTCAGCCTCCCTAAGTGCTGGAATTACAGGTGTGTGCCACCGCGCCTGGCTTAAGTTCTTCTTAATTAAAGTCTGCTTTGAAGATTTTGGAGTCCTGGGTAGAAAAGATGCCAATTTTGGGCTCCAAAGTCATCTACCTCTTATTCTTGAATTTATTCATCCATTGTAACTTTGATATTGACTTTAATTTTTATAAGTACAGTGGCTAGACCATTAAACAGTGGCTAGACCATTTTGAGCAATTGTCCAGACAGGTATTCATCTTAGCAATGAAAAGGTCATAGTGTGCATGCCTCCTGAACTGGTTGATAGAAAGGATGGAATTCCTTAAATACTTTTTCAGTCAGAACCATGAAGTGTCTCCTTTCTGTCCCAAATAAATATTTTAGTTTTGTCTATTAAATTCAGAAGTCGAGATGAGTCTCTGGGGGGCACTTCTGGAGAACAGATCATTATTCTCCCCTATGATTACTATTCTTTCTCTAAATGGAGAGTCAGAATATGTGAAACTTAGTATACTAATTTAAAGTTTTGGAAATATTCTAAAGGAAAATTGATGGGTTAGTATTTTAATGATTTTCATATACTTTTGCATTCTCATTAAAAATATATTGAACATTATAGGCTGAACATTTACATAAGGGACTAAAATAGACAAAAATACTTTTATCACTCTTTAGGGTAATTTTTTTTTTTAATGGGGCTGGGGATTGAACTAAAGGCCTTGAGGCCTTGTGCATGCAAGGCAAGCAATCTACTGACTGAACTATATCCCCAGCCCTATAACTGATTTTTAATATTTTCTTTTTTTCAATACTGAGGAAAAAATCCCAGCTACACCGGAGGCTGAGGCAGGACGATTTCAAGTTCAAGGCCAGCCTGGGCAACTTAGGGAGAACTTGCTACATATTAAAATATAAAGGGCCACAGACAGGTCAGTGGCACTTTGAAATCATCCTGCCTCAGCCTCCGGTGTAGCTGGGATTTTAGATGTGAGTCACAGTGCCTGGTCACATTTTACTTTTTGACATTTTTCTAAATCTAAATTCTTGATAAGAGTTTCTGACCAATTTTAAAAAGTGCCCATATTTGGAAAATCTACAAAAGCAAGAATATTTTAAGCAAGCTAAGGCAAGCTTACAGTGTTTGCAGAACAATAACCTTATATTATCTGATTCTAGTGATTTGAGGTTAAAATAATATTGAATGAGACTATGCAAACATGAAAAGATTGGGTAGAATATACTGTCGATTTAATCTCCCTAAATTTTGGAAAACTGCATTGGAGTATTTTTTAAAATATTTTTTTAGTTGTAGATGGAAACAATACTTTTATTTTATTTATTTATTCTTATGTGGTACTAAAGATTGAACCCAGTGCCTCACACATGCGAGGCGAACACTCTACCACTGAGCCACACCCCTGGAGTATTTGTTAAAATGATCTCAACATCTAATAATTAGATTCTTCTCCTATTCTTATTCCAGATTTTATAATCAAGAAATGTAATAAAGAATCCTGTACATTCTAAGATCTTGTGAGTTGTTAATGAAACTCCTTCAGAGAAATCAAACAAAGAAAAATCACAGTACCAAAGGCAGTGACATCTGTAAGATGTGGTTTGAGAAACCTGCCAGGGCCTGGAGAACTTCATTGGAGAGTGAAAAAGCAGCTTTGTTTTTTCCTGACCCAGAAGTTCTGGAAGAAAGAGTTAATGGTGATTGGCACCTCAACTCAAGTCCATTTAAAACCCCATAGACCTTAAAAGAAGAAGAAATATGAGACAATGCTCAGATACTTAAGGTAATAAGAGTCCCTCTGTTCTTCCAATGTGATTCCCAGCAGGACAATGTGTAGAAGATCAAATCCAAACTGTATAGTTCTTTACTAGCTTAACTGAGATGAATCACTCTAATGAATGGCTTACTTCACCCCTTCTAGGACTGACAATCTGTGCTTAGTATTTAGTAACATTAAAATTGGAAGTAAAATCAATCATGTCTGAAATACATCTAATTAAATAAATAAAAGGAACTTGTAGCATTATAAGCTATGCTAAAATTTTATAATGATATAAGCCATCCTCTCATGGGTTTCCACAAACCACAGAATTACTTCCAAGCACATAAAGAAAGACCATTCATATAATTCAATTGTTTCATCTGCAAGAAGAGAAGCAGTTGACAAATATCATTCTATTTGTGTAAGTATAAACATGTGCATGTGTGTGTATATGGGAAGATTCCCATTTTTTCTCATTTCAAAGGGTGGAATGTGAAAACTGACATGTTTGAGAACAAGTGAAAACAATTCTTTGTATAGATGAGTACTGATTTTTTTTCTCAGTGTCTGTCTCCTCCACGGAAAAGTTATGACTCCTGGAAGGACTGGCCTACTCACATTCCAACAAAAGAAGAGTTTTATTGTACTCAAATGCATTAAGTTCTTTGGTTAAAAAAATCTTAGGAAACCCAACTGCCAGAAAAATTAATTAACTATTCCTTATTTACAGTAAAGTACCTATAGAAGAAAAGAACGTAATTTAACCTGTGCATTGGTTCTTGGACATTTTAAGAAATTTCTGGATAAAAAGTGAAAACACATGAATAGACAAAATAAGCAGCAGTCTGCTTATCTAAGAAGGTCGCCTCCCGAATCTAACAGCTTACTTGCCTGATTATCCCGACTGGGCTTTACTTTTCTGCCTGGCTGCATAACAGAGTATCATAGATTGCCTACATAATACAGGGTCTTAAAAAATTACATAGATTAATAAAATAATTCCTTGATATTATTATTGCTGTATTTTTATTCTTTGGGGATTTTCAAGTCCTCTTTCTAAACATATGCACAATGGAACAGAGAGGACTATCCTATCTGGAAGATAAATTCTAAAATAGGTATTTGGGGTCAGAAGTTGAGTTTTTTTCTTGTTCAGAATGTACCCAAGAGATTAATTTTCACAATTAATCCTTTTTTCAGCTAGTATTAAAGGGTCTATATGTGGTCAGAATACACTGGCAAGTTACAGCATGGTGACCAAGAATAAGGATTTGCACTCTTCCTTATTTTCTTTAAATATATTTCCTCATTTTATAGTGCTTAGCTAGAATAATCTGGAGTTTTAATGCAGATAATGAATACAGTGTTCCTAGCATGTGACTCGTTCAGTAACTATAACTGCTCTAGGATTATTAAGTGGAGTAAGGAGTGGGAAGAAAATAAATAGAAATGAGGCACAGGAGCATTTACAGTCACTTCTAAAGTGAAAATCTCCCTGTCAATTAACCATGGCTCTATCATTTCAGCTATTTGAGAATATCACTAAGCCAGCTGGCCAATTTCAAGAGGAAATTGAGTAAGGTGACGGGACAATTACTGAGAATACCCAGCCTAAATAAGTGCACACAGTTCCTTGGGGAGTCATCCTCCTAGGCTTCCTTTCAGAAAAAAACAAAAAAACAAAACAAAACAAAACAAAACCTCAAAATAAGAAAACAACTCTGAATGTTGTTGGCTTTCACATATCATCTATGGTGACTGACAGGAACCGTCCTCAAAACCTTTTATGTGGTTTAAAGTAAAGCTCAAACAGCATTGGCAAACATGGACAGAGAAGCAGACAGTGCATTGGAAAATCTCTAGTGCAAAGCTGCCTGGTATTTCAACATGGATTCCTCAATGGTATTTTTAAAAAATTCCTTAATGTTAATTGTTTTTGTCTGGTCCTTTTATTCAAATAGACTGTGATGCACTGGAGAAAATTAGGCTTCAACACTATAGTACTCACTATGAAGACAATTAGATTCAACTCTAGTGTTCACTATGAATCATAGAAACTGCCAGAAGATAGGTGCACCTAGTAAATGCAGAGGCAATCACCAAAAAATGTTAGCTATAAATCCAGGAAGAGAACACTAAAAACTGAAAAATTAAAGGCAAGGCAGAGTTTTATCTTTAGCAGTCAACAGGTTACAGTTTACTCTTTTTTTTCTTTTTTGATTTACCTTGATTATCAGTAAATCTGAAAAATGTGAGTAAATGTGTAGTACAGAGCTGATATTAGGAGTTAAACAGTGATAGACGTGTGCTGATTCGGAGGTGGTTTCAAACTCACTTTGAAATTTGGTTGCTGGTGTAGCTGTGTTATAAGGTAGGGTCTTTGAGAGGAATTGATGTCTTTCTCATGAAACTGAATTAGTTCTAATGGAAAAGGAATTAATTCTCCTGCGAGTTTTGACTCTCACAGGACCGGATTAGCTATTCTGGGAGTTCAGCCCCCTTTTCTCTCCTAGGGGTACCTGCTTATTCTTCTGCTTTCTGCCATGAGTTAAAGCTGTATAGGTCCTCACCAGAAGCCAAGAGGATGCTGGCTCCACACTTTTGGACTTACAATACTGAGAACCAAAGTAAACCTCTTTCCTTTCTAAATTACTCAGTCTCAAGTATTCTGTTACAGCAACAGACAATGGACTAAAAGGGTATTATCCACCTCTGGTTTTCATGTAAATCATAGAATCCTGTAAGAAATAGTAAATTTTAAGAGAAATTGTACTAGATTTTAGTTTTCATGAATTTGAAACAAATAATTAAGTTGCTTTGGTTGGCCAAGGAGATCATTAGGAAGTACCAATTGTATTATATACAATATTAGAAAATGAATTCATCACTTGTATATTTATTATGAACAACAAAGCTTCTAGACTAATGCAAGAACATGAGCTCTGGAAACACAAGTGGACCAGGACTCAATTCCCTAGAGCACAAAGATGTCATTGAGGTTTCAGACTCAGACAAATTCCTGACTGTCATGCAGTATAACAAGCAGCAAGAACTGCAGCAGAGGCACATGGAGGACATTAGGGATTCAGAGGATGAAGAAAAGTAGAAAAAATCATGCAACTGGAACACCTGGGGCCTTTCACAGACGTTGTCCTGGAAAAGTAGCACAGCCCCCTCTGTATTTTGACATGTAATAAACATTTGTAGCATGAATGAAGGAAAAGGCGATGGAGCCATGATACCTCACATTGCCTGGCACAAACGCATTGCCAGCAAATGTATCTTGAATTGAACTGGAGAATTTGAGGATGGACATTCTAGTTAAGGAAATAAGTAAACACTTGACACATAGCAACAGTGGGCTGGGCTATGTGAGCAAATAATGGGAAAGGGGGACGGGTCCAAAGTACTCAGCCAAGAAGACTGAATAGTATTGGCTGGATGAAGAGCCATTGATGATTTCAGAGCAGATTTCAGGATAAAGTCCAATCTCCTTAACATGAATCCCCAAGGCCTCCTGAGATCTGGTGCCTGCCTATATCTCTGGCCTTCTCTGGCCATTCATATTCAGACTCTTCCAATTCCTCAATAAGCAGCATTCTTTCTCATCTCCAAGTGGCACATATGCTATTCCTTCTGATAATGTCTCTACCTTCCTCTCTGGCTAGCTCTTAGAGTTGGCATAACTCCTTCCAGGATGCCTACCTCGTGTCTTGTACTAGGTTACCTTCTCCTTCTGCATCATCCTATTGATGCTGTACTTCTCCTTGCATTGTGTTGTAGCTATCTATTTATGATTGGTCTTCCTTGTTTATGGTAGGCGCTGTGAATGCCTATCTGTAACCGTCTCCCCAGTATCTAGCTCAGTGCCCGGAAGAGTCATTGAATAGATTTGTTGAATAAATGAAACAGATGAGATCAGAGATGGGTACCAGGAATGTCAGTCTGACTAACACATATCTCACATTACTGAGAGGAAAGCCTTGGATCTAAAAAAATAAAAGTGGCTGGCACTTGGTGTATTAGGATATTATACAATTAAACTAAACAGTAATGATTGCTAACATCTATTGAGGGCTTATCATGCCAAGCACTGGGCTAATTACTTTCCAAGCATCATCTCACTTAATCTGCATAGTAATCTTATTAGAAAGGTATTACTAACAAGGAAATGAAATCATAAATGGAATTGAATATAAATATTTTCTTACCACCCTATAAACCATTGTGTCTACACCTTTAATACCTCTGGTAGTTCTGGATGCCACAGATCACAAAATATATTTGAATTATCTAATGAGAATAAGTGGTATCTGTATATAGACAGACTAAAAGAATATGAGATTCTCTGTTTGGAAAAAGAAGATGTGTAGGCCATAAAGCTTTGAATGGTATGGAAAAGATGGCAACAGACTTAGCCACTGGAAATACTGTTGTATTTCCAAGAGGTAAGTTTTGGGCCCATGAAAGGATATATTACTTACTCTTAAGAGTAGGTTGAAAATAGAAAATGATTTTTAAACATTCAAATGATTCATGAGCCATAGGGCTATAAAAATTACTAATGTACATTAGGAAGAAAAATTACATTCTTTGATAGCACATCTCCTGGGGCCACTGTAATAGAAAAAATATGACAGGAACAAGACACTGATTCAAGGCACTAATTTTATGCTCTTTACTGACATTCGAACAGATAGACTTTAACACCCAATCTGTAGCAGCATCACCACATGGGTCTAGTATAGTGTCTGTTTCTAAACTCAATAATGCTAGGAGAGTCACCATAGAAGCCACAAGCTAGGAAATTGAATTTTGATTCTATTTTGAGGTAGAGATATTGGCTCCAAGTTGAAAAGATGGTTAAGAGTGGCTCAAAGGGAATGGATCTAATTACACCATTACTATAAAAAGACTGTATCCCAAGGGGAGAAGCAGGAACAAAGCAGGTGTGTACAAGTAGAGAAAACAACACACAGGATCACACACCTCCTTTAACTTTTTCCAGTCCATTCACAGAACTGAACCTTTACCCCTGAAGGAAGATTCATCTGACTCCTGATCTCTCTGCACAGGTGCTTATTTAGTGATCTGGAAGTAAATCCGGATGCTTGGAAGGTCAACTTCTGCTTTCCAAACTCTTGATTTTCAGGAAGTGAGGATTTTCATCTTCTATGTCAGGTATCAGAAAGCAGTGTGATCAGAGATCCGTGCAATGAGGAAGCTTAAAGGTAGCACTCCTTTGACTCTCAGGTTCCCCTGAAAAAATGATTTTATCCAAGATTTGGAGTCCTAGACATTTGTTTGTTTTTTTGGCTAGAATGAGAAGTAGCAGTTTTGAGATGAACAAAGTCTGCAAATACTTGCCCAGAATCTGTAAGCAAACCACTTTTTTATGTTCTTATCCTACTTACACATACAAACTAAAGCAACAACAAGTGAGTTTATAAGTTTGCCTCAGTTTCCTATGCTTTTGATCACATATAGCATCATCTTGAATTGAGGTGGCTATGTGATAAGAGCTGGGGTGGGGGAGAAGACATGACTGTAAAGATTTTTGGGAAAAAAAAAGAAAAGAAAATGTACATAAAAATTAATCTGGAGTATATGTCAAAGAGAAAGTGAGGGATGTCCCAATAGATAAGAAGTGAAAATACAAGGTTACAAACCTCAATGTTTTTGGCAGAAATAGCCAAACAGATTTTTTTTTAAAAATTCCTGGTTTTCCCAACAGGTCATTAAGGAATTTTATCCACTGTTTGTAACTCAAAATAGTGAATTTTTGGGGTGAAAATTATTCTAATAAACTACTTAAAAATGGAACAACATTTAATGCATGTCAATGTCATTGCCAGAGAATCTCAGAACTGAGGCTCTATCTTTAGAATGAGGAAGGGAACCTGCCTGAAGTATTTCCCCAACCATGGGAATAACATCTCCTCAGGAAATCTTCCAGGTCTTGACAGCATTCATGTTGGTGGATGGCAGTCATTTCGCAGACATATCTATCCCTAAATTGGTGATATCTGTTTACCCAAATCCCCATATCATCTTAAAAGCTGACTGATAAACACTGACATAATCCTCCCAATGCCACTGGGAAATCACCGTGGTGTTCATTCTCTAGATGATAAACACAGACAGAGATTAATCTGTAAGCCCAAGAATGAAGGGGGAGAGGGAGGAGAGCAGAATGGAATTCAGGAGCATCAAATTTCTAGTCCTTGGTACAGAGTGTTCTTATCTCCAAAGAAGCTAATAAAGACCAAAATCATTAGAGCCAACTCTGAAAGAGCAAAAACTGGTTTCAAGGATAAAGTTTTAACAAAACTGCAATATGTGGATTACTTCCTAAAATTAAATTGAAAATTAAAACAGAACAAACAGTACAAGTACCACATTAGCAAGATACGAGAGATGGTCCAAAATTTATTTTTTAATAAATACATTCTTAAAGATAAAATACTTGAGGCATTTTTAAAGATGCATTTGCATGCATGCACACACAATCTTCCACTCTAGTTATGAACTTACTTAATTCATTTCTGGAAGAAAAGGAAATGGCTAAGCAATATAATCTGAAGAAAGTTTTTTCCTTCCTTCCTTCCTTCCTTCCTTCCTTCCTTCCTTCCTTCCTTCCTTCCTTCCTTCCTTCCTTCCTTCCTTCCTTCCTTCCTTCCTTCCTTCCT
>CM053412.1:34401450-34486478 GCA_028644305.1 Xerus rutilus
ACATTGAAATGCTTACTATTTGACTGATCTTTGATTAAATCTGGAGTTGGGACTAAGTTTCTAAAGAATACGAAGGAAACAATTGTCTTCTAGTGGCAACATAGTCATTGTAATGACACTTTCAATAGAATAAAAATGCAGTATGGAGCCAGAGGACTTTATTACTGCATATGTCATCTACTCCAATTTCTCCACCTACAGAATGTATTTCAAATCTATTTGCTCTGCTCTCAGCTTGTTTTAAACCACTGCACTGGTCTAGTTATTTTATTTAGATAATCTGCAATAGTTTCCTAACTAGTCTACTTTTCCTTAAATCTCACTTCAACACAGTCTTCACAGAACGAAAATATGATCATTGTACTTGTTATTAGATTTGTATTGCGCCTTCAGACAAGAACACAAGATCGAACACATCATATAAACCTTACTGGGGATAGCCCTTGCCTACTTTTCTAGCTTCATTTCCACCACTACCCACTCAGCCCCTGTGGGTTCCTGAACAAATGGCCTTCCTTCAGTTCCTTAAATATGCCAGTCTCTTCCTAACTTAGATCCTTTGAACATGTTGCTTCCTCTGCCAGAAAAAACTTTGTCCACCAGGCAACTCTTCTCTTTGCTAACTCCTGCATTCCTTCGGGACTCAATGTCAGTATTTCATTGAAAGACTTTCCCTGATCTCTAAACTAATTCAAGTTTCCTTGCTACATTCTTTCACAGCATCTGTTCTTTTCCTTCAGATATTTTCATCTATCCATTCACTCATTCATGCATGTAGGCGTGCATTCACTGAATAGGTGTGTTGCTGAGCACCTACTTTGTACCAAGAACTGTTCTGAGTGTCAAAGAAGCATAATAATCTAAACTCTCATTGAGCTTGAATTAGTCATGATTTGTGATGATATATTTATTTGTATGGTTATCTAATACCTGTCTTTTCTTTAGTACTGTGAGACCAAATAGTATAAAGGGCCATGAGGTTAAAACCTCTTAAATACATCAAATTTTAGTGATAAAGCTAGATCTAGACATCAGTCTCAAATAGGTTGATGCCTGTCCTCATTTTTAGGAACACACAAAGCAGCAGATGTGGCAAAAACCACTAGCTGTTTTCTTCTTCCTGGCATACAGCTATACTACACTTCCCAGACCCCTTTGCTGTGAAATCATGTGATTAAGTTCTAGCTAATTTCCGGAATGTGAGCACAGGTGATGGGACTCACTTCTCTGTCAGCTGGAATAAAGTTCCCCTGTGTGTTCAGGATGTTACCCTTCCTCCCCTATTTCAGATTAGAAACAGGGAACCCTGTGATCCAAGATGATGACAGAATCCTAAAATGAAAGAGAGGGACTTGGTCCTTTGAACCATCACATGAGAAAAGCCACCTGCTAACCAAGACCACTTACAGGTATGTGAAGACATTCTGGGATTTATTTGTAATAACAGTGTTACTGCCTCATTTGTGGGTTTTAAAAGATGATGTTAGAATTTAGGGATATTAGCCATTTGGAATCCTGGGTGTGTGTCTTAACAAGGTCCATTGGACCATTCAGACAAATGAAAATCCTGATCCATCTCAATTCCTAGCAGAATTCTGTGAACCTCTTAAGCATAAAATCAATTAATTTCTAATGGGGATTTGTAGAGGATAAAAAGTTGTTTGAATAAGGGGTCTATGCTCTAATTCTTTTAAAACAAAATTTAGTATTCCTGATGTTATGTTGCTTTTAAAATAAAAGTAATATAAAGGGTCCAGTTTATTCCAAATATTGACTTGTGACAAATGTTAAAACTAGTGATTATTACCCTAGTAAATTCATGTAATTTGCCTAATAGTTCAAACTGACTTTTGGACATCATATAACCAACCTTTGATTATAAAATATACTTTTCCTTCAGTAATGTACAAAACATAACTTAATTTTGTGTTATTCTTTGTTTGAGCCACATCTTCCTAATTTTAAAACTATCAAGTTAAAAACACTTCTAAAAACAAGCTTATTGGTAATTCTAATAAATAACTTTTGAGCTTATTATAAACAAACAACAGATAGGAAATTAAATAATGTGCCCATTTTTTTACTGTGATTTCTTTCATCAAATCATGAGGAATGCTGTATTGTTATTTGGTTCATTGTGAAGTAACTGATACAATAACCTTTTGAAATGCTGTTTAAAGGGTATGGCTTGTTGAAAAGGCAGGAGCACAGATATGCCTTGAAGTACTCAACCAGAAAACAAATGCCAGCTAAGTAGTACATATATATGCTGTTAATGCAGTTAAAATGATCACATGCTATGCAGTTAGAAACAAAAATAGAAAGCGGATGCAACCTATATCTCCACCTCTGTTTCTTGATCCCTAGGTAAGATTAAGAGAATAGGTGATGGAAATGTGTCTAGAGGAAATATTAATAAGCAGGGTACTTTTTTCCCCCACAAAATAGTTACAAGACTAGGAAATGAGTGAAAGAGTAGAAAATAACGTAAGGCATGTTTAAAAAGTCAATTCAGCTGAGGAAGCCTCTGAATTATTTGTTTTTTTTTTTTTTTATTATTTTATTTTTTTCCCAAAAGTTGCATTTTAATACATGTTGGCAAACATAACAGAAAAGAACAAATTATCAGAAGCTGTACACACTATTCACTGAAAACATTTGTTGAGGCAAATAGAAAAAAATTGTTTCAATCATAATTTTTCTAACTTTGCACAAAATTATAAGCAGATTACATTTATTGCCCTCCTCTCATAGCCTTCTAGAAAAGATACTGGGAAACTAAAAGACTCCCATTTGCTCCAGTGACATTTATTGAGTGTGCTTGCTCAAAGACTCCACCAAGAAAGCCCCTTTCCATTTCTGGGGTTGATATAACTCTGCCACCCTCCTGTGAGTCCGGTATATACACACTGCCTGTGTAATATGATTCCTTAATGAGGTTTACTACCTACTTCTACATACAGAGATACATACTTTTAGATTTTTCTATGAACAGGAATGCCTAGAATGGAGAGGGCTTGCTCTATCACTAAAGCTACTATCCATTCAACAAAGCCTAAATTTTTTTCTTTCCTCAGTCAACATTAATTCTTAAATACTTACTCACATTACAGGGTGGGATTAATGACACTCTTAGCCCTTGGCACTTTTGTGAACAGGCTTGAAAACCCATATGCAAATCTTATTAGCAGTAAAAAGCACTATCCTAGAGGCGAGTCCAGGGTTCACCATAACTGTCAAATACTGAAGATAATAAACACCTTTAAAATCATACCATTAATTTAACAAAGTCCTCTACATGGTGTACCCCACTCCCCCTTGCCTAACAATGTCTTCTAGAATCAGAATACACACACTAGTGTCCAGATTTATGAAAATCTCTAAGATAACTCCCACATCATGTTTAAAAGCTATGGGTCAAATAAGCTTTAGAAACTTAGGAAAAGATTGTTTTTTTTTTTTTCCAGTGAGAATGTGATCATAATTAATGCACCAGGTTCATAGCTTCACAAATATGCACTAAGAACTCCTAAAGGGCAAGAATTCAAAGAATGTATTTGCCATTTTGAAAATAAATTCAAATACTTAGTATATATTAAAATGTGTTCTGGGGTGCAAGGAACATTAGAAGGAATGTGATGAGGTCTTTAGAATATTATGTCGTTTTATATTTGCTGTAATAAAGGATTCATTGTGCAAAGGTCTAAGCATTCCAGCAAGCTGCAGCAATACTAAGAAACACTAATGCCAGATGCATTTTATATCCATATTAGGCTGAAGAAAAAAGACTGGTTGAAATGAACTAAAAATTATGGTTTTCTTTTGCTTGAAATTTTTTCTAAAATGTCACTGATGTCCTCTTCAGATTATAAAGTGAGGCGCCAAATTGTGTATTTCTAGAGTATTAGTGATGATTGCAAGTATACACATCAACTGTAACTAAATCAAACCTGAGCTCAAAAATAAACTTAGAGATGTTTAAGTGACTACAAATCCTTGGAGAGCCTTCTGGCTCCCTAGTAGGATTTAGGGGATGTTTCAAAATCTGTCATTCCAGAAAGCCTTCTGAAATAATGATTATGTTTAAACTGGAATATTTTAATGTTATTTTATTATCTTCCATGTACTTTTATTCTATATATACCTCAGCTAATAAAGATTTTTAACCATCATAACATTCACAAAAATATTCTTGATAATAATAGTCAATTCCTACATATTCCATGAATCACTTCGCTTTGTGGGTCTTTGGCTCTCTCCTGAATTTCTTTATAGTTTTAATCTCTATGTACTTATTTCTACTGCTTATTTAGAATTCTATCAGAGGGTGAGTAGGACATGAAAGGGACACAAATGCACTAGTATTTGGCAAGGGAAGGCTGAAGAAAAAAGACTGGTTGAAATGAACTAAAAATTTTGGTTTTCTTTTGTTTGAAATGAGATTTGACTTCTTTGTGGATTTGAAATATCTGTTATTCCTATCTTCCATTATCTTTCATAATTGCATTGGCCACTATAAGAGTGATAGATAATTTAGAGAAACATTCGAATATACAGTTGAAGAAAGATGTACTATTTGTTAAGTTTGAGTTGTGTTCTGGCAGTTAGCTTTAGGGCTACAGAAGTTTATATTTTTTACAATATATGAAGGGGATATTTAATGAGATATGGAGATTTAGCAAATCATGTAATTAAAGATTATACAATTGGGTTGTTATGATTTATACAATAATAAAAAAATTTCATGTTGGCAGCTAGTTCTAAAATGTGGATCAGAAAACATAACTGCAGTTTGTATCATGGAATCTAAATATGTTTAAGGACAAAATTGGGGTAAAGGTCGATGCTTCTGGTCGATAGTCTAGAAAATGAAATTGTAGATGCTGGTGAATTGTTGCCAACATTTCTGGTTTGTCCAGTTAAGACATTGTCAAAGCTTCTTTTACCACCATAGATAAGAATTTATGAGCTATATGATTAAAAGCCCTGGTAGTTAACAAAAGAGAGGCCCTGATGAGCTAAGCGCTGTGACATGTTTTGGTATTCTGCATTAAGGTACATATTCCCTTTGCCCACTGAAGACTGGCCATATCCCCTGATTAAAAGAATGGCACTAGAAATAGTCACCAAATTCCTTTTCTCCCCCCAGTCACTGCTGCAGCCCAACCTAATACCCAGAGAATTGTTGCAATAGCCTTCAGCTGAGTGATGGCATGCTAGTGACCAGCATGAATTCTAGGTTAGTGTTCAGCAAACTTGGGACAGGGTGGTGCTGCTGTGACATTTCTGGGAGGTTTGGAGTTCCGTAAGCAAAGAGACTTAGCAGTGGAGCCAAGGCAATATGATTCCCCATAAATGCCAGCTTGAAGTGGTGTGGAATGTGCAAGCTGTTTTCCCGTCAGGAGACTCTGTTCCCTCCACTAAGGTAGTGAGATTGGATACTTGAATGACATTCAAAGAGTTTTAAATAGTAATGAAAGTGCTCATCTTCAAAGCAGTGAGCTCTTTTGAGACCCAGGAAATCCCAGCATGGAGAGTGGGCTATACAGAGCCACCCAGCTTCAACTTGGGCAACCTTTAAGGAGGACCTTACAAGGAGCTTATAGCTCCAGAGGGCCTTCAATCTTGGCATCCTGGGGCCACATCTGATTCTGCTGTAGATGCTCCAGTGGGTTCTCAGAATTTCTCAGTGGTTCTTCAAAGACTCTTGTTATGAAAAGGATGTAGTGAGAACTCAGGGGAAAGCTTCTGCCTATTGTTATAGTAGTTGCTCCTATCTAGGTGATAATCAATCAAAGGCAGCTATGAAGCAATTCAACAAAAGTATGAACATAGAACAATCCCTAAATAGTAGCAGTACTAGAAACTATATTAATACCTATTTGGTGGGTTGTAGTTTGCTAGAACTTTTCTCTGAGACCATTTTTTTCAGGGGTAACTGTTTAACTCTCAGCCTACTATCTAATAAATAAGTAAAACTATGTAATATAACCTATTACAGTTAGTTTTCTAGGGCACAACACTTTTTGTCCTTTCTGTCTCTTTGTATTCCAAACTTCAGTCTCACATATCAACTTATTTATGTTAAAATAAACCAAGGACCCAAAGAGAGAATTCTCCAGCTCACTTTATACCTGAAACACAGTGCTCGGCTCCCTGGGCCCCATTTTTAGAAGCGTTGATATTTGAGAGAAGAGAAAGAATTGGGTCAATGGATTAGTGGATTTCCTCTAGAAAAGGGACTCTTGTTATAAGCAGATGGTTGGATAAGTGACTATTGATATTGTCCCACTTGGAGACTAGAAGAATCAAGATTATTAAGATTGTCCTTGTCACATGTATAGCTATGGCTATCATGTGAGGGGAGAATGGACCTTTTAGTCAGGTTTCGAGGATATAAAGCAGAGGGGAGAAGGTCTACAAATGATAAATGGATAAGCTTTCTAACATACTATGAAATATCCTGAGCGGCTGTGGTCATGGTGAGTTCCCAGAACTTGAGAGGACAGTTTTCCGGAATCAATTACATCAATCATCTTACTTGCTTATAACAGGGTACACAGACATGACTTAATAAATGTTCTCATTAATTATCACATAATTCATAGTTATAATTATTTTTAGGCATAGGATTTGATAAATGCTTAAGTTTCCATAGATGTCTGAGACACTGATTCAGTAGACTTTACCATCACTGGCTTATCTTTGTGCTCATACATTATTTACCCTGGGTACTAGAAATATTCTAGGTTGATTTTCATTTTCATATTTATTTTTCCTAGAAGCAACATTTAGTATATGTTGCTATGTCAATTATTTGATTATTAATGAAATCTCTTCCTTCAGCTTGTACATATGTAAATTGACAGATCTTAATAAATTCTCAATTTCCTTATTAAAAAGCAAACTAAAGAACAATAACAACAAAACCCATAAGACAAATCAGTCCTTTATATGCAATGAAAATCAGCTAAAAGTCCATAGGAAAAACAAAATACAACAAAACAAAAACAAAAATTAACTGTTTTGAAGAAACATATTTGAAATTTTAATATGAAAATAGAGAATAGTTGATTCTGGAATAAGCTAGTTCAAGGCTGGAAGCATTTAAACTCTGGATAGGTTTATATAGATGAAGCAAACCATCAGGCCTGGCTTAGAAGCAAACAGTGGGAAACCTTCTAGGCAGTTGGGCAAAGCATGGTGCTCAATAAGCAAGAGGTCTAGAAAGACTGGTAGGCATGTCAAGAGGTGGGAACTTGAACCTAGAATGTGACCTGGGTTATTGTTACAGCTGATAACATGTTTGTAGGATGAATGAACACATAAGTGAAAGAATGAAATTCTGTGAAATGGCAGTGAAGATATGTGTTGTGAGCATTAGGTCATCTTGAGAAAGCTGCAGTCCCCACTGGAACAGAGACAGAGGGTGGGAAGTGTGACAGGGACCAGCTACTGGACCTTGGGCACCAATACGGACCAAGCCTGAAGGACAACTGTCTATCCTCTAAGGAGAAACAACCATAAGTCAGTCTATGGATGCTTGCATTTCTGCATGAGTGTTGAGAGAAGGAAGGCTGAACTAGGTTGAAGGACACTCAGGCAGGGAGTCAGGCAAACCAGCACACAGCTGCTACTGGAAGAAGTCATGAAATGGTCTGCAAGGTGCAAAGAGAAGGAAGCTGCTGATGAAATGCTATTGATAACATGAAAGCATCAAAAGGATTGGTATCTCTGATCATCCTACTGTAGGTTAACAGCCACTTCTGACAGTTTGAGACTTATTTTAGTAGAAATTTACATCCAAGGCTTTTACTGGAAATTTTAAAACACAATAATCTATATCTTAAAAGGGTTTATTTTCATGTATTCATTAGACTATAAAAAAAGGACCTTGAAACTATCATCCTAATCTCATCTCAGTGAATCTCAGGGATATGCACCCCAATGGACACAGTAGAATGGAGCGGGTGACATCACAACTTCTGTGCTGCTCTCTGGCTGTCAGCTGAGCTTGCAGTCCCCGCTTCATTTCCCAGTTGAGAGAAATGCTGGGACTACATGAAAGCAGAGTGGAAATAAGAACTATATGCCACCACTCATTCCAGCTTTAACTTGTATTTCTTTCCTTTCTATAGGTGGAGTAGATCGAGACCTATCTATAGCTTGAACAGGGATTATGAATTTCAACCCAAGAAGGACCCTAAAAGCCTTGGCTGGAACACGCTTTTGCATTATGATGCCATTTCCTGGGTCTCAAACATGGATGATGTTGCTGTCCTTCTCTGGGGACACTGGCAATATCTGGAGACTGTTTTGGTTATCAGAACTCTGGATGTGTGTGTGTGTGTGCGGGTGGGGACAGGGATACTGCTAAATATGATACAATGCATAGGCAGCTCCGCACAATGAAGAACTATTTGCCTAAAATGTCACTGTCCCTAGCTTGACAATTCCTAGTCTAGGCTGAATCTCAACTTCCCAGAAATATGCCTGAAAACCAGCGGGCGATCAACAAATACTTAATACAAATATGATCATATGCCAAGATCAATTGTCAAAACAGATTATTTCAAGTAGGGGAATAAACTTTTTGTTTTACTGTGGGCATGAGTACCATATTTTTCTTTATTTGTGTACTAAGCAAACAGAAATGCTTGTGAATTAAGGTGATAGCAACATGTCCCCACCTAGAATTTAGAAATGTAGGAACTAAGGTGTTTTTTGAGAATTAAACTATAAATCCATACATAACGAGCTGATACAAGGTATGCAAAGTCCCCCTACACATAAAGGAAAGTGGTAGGCAGATCACAGATGAGTGACAGTGTCAGGTACCAGCTAAAGGCATAGTTTTGGAGTTACACAGCCTAGATTCTAATCTTAGCCCCACTGTCTTCCAAGTGGGTAAATTCACTGAACACCATGTCTCCATTTTCTTATCCATAGCAAGAGAATAAGTATATGGCACTTGTCACAGAGGAGTACATGAGAATGTATTAGAACAATTTAGTAAGTGCAATGCCTAGAACACAGTACTCGGTAAGAAGTAGCCATTATTCACAAGACCGACCTATATAACTTTTTCACCTAGGGTATTAGCTGACTGAAAGGAATTAGGTGTTAATGAGAACTGCAGGGGAGTCCAGAACTGAAGCCCAGGAAAGCAAGAGCCAGAAGAGGAATTCATACTTATTGCTTTCCTACCATATGTCAGGCATTTTATTAAGTGTGCCATATCCATTACCTCACTTAATTCCCAGGGATACGCTTTAGCCAAAAGAGGCTAAATAACTAATCAAAGAACATAGAACAGTAAGAAGTAGACAGAGCTGAGATGTTTGGGACCTGTCTGACAATGGGAAATCCTAACTCTTTCTAGTAAATCAAGAGGACATGCCCAGGCAAAAATGATATGTCCAGTTCACAAGGAAAAGATTCTGATGGCAATTTTACCTTACATTGATGACTATAAAATGTAACAAACTGCTCTGTGACTTCTCAAGCTTGTTTCTGTGAGCTTTGAAAATACAAATTCATCTTAAAAAAGAATTGTTTGCATCCATACATGACAGGCAGGCCAGCTTCTGCATGGTAATGATCAGAATGAACACTACCAGCGGACTGTGTCTGGGTGGGTGTGCTTTGTGGAGCGAAGACTCTGCTGTATGCTAATCTTTGGCCTCATAGCATCTGTCAGCAAAAACAGATTGGCATCCTAATTATTTTACATATTTACCCATTGCTATGGTTTGAATATGGTTTGTCTCCTAGGAAATTTGATGTTGAAATTTGGTCACCATTGTGGCAGTACTGGGAGATGGGCCTCTATGAGGTGATTACATGGGGAGGAAGGATTGATGCTTTTTTCCTGGGAGTAGGTTAATTCTCCTGAGAGGGAGTTAGTTATCCAAAGAGTGGATTGTGATAAAGTGGGGCTGCCTCTTGTGCTTTGTTTCTTCCACTCTAGCTCAATTGTCATGTTGTTGTTGTTGTTGTTTGCCACTGGGCTATATTCCTAACCCTTTTTATTTTTTTATTTTGAAGACAGAGTCACTAAGTTGTGGAGGCTGGCCTTGAACTTGCTATTCTCCTGCCTCAGCCTCCTGCATTACTGGGATTACAAGTGCGCCACTGTACCTGGCTCTTCTCTTGCTTATTAATCACTCCATCTTAGGTATTCTGCTATAGCAACAGAAAATGTACTATCATGAAGAAATTTACCTGTTTGTATAATTTTTCCTTTTGAGTACTACTTTCATTTCTTTCTAGTTCTGGGGTAGAAATAAATTCTTTATTTCCTGATATTTTCCCCTGCATGGGTGGCACTTTTTAGATGATGACAGTGGTTTTATATTTATGAAAGATCTGATGAGAGTAGCTGGAGGGGGCAATGCACTACACTTAATTAAACCCTGTTTGCTAAAAGTAAATACAGGAATACACCACATGAGCAATAATGACTGGCTGTGACACAAATTATACTTGGGGCTGAAGATATACCTAGTTTCTTTGCTCTTAGCACAATGCTAGGACATAATTCTAGTCATTTCCTTTCTCTTGGGATAATTTAGAGGGGAAATACTAGCAATTGAGTAAGCAAAGCATTGTGTAAGTAAATATAGCATTTATTTATTTAGAAGATCAGTCTGGTTAGAGGCTACTGAACAACTTGCAGTTGCCAACTATTTCCATCCCTCTTTCTATGGGTTCCTTTTAGAAAAAAAATGACCCGAAAATTGGAATTGATAACACTCCCTAATAACTATCCACTGATCATCAATATCTCCTATAACATTTCAAAACCATAAGCAAACAAATTACTAAATTCATTTTAATTAACACCAATGATCTGCATTTTAGTTGACAACTGAATATTCTTAAGGTAAAGTCCTAACTTTGGATTCTATAACTGAAAGGCTTAAATGTTGTGGGTGAGAGGGAGATATTTTAAAATCAGATAAAACAAGATACATTTAGAAAGAGGCATTCTGTGCTACAGCATTTCGGTGTGACCCATGGGCCCCTGGAGTCCCAGGGACTTTGTCAGGGTATGCACAAGTTCAATACTACTTTTATAGTAATGCTAGCACATGGCCAGCTTTATTCACCGTATTACCAGTTGCACTGATAGTGCAAGAACAATGGCGAGGAAAATTTTCAGCCCCTCTGTAAGAACTGAGGGAGTTTCTTACATCACACTGCTAGTAATTTTTAACTGCAGTTAAAAAATATGCATTTCACTTCATTCCTTTATGGGGCCTGGGGATATAGCTCAGTTGGTAGAGTACTAGTCTCAGTTTCCTTTATGGAATGGTGAATACCACTAAGTTCTCTAGATCTCAACATCAAAGTTGTATCTTTTTAATATTTTATGTGATGAAATTGGAAGCATACATAAAGCACTTTTGCTGCACACCCAGGAGTGTGTGTTTGTGCATGCATGCATATAAAGGGTTTGTGCAAATGACTATGAACTGCTTTTTATGGAATGTCATTTTAAATCAAAGAAGACTGACAAACTGTGGCTATTCAAGTTTGAGTGTTTCACCAGTAATTTTATTTGTCACTTTAAGTAAAAGAGAGGACAATATTTGTTGCCAATGATAAAAATGGAATTTTAAGCAAAAATTGAAATTCTGGAAAGCTTGCATCTGCCACCATGAATGTGACAACTTCCCAATACATAAAAGACTTATCTGATGAGACTGATATTTATATTAGTGAAAGCATGCTTATTATTGTAAAGTAAAATGTGTTAATATCTGGAGGATTTGCTTAACTCAGTAAGTACATACCTTCCAACTAACCAATGCATGATGTTATAAAACCACACAGAGGCAGAAAGTCTATACAAAGTATGAGAGAGATAATGGATATACATGTGATAAACTATGGGAAGTTCATTGATATAGCTTAAGATTTCACATTGCATCTCGCCTTTAAGGAATAATCACTTGTTGAATGTAAATGAGTGCAATCTTTAAGGAAAACAGCATGGCAGTTACTTACCAGAATGATCACATGATCCAGCAATTCCACTACTGGGTAAAAATTTAAAGGAAATGCAATCTGTATGTTAAAGAGAGATCTGCACTCCCATGCTCACTGCAGTATTATTCATTTTTGACAAGATATGGAATCAACCTAAGGGCTTGTCAGCAGACAAATGGATGAAGAAAATGTGGCATTCGTACAAAATTGAATACTATTCAGCCTTAAGAAGGAAGTCTTGTTGTTTGTGACAGCACGTTTGAACCTGGAAGACATTACGTTAAATGAAATAAACCAGGCAAAGACAAAGAATGCTTCATCTTACTTGTATGTGGAATCCATAATGAAGTTGAACTCATAGAAATTAGAAAGCAGAATGGCGATTTAGCAGGGACTAGGGTGGGGGAGCAGGTCAAGGACACAAAATTTCAGTTAAAAGGAATAAGCTCAAAAGATCTGTTGCACAACATGGCCATTCCAGAATATATACTTATTTCAAAATAAGTTGTACACTATCTAAATTTATAAGTTTCAGTTAAAAAGTAGAAAAAGAGAAACAATGACTTGTTGAGTTCAGGTATAATACTTGTTTCATTAACCTTTTGTCTCTGTGACCAAGGCACCTGACAAGAACAACTTAAAGGAGGGAAAGTTAATTTGGGGCTCAGAGTTTCTGATATCTCAGTCCACAGATGACTGACTCAATTGCTGTAGATCCAAGTGAGGCAGAACAGCATTAGGAAAGGGCCCACGGTAAGCTCATGGTAGTCTCAGGAAGCAGAAAGTGTCAGAGAGGAAGGGCCACAGGAAGAACAACCTTTCTAGGGGCACAGTGAATCTCCTCCTCCAGCCACACCCCACCTGCCTACAGTTACCACCCTGTCAGTCCATTCAGACTAGGATGGACTGATTAGGTTATAGCTCTTACAATTCAATCATTTCTGAACATTATTGCATTAACAGGAGTTTTGGGAGGTACCTCATATTAACAATATCAAAGAATATTCATGAATATCTGAAAAGGCTATGAAAATTGTCTTATGTTGTGTTATTTATCTTTTAGTCGCTGTGTCCAAAATACCTGACAAGAACAACTTAAAGGAGAAGTTTATTTTGGGCTTATGGTTTCAGAGGTCTCAGACCATGGCTGGCTGACTCCATTGCTCTGGGCCTGAGGTGAGGGAGGATACATGGAGAAAGGGTGTGGTAGAGGAAAGCTGTTCAGCTCAAGGCAGTTGAAAAGCAGAGAATAAGAGGATCCAGGGACAAAACAACAAAATCCCCAGGGAATGTCCCCAGTGACCTCCTTCCTCCAGCCACATCCTACCTGCCTATAGTTACCAACCAGTAATCTGTTCAAATTATTAATCCACCAAGTGGATTAATTTACTGATCAGGTTACAGCTCTCATAATCTAGTCACGTCACCTCTGAATATTTCTGCATTGCTACATGAACTTTTTTGAGGATACCTCATACAAACCATAGCATATATTTTCCAACTGTGTATCTATGTGAGACTGAATTTTCTTCCTATACTTCCAACAAAACAACAGATTGCAATAGATTAAAGTAGAAGCAGATATGAGAATTCATCTGCCCTTTATCAAGCCAAGACATTAAAGAGATTTACAAAAATGTAAAAGTCCTATTCCTCTTGTTAGGTATTTTTGCTTATAAATTATGGTTTATTTATAATAAAAATGGTGTCCTGTATGTCATGGTAAATGATTTTTTCTTATTTTTGCCTGATTGATAAGTAAAAGAAGTTTTAAATTTCTTAGTTTTAATTTCTAATTTGGACAGTATCAACAGATGTAACCCACATAAGCAAAGCTCTTTGAGGGTTCTCAGTAATTTTAATAGTATAAAGAGGCCCTGAGATTAAAATGTTCTGGAAAAGCTAGTGTGCAGGAATGCATTTAGGGCAAAGGAAGTAATTATTTTAAAGAAAAGTGAAGAAAATACAACCAAGCAGAATGAAAGACAAAATCTTTGGTAGCTATGTTATCTCTATCTCAACCTCAAATTCAAATCAATTATAAATACATTAAATATATAGACATTGTATTTTTCGGGGGGGGGTTAGGTGTTAGGAAAGCACCTGAGTTTTGCCTAGTAATACCATTAACTATGATCTATTGGAATCTATTGCATAATGTAGGGTAGATTTTGTATAAGTTATCTCATTAATCAACTGAATCATTACTTCCACTTAAGCCCACAGAATCCAATTTTGATGATGCCCAAACATTTGGTTGGAGTTTTAAGAAAGGCAGAATTTGCTTTTCTCATTTATCCTCTTTTTCCCTGTGATGAAAACTCAGGAGACTGTACTACTGCATGGGCCTGCAGGCATAGGTGTCTTTGGGCTCATACAACACTGGCATTAATATAATGGTAGATGGTCAGACAGGGAGTAGAATTAGTGTGTATGTGTGTGTGTGTTTCTCCACAAAATATATTGTATTTAGTAATTACAGGAGCCCTTGGAGTTTATGACCTGTTAATACTGTGTGTATTCAAAACATTTTCTGGGTACCACCTTTTCCTCTCCCATCCCTACCTGACTGCTTTCAATTTCTCAGCTTGCAATTTTTTCAGTTCATCAAACATTATCATGCTTTGTAATGCACCTGATTTGAGTTCCTTTCTTATGCCTTGCTTGCTACCAAGATCTTTATTTTTTTCTTTTTATGTTATAATTAAATTTAACACTCACTCAAGCAATACTATTAAACATTTTTCAAAGTTTTGTATTGTTTTATAGTTTCCTTGATTTTGGCATTGTCACACCATAACTTGTGAGTTATTATAAATAAAGTGTGTTCCAAGTAAGAGCTTAAATAGAATTTTGTGAGCTGGGCAGAGTATCTCTAGTATCATATTCTGAATTCCAAACGATTAACTTACAGTGGACTTTTGGAACTTGACATGATTGTAAAGAATCAATTTAATCCAGATATTAGAATAGTTATCACTGTAGTGTCCAAGGAAGGTACATTGACTTGGAATTTTGGATTTTTCTCAACAAATATTGAACAGTGGTTATGTGTTCAGGCTCTGGAGAACACCTGGGTTCAAATATTGGTTTCACCATTTACTAACTTACAGAAATTTCCTGTCTTATCTAAGGGTACACTAATTCTTAACTTAGCAAATAAATTCTTTTTTTTAAAGAAAATCTCATTTTATTTATTAAAGTGAAAGGAAGCATTAATATGCTTGAAAAGTGAGTTTAAAAGCAACAGAAGTGAATTAGTGAGTTAAAATTAAGATTTCTACATAAAAAGAAGTTTGTATCAAAGAATGAAATTCCCTGATGAAATTTTTTGTTTCTAATGCTTATAGAAAGAACAATTAGGGTAAGCTACAGTTGGCATATTCCACAGGAAAAAATTTTACCAGTAAAGTGCTGAATGATTTTTGAAATAGCTGAGAAATCCCGCTGATAGAAAGATTCTCCCTGACAGGAGACAAGAGTTCAAGCTGAGTTTTGGCATTTTCTGCAAAGGACTTTTCCAAAACAACACCAGGGAACTGTTAAATAAGGCACCATGCCCAGAGTTATGTAGAAATCCACGACAAAGCGTAGCAGCATAGTTTGCAGCTATCGCGTTAGAAAGAGCTGAGATGCAAGAGGAACCACCTGGCTTGCTTTCTCAATGATCTTCCCCTTAAATCACCCTTAACAATGGGAATGTAAGCTTCATGGACTGGTAAAGTGAAGTCGACACAAAATGTCCCAAATGTACAAGCCTTTTATGTCTGTGCCACCACACAAGAAGAAGGAAAAGCACAATGCCATGTAATCTACTTCTGATGCCAAGGGATTTATAAATCCTTAGTGAGGAATTTACATAAATTCTATTTTCTTTAATTAAAAGAATATTAGATTGAAAATGTTAGGAGACATACAAGATGATATTGATTAAATATAGTTCATCAGGAATGGTGAGACATAGTTAGCAAAAAACAAACAAAAATTACAGTTCTGCCAAATGGAGAATAAATAGACTCCTTTAAATATGATTTAAAACAACAGAACACAATGGACCTAGAAGATGGATTTTAATCTGGAGTCAAATGTTAACATAAAATGTGCACAATTGTGAAATTCCCAGAAGTAGAGATGAGTAAATTCCACCACAATCCAATTGTTTCATTGAATAAATATAAAAGGAAATCTCATCTGTGAACTCTTCCAGGCACAATGACTCTTGGGTGATTAATTAGTTTACACATGGGAGTCCCTGGTGTTCAGGTAAAACAACATGAACTAAAGAGTATTTTCAAGACAACTTTGTTGCATTTAATACTGTTAGTCACTCTCTGCTTTTTTGAACTATTTGCTGTTTTTGTTTCTTGCAACCTTCTTCCCTGTCTCTGAAATACATGGGCTCCTTAGTCAGAAAGCCCCCTTCCAAAAACCAGTCCCAAAACTTACTGACCTAAGTAACACAATCTGTTTCTCCAACTGAAAAAACAAGGGCAGGGATATAATTATACCTCTCCATCAAGGCATGGTGGTATTAGACAAAATCGCAATGATAAAAATAACTTTTAAGTCTTACACAGGGCTTTCTATGAGTCAGGTGCTGCTCACATGGTGCATTAGTCCTTTAGTCTTATATGGTTTGTATCATTATAATCCTCGTTTATAGAGGCACAGAGTGCTTGAGTAACTTGCCAATGGCCACAACTAGTAAGTAATACAGTTGTGAGTTCAGAAATTCAGACGAGTTGAGTCACACAATGTCCCAGGATATGTCTGGGGCGTGGGTTGTCTAAAGTGGGGTGGAGAAGATGGGTAGAGTCAGAGAAACCAAGGCCCTGAGAAGCTCTCTTTTTCAAGGATTACCTGCCCAGATGTGAAGTCACTCAAGATGGTGGCAGTTACCAGGGTTGTATTAAATACTATGTACTGGCTTCTAAACTCTTCAGTACATAAGTGGATGACAGTGATGACTAGAAGTACAGAGAGGTTAAAGTGGATGTTATATGCCTTAAAAAGATATTTTTATCCAAGGATATTAGATACAGGCGTGGAAACCACTCTTCCAAAGCAAGGGACAAAAGTGCCAACCACAACATCCACCCCTGAGTCACAGGGTTAATAGAGGGTGAGTAGAATAAGCAACTTTCTGTTGAGAGAGAGGGTTGCTGGGGATGTCAGGTAATCAGAGACCCAGTAGCCTTCAGTCAAGGTGAGAAGATGGAGAAAAACTTAGAAAAGAGAGACAGTGTGCAGGTTGTTGGGAACAGTAGTCCAGAATGGACAGAGTTAGAAGAGGGGTATAGCTCAGGAGGTTTATGTGTTGGGTTGTGGGTGACCAAAGTTCACAGGCCTGGGAGGCGTAGAGAATAGAAGAGGCCCTATATTTTTAACTGCACTTGTCTGAATGTCCCGAGGAATGAGGGCATCTTAAGCTCACCTGAAAAGATTTCACTGAGACCTGGATTCATTGATTTTCTGAAGAAATCTTAGCCCCAGGGGAGCAGGTAGCAAATTGATTGAATTCCTGAGACCAATACTAGAGACCCTTTGAGTTAGGACTGAAAGTGCCACTCTAATCAGAAATCTAAGCCACAGTGGTAATAACATAAAACAAAGGTAAGGTGAAGAGATAAAAATGGAATCAGTTCTGAACTCTAGAGTTCCAAACCTACTTTCTGGCTCTCAGTTCAGTTACTTATGAAAATTCCATTAAGTCTACTAACAGAGTACTCATTAGAAACTATTGCCTTAGTGGAAGGATCTCCTGAGCTAATTCATAATGAGAAAAATATTCAAGCAGTTTTACTTATGTTAAGAAATCTGGTTGTGGTAAATGTTTTGTATTTTAGTTCAAACTGAAAGTTAACTGTAAAGAGAAATGAATTGTCCCTTATTAAGAAAATAAAGAGCATGTGTGAGTGAAATGAATTTTTTATTGCTCAAATATTTTATGATATACTATTTCATATTATACCATTTGATATAACAAGACACATGAAACTGTACAACTAAGACTAAAGTTGCTAAAGTTAACATTATTCAGTGAAGAGATATTATATTTGAATATCATACTTTTTAAGTAATTGGCAGACTATGAATGCAGTAGGCATAGCATGTATCAACCAGTTTAAAAATATGAGCTTACTAAGTGTGACAAATAGGTTCAAGTATGAAAAAAGGAAATGTATACAGCTTGGAAGAAATCAAGGCAGCCAATAATATGTCACATAAGTATTGTTGTGCATAAGACATATCTTTAGGAACTTGGAAGTTTTATATTTACAACAAATAAAATTTTTATCTAGACAATATGCAATTTTGAAATGCCAGAAGGTTACTGGAAATTCTTTGATGAGCAGTTCTTTGAAAAGGCATCCAGCAAGATTTAGCTGGATCAATGGAAAAAGAAATCTCAAAGAACATAATGTAATTTGAACAATGTATAAGTAGAGGCCAAGGGAAATGAGTCTTTCTCCATAACTGAAACGCTAACCTGACATCTAGCTTTATTTATAAAATTGTATGTCATGTCTAAAGATCTTATGACAAAGGAGCACCAAAAGAAATCACTGAGTCGTACGAATCCTTTACCAAATTGTTTCAAAACATTTCAGTAGAGTTCATTTGGCACAAGAATGTTTTGTATCTTTCAACTTCCCATTTTATTAAAATAAGGTGATTTAGAGATATTGATTAACAGAGAAAGAAAGAATAAGTAGAATTTACTTATTTATGTATGTATGTATTTATTTATTTATTTATTTGGCAGTAGGGGTGTACTCCAGGGCCTAACACTGAGCTATATCCCTAGCTTGTAGAAGAGAAATTTTAAATGTCTTCCATAAAATCTAGAGAAATGACAAATACCTCTGCGTTTAATAGTTATTTCAGGACGCTTGAACTCCTATTTTAAAAAATTAGTATACATTCAGGCAGAGGATGTACAAGGAGATTCCTAAAAGCAACTAATGCTAGAAGAAATAGAAGCAGCATTGGGAAGTCATTCATAATAAAGACATTCAATAGAGATTTTGAAGGAAAATCTTTCGTATTTTGCCCAGATGGAGCACAGATCCAAAAGAGAAGCAAGGCTGTGGGTGGAATCTCCATAAACACAGCTGCACCAGCAGAAATCAAGTATATCATGCTTCCTGGATCCAGGAAGTTGAGGTGGGGTACTGTGCTTCAGAGAGGCCAAGGGCAAAGAACAGTGGACTGGGTGTTGGGAAGAGGATGGAGTCAGAGGCCTAAGAGTAATTTCACTGCAAGTATTAAAGGGGATTTTTTAGATGACTGGTCCCTCTATGATACGTATAGTGGTGGACCTGAGCTTAACGTGTTGGATAGCCATATGACACTCTAGCTAGGAAGAGGCAACCAGACATCAAGATGCTATGGCAGCTTCACTGGGAAGGGGTCCTGGGGGAGCTGGGAAGAATTTGACCTCCCATGATGAAAGGAGCAGTGAAGATTTCAGTGGGACAAGGGAAAGCAAACACCCTGTACCCAGGTACACCTAAAATGATTTTTGGTTCCCAAACTATGATAGGTACTCACACAAATATGCTTGGTCTTGAGAGGGAATTTGTTAGTTTGTTTTGACCCATTGAATGAAAAGAAGTTCAAGTCAGTTAAATCTCAACTTTCTTGATGTAGTAGATATTTTGAATGAGCAGACTTGTTTTTGTTGTTGTTTTGACTCAAACTCTGTGCATGTTGACTTTGCTCAAGTAGGGTCTATGGGGATTTTTCCCCCCTTCTAGTAATGAGGATTTAGTTTGTATTATAATTTTATTCTGGTTCTCTAATGACAATAATATACACTTTGAGTCAGTGGGAAGGAAAGAGCCCAGCTGGTAATGGGATTCCAGGATAAAGCAAGTCCACGTGGAAGGCAATTCTGTGACTTTGACACCATTAACACACCTCTTACCACTGAGCTTATCAGCTACAAATATTTCCACATTAACAGTAAGACATCTTTGATCAATAAGCAATATCTGGATATAAGTTATCACCATCTGTCTCCATGTGCAACATGCACAGATCATATCTGAGTAGTTTATTAAAAAGGATGTCAAGTAGAGCAGACCCCAAAGTCTTACAAAATTTTAGCCACTTTATAACCTCCTTATCATTAGGATCTATCACTTTGTCCTCAGTGGAAATTGGACTGATCTGCCATGATTTTCCCTTCATAAGGTCTTGTTGATTACTACCTACATTTAATGTTCTGCTGGTTGTTGGAAACCTGTTGTGTTTATTTCTTCTTATGTATTAAAATTAAACTAGTTTGTAATTCCCAAATATATTTCTCTCATTAAAAAAAAAAAGGAAATTTCCTTTTTGCAATGTCAAGGTACCTTCTGAAGCTTCTTAAAATATCAGAGATAGGTGCTTTTTGGATACTTCACAAATCTTTCTTTTTGTGAAGTATCTCGACTTTGGGTCTCTCAGATTATTTTTAACAATTGTTAATCCATTACATCTGTTTTTCATCCACAAACTACTACTTTGTGGTATAGCAGGGTGACTAAATGGTTTCTTATAGGTCTCAGTTGTAAGGTTCCAGAGAACACATTACCAAGTGTTAGGGTTGCATACAAACTTCTTAGTTCTCTGTATCTGTCTAAAGTAATAATACACTGTGTATCTGTCTAATGCTTTCATGGATTCCAAACTGTTTAAAAGAACTTTATGTAAAATAATTCTTCAGAAAAACAATAATTGCCAGACTGATTTTTCTAGCTACTTCCACTTGTCACTAGACTATTTGACAAACTACAGGAATTTTCTGTTCTTATCAGATCGAGTCCCGACATCTCATCTTGGCATTCAAGGGTGACACCCCATCCCATCCTTCCTTAATGTAGCCAGTATGTTCGCCCAATGTAGCATCAAAGACCTCCGCCAGGTAAGTCTCTGATGTCCATGGAACAGTCTTCCCTTCATTAAGCCTTTTCATCATTTCAAATTTCTGCTTCTCCTACAAATAGTTCCAGCACTTCCATTTCATTTCACAGTCTTCCAAAATGTCATTTACTCTCTCCTGTCAATACCCATCTGACCCCTTAATGAACTCCAGAGCCTTTTCTTTCTGAAGAAACTCTTTTGTTTTTCATATGTAAGTGTACATTTTACAATATTATGTCTGTTTATTGGGTCCCCTATTTTATATAGAAATTGTATCTCCCCAGGAAGATAAGTTCCTTGAAGGAAGGACTGGCCATGTTGTATGTTTATGCTGCTGTCCTCTATGGTACCTAATGTGTCACGCATGTCCATCATTTAAAGGGCATCTTCAACTGGAATTAATCACCCTGTGCCCTGCAGTACCTTCTGCCTGGATGTTGTTTATTCAGCTATTAAAGCACTTATCACAGCTGTTTCCCACTGCATAGTGTGAGATCTGGGTGAGTCACAGTACTGTCCAATTCATCTCTTTATTTCTCAAAATACCTAAGATAGCACTGTTTATAAAAAGATTTTTTAACAATATTTGCTAATTAAATTTCTATTAAATTTCAATTTTGTTTAACATATCAGTATTCTTTATATCTCTCTTCTTAGGGAACAAACATTTCCACAGTTAAAAATAATTAGACTTGAAAAAATCACACTGACACTTGGCATGTGAAAAAAAATTTGATGCTTTCCTAACTCATTTATTCAAACACAGTGTTACAGTCTAAATTTATGGGTAGTCAGTTGTGTTGTCAAACCATCATTATAGAAGAGGCAGTTGCTGTTCAAAAATGCAAAAAAATACTGAACATAGGCACTTTTTATAAAAATGTTAATGTATCAATGTGCTATACTATTCTCAGAATAAGATTTTACTTCATTGCTAATTTCTTGACCTTAGTATCTTCATAAATGAATATATTTGTAACTGGCAAATATAAAATGAAAACTATCTTTCCATTGTGACATTCAGGAAAACCTCATGACAAAACCGATGAGTACTTGGTTACTTTTAATTTTTCTTGTTCTCTTGATTTAGATTTGACACTTTTTTTTTTTAACAAGTGAACACGACCCCCTCCCCCCAACTCAGATAGCCATGGGGGGGGGGAACTATTCATTAGGCCTTTGAGTAATTTTAATTAAAATTCAGTTCAAATCAATTTCTTATGCTTTGCAAATGCATCTGCTATGTTTTCCCCACTTAAAAACTTGAGCTGAAAATATGAGCGTTTTCCTGTTATAAAAGCGCTGCGTCTGTGTAAAGTTAAAATAGCTTCTGAGGACAATTTTCAACACATTTGGAAGAATTATGGTTTTAAAAATGCAACTTTCAGAAAACAACTCTGATGCCTCATTCAGTAATGTGACTGCATTTCTTGCTACACATAATGCCTGCTCTCTCAGCATGTGCTTAATTCCTTGAGCCATTAGCTGACTCCTGGTTTTTGATCTGGCCCATGGCCAGCCCACAGCACGATGCCTGCCACATAACAAGCGCTCAAAAGTATTGGTTGAATCAGTGAATGAATCTGAGGACATTTGCATTAGTGCATTTATTTCTAACACTTGTACCCATTGTAGTTACTGCTTCTAGCCTAGAATGTTCTCCCAAAAGGGCAACACCTTTGAGCTCTGAGAATAAATGGTGAAAACTAGAGATGCAGAAAATCCACAAAGATAAAAAGTGTCTTTGTGCTAACAAGAAAAAAACAAACAAAAAATCCATTGTAATTCATATATATATATATATATATATATATATATATATATATATACACACACACATACATATATATATTTTTTAAATTTTTTTGAAGTGAATTCCATCTGGCCAGAATATTCTCCAAAAATCCGACTCTACATTATAAACAGAATTCCCTTTGATTTGATTCTGATACTTATTGCAGTCTCTATATAACCAAAATGAAAGTCCAGGAAAGTCTGCCTGTTTTGTCTTCCTTGAGGCTCAAACTCTGGTTCCTGAATCAGAGTTTTGTTCCCTGTTGTGTGTAAAGCCTGTATTTTCTGGGCCTTGGCCCTATACTAGTAGGAGTATCATGTTATGTAGCTCTGATGTATTCCACGTGACCTGTGCCCCAGTGGTCAGGTTCACAAGAGTTCTTCCCCAACATGTCCTCTCACAGCCTGAACACACAGCCATGTTTGCTATCCCATGGCACTTTTCAGAAGAACACTCATATTTTCAAGAGAGTGTGAAGTTACCCATCATAATACCAAATGATAGAATTTTTGATCAAACTAATATGACTTACTGATAACAATTCAAGCTATTCTTTTGAAGGTAAAAAACACTAGTTGAAAAGGTAAGTTAAATGTATATGCCACTTCTGATTCCACACTCTCCCCACACACATCCCAGTTTCATTAAAGTATAATAACAATAAAAATTACATGTATTTATACTGCACTGTGTGATGCTTTCATGTGCATATACATAGTGATAGGATTAGATGATGCAAATTAACAGAGGCATCACCTCACATACTTTATTTTTTTGTGGTAAGAACACTGATGATTGACCCTCTTAGCACTTTCAAGTATATGTTATTGTTAACTACAGTCACCATGCTGTACAACAGATTTTTCAGAACATATTTGTCCTGTCTCATTAAAATTTTGTATCTGTTGACCAATATCTCACCTTTCCTCCCTACCCCATCCCCAACCCCTGGCAACCACCATTCTACTTTCAGCTTTTTATGAATTCTACACATAAGCGAGATCATGCAGTGTTGGACTTTTTGTGCCTGGCTTATTTTACTTGGCATAAAATCTTCCAAGTTCATCCATGTCATTGTTGGATAGTGTTCCATTGTAGATATATATTCATGTATCTCTATCTATTTAAACATACACATGCACACACATACACACACACATAGGAACACACACTATAATTTTGTTATTCATTTCTTTCTGGACATGCAGGTTGATTCCATATCATAACTATTGTGACTAATTTTGCAATAAACCTGAGAGTGACCTAATTTTGATTTCTTTGTTAAGGATACAGTACCAGCCAGGTGTGTTGGCACACACCTGTAATCCCAGTGGCTCAGGAGGCTGAGGCAGGAGGATCTTGAGTTCAAAGCCAGCCTCAGTAAAAGCAAGGTGCTAAGCAACTCAGTGAGACCCTGTCTCTAAATAAAATACAAAATAGGGCTGGGGATGTGGCTTAGTGGTTGAGTGCCCCTAAGTTCAATCCCTATTACCCATCCAAAAAAAGAATACCAGTTACCACATAATTTAGTTCTTTCCAAAAATGTTTTCTACTGAATTTATTTATATATATTGTTGTAACATATAATGATTTTGAATAAATCTGGTTTCAACTACTGTCTAATCATTTGTACAATGAGAAAAGGTTTTTCAAGGCGAACATTATATTTACCAATATAGAAAAACCACACCTGAAATTTTCCATAAACATTTGATGTTTTTAAGGATATTTTCATGAAATGTTCGCAAAGAATCAGTTACCCCAAATATGTATTTTCAATTTAAAAAATTTAAATTAGAGGTCAAACAGCAGCAGTGTGCATCTTGGGTTATAATGAGTAAGCTGCATTGCATAGAATGGCTGTTTTGTGGAATGTGTTCTTCAGTGTGTTCAGGAACTTTATCAATTCCTCTTTTCTGCGCCTTCAAATTACTCATTTCTATGAGCCTTTTGTTTTTATATAAGCATTTAAATGTTTTCAAGTTATTTAAAAGTGATATTAAAAAAACAAAAGGTCCTTTGACATGAGTCCTTTTTCGGTTACATCCGTTTTAACTTTGTACCATCAAGTTTCCAAAAGATCAGTCTCCTGTTGGCCGTGTGCATTTCTCTGTCTCCTTTCACTTAGAAGCTCAATGCAGTCCAGCTCCTTCCCACCGTTCCACTGAACCTACTTCCAACTGGGCTGCCACTGGCCTTGGAATTGCAGAAAACCAACCAACCAACCAACAACAAACAAAAAACCCCAACCAACCAACCAAAGCTCTTTCCTTCATTTCTGTAGAACCCTTCCCTCCTGGTTTCTCTCTCTGGCTAATTCTGCCCAGTGTCACTTGATGATGCAATTCCCTTCTCTCAGCTAACATTCCTACTGTCCCTTAGCTTTCTTCTTCAGCCTTCTTTTCCTTTTGGTATGTGTGCTTCCTGGGAAAATTCACAGTTTTCATGACGTTCATGACATGTACACAAAGGACTTTTAAATGGATGTGTCTCCTCCAGACAGTTCACCATTTCACCTACTGGACAGTTTTTACATAGCTATCCCACCAAGGCTTCCAACTTGAAATGCCCAAAGTCGTCGTATTCATAACATTCACCATGCTCATTCTTCCCACAAGTGAACGCTTTCCCACATTTCCTATCACTAGAAATGATTAGCATCCACTCTCTTGCCACAGCAAGAATTCAGGAACCATCCTCCAGCTCTTTTCCTCCTGACCTTTCACAAAAGCTCTAAATGATTTCTCTTCTATTTGTGAAGTTATCTTCTAGGTACATCCTCTTTTTTATTTTCCTGCCATTACCACTGTTTAGAATCTGTGGTGTATTTCCTCTTTGCTGGTCTTCCTGGTTCAGGGAGTTCCCTGCCCTGCAGTTCTCATAGACTGTGGCAATGGTAGTTTTCCTAACATTTAAGCTGACTGTGCCATGGTCTACTCATAATTCTTAAATATCCCATATAAATTTTAACCTCCTTAACATAGTCTTAAAGTCCTTTTATGATACTTTACCCAGTATGATATAATACTTCTTATATGATACACTTTTCAGTCTTATTTTATACCACTCATTACAACAGATTTTATGCTTTAGCACTACTAAACCAGTTCCCTAAAGATAAAATCCTCTTTTATCACCTCAATACTTCTCATATTTACCTCTTCCAGAATATTACTTTGCATTAATATAATAAACTCCATCTCATTCACAACAAGCTTGTACCACTTGTAGCCATCTTTTGAGTTGTGACTCGCTTGTCTTTCCCTCTATTAATATTCTGCCTCTTCTATTATCCCCTTTGAGTGTTCTGTTGTATCTGTCACATGAAATCATGATGATCTGCCTGTGTATGTCTCCCCTATGATTTGTGAGTTCCCCATGGGTAGAGACAGCATCCACAGACCTAATTAGAAATTAGTCCATGGCTGGTGATCAAGGTAGATGGAGAATGAATGAAAAAAAAAAAAGGAATTATTTTAGAAAAAGATTATTCACTATCAAGGACCATTCATGTGGCCAATTCTTTCATGAAGGTGGAAAATGCTAACTCAAGATGGTGAGTAAATATTTTCTTATGTTCCAACATGACACTTTTCTTCATCTGCAATAAAAAAGTCTTGAAAATACCAAAAATCCTACTTCCTAAGACTGAAAGATTGGGTATATGCCTCCAAAAGTAAATGGTCAGAAAAAACAGGAGCAAATAATTGAGTCACAGAATTGTGTCTGATCTGCTCCAGTCGTTGAAGACCACACTTCCATTTGTCTACTCCATGTATAGAGAATCATCTGATGCTGTGTTTGAACAATATAGTGATTTATAGTCAGCACTGATTTAAAATGCTTTTCAGACCAACTCTTAGTGCTTGTGTCTCTGGATTTTCCTCACTAAAATGATTTCATGGTGTTGTAAACAAATAATTTGAAGTAAGATGAACTCTTTAAAATAGAGTACCTGAGGGTGACCAATCATCATTAGATGGGCCAAAAAATGGTTAGCATTAATTATCAAAAGGCACAAGATGTACAAGAGTAGAGCTGGACTGGGATAATCTTGGCCTTTGTGCTCTTGGACAAAGCTAATCTCTTTAGACTTTTGTTTCCTCTTCTATAAAATGAACAGATTAAACTATTTCAGTACACAATATGTAAGCCTACTGTCAGCTCTAATGTTTGGTGACGCAGGTCAGAGATGATCTAGATCCAGTAAAATATTAGAAAATTATATTACCAAAGAGATGAAGGAGGTATGCAGAGGGAGTAAATTATCATGAAAATGTTCATATTTGAAAAAATTTTAATTAGCGCATTATAGTTACATACAATATTGGGGTTCATTTTGACATAATTATACAAGCATGGAATATCATTTGCTCTAATACTTGTTTTCAAAAGCACTAAGAATATACCATAAAGGCTGACTTATTATAATTGATTTATACATTGAGAACTTTCCCAGCCATAATTAATGCTTGTGGGTATAATACCTTCATTTAGATTAATACGTACAATGATGTGTAATTATAAGGCAAGATCAAGGTGAAGTGGTGAGGAAATCTTTACAGGTAAGCTGAGCACCACTGAAAACTTCCAGATGTAATAATGTTTACTGATGAGTGTAGGTGATGCAGAATTAATGACATTTCCTTGTTTATTGCTCCTCAATATAGCTAATCAGGGAATGGGCCCAGAAGACTCTCCCTGGAGCTTTTTCTTTCTGCAGTGATGAGACACTACAGAGCACACTTGGAGTCTTCAGTGTCACTTCCCTGAAGTCACACATCCCTGTGTCCTTCAAAGATCATGATTCTTCTGAGCTTTTTCTTTGCTAAAAGGATGATACAGATTCTGAAAAAGGAAGTGAACTTCTATTAACCAAGATTTATAGAGCTCAACACCCGAGAACAGGATCTCCTCACTCTCTGACTGCTAAATTTTCATTACAGGTGAATGAACTTGTCTAAAAGGCTAGAGAGGATTTGGACTAGAATAGAATGGTACTGTTTCCTTAGTGCATATGAGATGCACATTGCTAGACAAAGGTTTTTAAGCAAATAAAACTACACCAGTCCCTTCCCCAAATCCAAGAATTGTTAAGATCTAAGGGAGAGAACTGTGATATTTATCTTTTTGATTTTATATGTTTGATATAAAACATATATTTTGTATGATATTTGTAGAAAATTTATGTGATACAGCTGAATACAAAATAGGAAATAATCACAATAGCTAATAAAGATAGGTGAGATAAATATTTCCCTCTAAATTCTTTTCTATCTATCTATCTATTTATCTATCATCTAATTTTAATCAAAACTGCATAATTTAGTGTCTTACCAGTTGTTAATGTTACATTATGAAATCAGCATCTCCTCAAATCATCAACATTTTTAGATGTCATTCTTACTATGCATAACATGCTGATCTCATAAATTCCACCTGAATCAATAATGCATCAAATCTTCTCAACACCCTTGAATAGTAGTCCTATTATTATCCAAATTTAACACATGAGAATAAGAAAGTAAAGAAGTTAAACGAATATCACATAGCTTATGGTAAGATTCTAAGTCAAGCTCATGGGAGAATATACACCAAGCTTAAATGCATAACGGCCATATAATATTTTACCAAATTGCTTTGCCATCATTTTCTAACTATTTCCTTCTCAGTTGTGTATTATAATTCACGAAGTTCCACACGCCTTCTCCCTCATCCCTTTGAGCCTATTCATTTTATAAGCATACTTCAAAACACACTGGCTATGCGGCTGGCATAAGAGACAAGTGACCACGCCCCATGTCTCAAAATAGTGCTCTGCATGTCATCGCAACAGTGAGGAATGGCTGGTCACCCTTTCTGTCTCAATACATTATTTCAGACAACTTATGAGAAACATCTGAGAAGCATCTTGGGAAGAGTTCTGGATTATAAATCCAGAGACCTGGGTTTGAGATTTTCATTTAGATGGATTTGTTCTGATCTTGGACAATTAGTTCATCTCTCCAGCCTTGCTCTCCTCACATGCCAGAAGATTTCTATGAGGGAAAAAGCAGCTCTTGTGAGTGATGGTTCGTCTGACTCATTCCAGTTCTCATAAAGTCAGCCTCGCTCGGCCTACACAATTCTCCTCACGTACTTGACTAATGGCCTTGGTTGCAAGAATAGGGCAAAGTGATGATATAAACACGTGGTAATCAAGCATGACCTTATTGCTTAACTATTCTGTCTAGAATCCTCAGATGCAAACTCGAACAAAGTTAAAACTTGCTGAAAATAAAACTCAATAGTATAAACTGTGACTTGATAACAATAAATATAGATCTGGGCAAAAATAAAGACAAGGGTAAAAGGACATCGTCAAACTCTTCAGGAAAAAAAATTGTTTCAAAATGTCCTTAAGAATTGTTACTATTTTTATTTATTGATTATTCTCAATAGTCTTGCTAGTTATTTCTGATGGCTTAAAATTTCACAACCCCTATTCAAAATGTAATCATTGATTATTTTAAAAATACAAGGGGGAAAAAAAACCCCTAAAAATACAAGACCATGCAAAGTAATGTTGATCCCACAAGCATTTGTTCTCTGTTCAATAAGAAGCAACTGTAGACCACTAAGCAGTTGTGACCTGAGTCAGAGATCAGAGGCAAGTAGAGAAGGAACAAATTCTGCCCTCATGAGATAAGTGTCATGAAAGAGGAAGTAAAGGGACTTTGCTAAGATATAATTCAAAACAAAATTTGAAAACAATAATTATAAAAGGCACCAAAATTAGATCATTAATAACAACTTATTATTCAATTTAGCTCCAAGAACTGAGGAAGTCAAAACAAAAGTAGAAATATGCAGTTTCCCTTGTCCAATATAGAAAGCTTATGAGTTAATCCTAAAAGATACACTTTTTGGGGGGGAACAAATCCTCAGGATCTGTGTGGCATAGCTCCTTATTCTGAAGACATCAATTATCACTTAGCATGACATTCCCACAGTTATTCAAAGCCATTCTTTCTTTATTTTCCCAGAGTCATGTATGATGGTAAACTTCAACAGAAATCAAGGCACAATATTAAATGGCTACTCATGACCTTATACATATATGTGGCGGTTACTAGAAGAGTTACTAGAAGAGTCAAGCCAAGGAGCTGTGGCATGTCCGACAACATGGCCATAATCTTAGCACAGTCAGCTCAAGGTTACATTTGTTGACAGTTGCTAGGTGCTCATATTCAATGTGGCTAACTGAAGAAGATCTATATATTTAAATAGTAGGCAAGATGGCAGCAGAGTTGACATTGTCATGGAAAAATTAAGAAGCCAGATTTTAATTCTCATACAAGGATGGGTCATTCCAATACCCATCAAAGGGTATTGAACCAACTGGTTCAAAGGAATGAACCAACTCTACTCTCATAAAAGAAAGAGTTCTAGCTGGGCGGGGTGGCACAAGGCTGTAATCCCAGCACTTAGGGAGGCTGAGACAGGAGAATCGAGGGTTCAAAGCCAGCCTCAGCAATGGTGAGGTGGTAAGCAACTCAGTGAGACCCTGTCTCTACATAAAACACAAAATAGGGTTGAGAATGTGGCTCAGTGGTTGAGTGCCCCTGAGTTCACTCTCCAGTACCAAAAAAAGAAAGAGAAGAAAGAGTTCTGAATCTGCTCTTTTGATATATTAAGTTCCACAAAGCATGGAAGGAACAATTTGAGCCTAAGAATATTTATGGGTAGTGTTCTCATTTCAATGCCTGAATCCATGATCCTAGAAACCAAGAGACTTCTGTTAAATATCTGAATATTTAAGTAGAAAGACGTACTATGGGTACTCCAGGGTATTGAATACTTTGAGTATATGAATGAACTGATCAAATGGGATTGGTCACTACTATTTTATATTTGAATACTAAGTCGTATGTCCTTTTTTTTTTTCCACTGTGAAAGTTTCTTCCTTTCAGTATCAGACAAAAGCACTGTGTCTGATCAGTAACAGTGTCTGATCAGCACTGTGTCTGATCAGTGTCACAATCAGTAACAGACAAAGCTGCTTAATAAAGCTACTCTTGATTGTGATAACAACAAATCATCATAGTTTAGTGCGCTTATCTTTTTGTAGGACTGAGTACCTAAGCATTTCTCCAGCTCAGCTAAATACCAACCCAGGACATGGCACACACTTCATTTTATATGATTTGAAATTTGAATTGAATTTGTCAGAAGAGTGTAATGTGAGGATAGCTTCATCAGGGGTTGGGGAAGTTTTCTGAACTCCTCTTAATTGCTGTCACAGCAACTTGAAAGTCGAATCATAGGGATTTGGAATCATAGCCACTTCTGGATAGAGCACTGTTATAATTCTCTACCTGGCATTTCACATTAAACAGATTACCTGGAAAAAAGTCCTCCTCAAGTAACAGAACGTTACCTCTTTTGTTTTTCTTCTAGTATCAATTCAGTATCTCCCAATGTACTGATGCTGGATAAGGTGGATTATATAAAAAGAAAGTACCTAAATGTCCAGAACTTGGAGTGTTTATGGAAGACTGCCACAAAATGCCAGGGGGGTCATAGGAGAGATGGGAGGCACCCTTCAGGAATAATACCCCTATACTATAGGTGCTGGTTAGAGTGACACATGGTTTTCTTGTCTCTCCTAATAGGAATTCATAAGTAGAAGAGCTGAGAAAATTTAGAAATATATTTTTATGTAAACTTTGCTTAGGTAAATATTCATTTGGATCTAGGCTGGGGAATATTCAGCTATATCAAATAGATTCTATAGAATCAAAATTTTAATAATTATGGGAGCACCCCTCATTGGTCAAAATCATACTTATGGAATCAGTTAAATCTAATATTTATGAGCAGACTATTGTAGTATTCTCTCTCCTCTGCCTCTGTTCTTGGCTTTCTTTAAAATTATCATCCAGAGTGGTCAATTTATCTAATTCATTTCTTGCAACTTTTCACTTAAACGATCTTTGCTACCTGCTGTGCATCTCAATCGAAAGGGATTTGTAATTAGAAATCTGAGAACACCAACAGTGTGTCCTGAATTAGAAGCTCTTGGATAAAATGGTGCACCTTCCTGGAAATTTGGAGAAAAATACATGTATACTGAATGAAACAAAGATTTATTAATGAAGTAAAGTGTAAATACATGAGAATTCCAAGAATGTAAGATAGATGGGAGGCCATTGTGAGCACTGGCACCAGGCCCTCCTGTGAGTAGATATTGATTCTAATTAGGCTTTGCTTCCTCTGGGGGAGGGTTTCAGGGCACACTACCCACTAGAGAGCAATAGAGAGGAAACCCCTTGGAATGCCTATCAAAGGACTTCCACATGTGACCACCCATTTACTTCTCCAAATTTATCTCTCCTTTTACTTTAGCTTCATACTTCACCCTAAAGTAAAGATGTTGGCTTTCCCCCATACACACCATGCAGTTTCATCTTTACTCGGGCTAGACCTTCAATTCAGAATGCTCTTCCCATCTTCCGTTGTCTAGGCAACACCTACTCATCTATTAAATCCAACCGTGTGCTACTCAAAAGGTAGGGCTTTGACCCTGCAGACTATTTAAGTTGTCAAACACAAGAGTCTGACCCTCAGATTTAGGATTGTTATACTCTGATATACAGGTTACTGATCATGCAGTTTGGACATGAGTCTTAGTTATGAAACGATTATAAAAAAAATAGGCACAAAGCTCATTTCTCCTTTTTGGTGGTGAAATATTTTTTGTTGTGAAATAATGAAAGCACATAGGAAATTAAACCTGATTTCATTTTATTTTGTGTTTTGATAATTATGCCATCTTATCAGCTAGGAAATCAAGATAGATTTTACAACACCAAGATTTAAATTGGTGATGTGGAAGTTTTAGCTACATCAAGTAGATTTCTGAAGAATTAGTTTTAAAAAAATAAGAGCCCTCCAGTGGCCAAAACCTATATATACAAAACCCCAGTTACTTACTCAATATTTTTTTCCTCTGAAGAACTTATAAAACAATCTTCCTTTCATAAACATACTCGATTTGATCACTTTCTTATATCACTATAAATTACATAATCACATTTAGCACTATGGGGAGAACAGATAATTTATTTAAGTCATTGGAATAAATCATAGACAATAGCAGCCCAAATCATCCATTTATGAATGAATGATTTTGAGCAATCACTAGAATTTAACCACGTAAGGGCGATGCTCAATCTTGTCCAGATATGAATAATGGAATTCTTTCCGCTATAGCCATTGAGCAAAATGCTGCTGTATATTAAAACCACTCAAGATGTAGCAAGAACCCAGCCAACACCAGCTGTGTCTGCTACTTCTGTGCTTCCTTTGAGCCCAGTTATATTTTAATGCATATATTCCTGGACTTGTAAAAGCATACTGAGCGTGTGTGTGTGTGTGTGTGTGTGTGTGTATATGTGTCTAAGTTGTGATTTTGATGCTTTGCTTAAGAAATGCGTTGGCTTCTCTTCTAGCAAATGCATATCTAACTAAGCCAGGCAGCAGCTCTTTCTTTTGCTTCAACCCTTGTCATCAGATTACCAGGAATTGTTTGGCAAAAAGCCTGGAGCGATGTCTTTGCCTTGAAATTTGTCAAGCTCTAAAATTTACCCCAAAAGCTGCACACTGACTACTGAGGGCATTTTTTGATTTGTTTTGTTTTAATTAAGATCTCATGTTACCTTATTAGACAATACAGCTTATTTAAAAAAAAATAACTGTCACACACACTTGTATATTTGGGTTTGTACATTTGATGTTCAAACTAAGATTAGGATTCTTGTTTACAATTATAAATCAGTATCTTCCATTATTATAATTCTAAGTCTTCAAAGACCCCTCCTCCAAAACCCATGTTTACTTATTTAAAAAAGTCTGCAAACAACAAAGGAGAAATGTCAGGGAAAAAAATTATGCCCTATCATTTCGTTTCTTACCCAGAATTTTTCTTGTTTTCTCAATATTATAGACAGAAAGGAAATGTTCATTAGTTTTTCTTTTGTATACTAATGTTTGCAGACTTGCTACTTCAATGTTCCTGAGTTTTTTAAGATAAAAAAAGTAAAGTTAAGTTATTATCTGTGAATGACCTTCAAGAAATTCTGCCTACTGTAAGAAATGTTATGGGTAATTCTCAGAAAGCATACTCCCAGGGAGTAAGTTATTGCCTAAGACTAAAGCAGGCATTTCTGGAAGCTACATTGTGTCTTTGAGGCCACTGGGGTGCCATATAGGAAACTAAAGCAATAATTTAGCCTTGAGCAATGAAAAATATAATGTAACTTGCATGCCAGGACCCTCTGCCTCATTAAGTTAAAAGCTTCCCTCATGTCATTTTAACGGAGAGAATGTAACACTGCAAATCTAAGTAACTTAGATTTATGTTCTGGTGTTTATCAAGAGTTACACAGGACCTTTTCTAACATTCCAAATGATTTATGTGCTAGTCGGTTGGGAAGATCATAGGTTCAAGGCCAGCTTCAGCAATTTAGCAAGACCTTCTCAAAATTTTAGAAATTTAAAAGAGGGGTGGGGTTTTAGCACAGAGGTAGGTGCCTCTGTGTTTAATCCTCAAAAGAAATGGCTGTAATTGATTTTAGAATTGAGCAGACAAGAAATAGAATATTGCTGTGTGACTTTCAAAGACTTGCACAAGAGCAGCCCTGTAGTGCTCAAGTAATCTTCAGACCCTCCTAAAATGAAATTTTAGAGGTATTATTGACATCATTATACTTTCTGAATCTTATAACCCCAAGGAGAAATTTGAAAAGAATGAATAAGAGGAAAAAGCATATGCTAGAAAGTTTTGCTACCCCAAATTTTGATTGAATGCCTTCTCCTTCTATGGTCTAGAAAGGAAGTGTCCCAAATTAGTTTTGAGTATTAATTTGTCTCCTATTTTAAAATGTGGGGAGAGGAAGTGAAATTGCTAACGAAAGAATAGCAGAATAACCAGAGTGGGTAAGGATACCTATGCCCTGTTACCTAAACCACCCTAACATCCACCAGAGAACCTCATACCTAGAGTTTTCTTTGAATGCAGGTGTTGCTAGTATAAACATTCATAAGACAATAGCTTCCTCCCAAGTGATCATTGCACTTGGCTGAATATAACATACTCTAAACAAAAGTGAATAATTTGTTCTTGTTAATCTATTACTCTTCTTTTGCATAGGAAAATTCCCAAGGGGGTACCTTTAGTAGAGGATTTTCCAAAACTCAACAATTTCTTTTTCTCCATTTAGGCTTTAAAACTTTAAAAGAAATGGGGGAAAAAATCAAAAAACAGATCTTGAAGTTAAATGATGACCTTTCTCTCCACAAAGTCTTCATAAAGAAATTGTCATTTTTATGAAGAAAATGACAATGACAATATGTGTGATCATATCATAAAATGCAATAACAGCTTTAGAATTTCCAACAAAATGGTTAAAATAGGGCAAATTGCTTATGAGTTCTAGGTTCTGAAGAATAGAGCCAATGGCCTTATTTGTGGTATATCACATATTATGTATATGCCTGTGTAGTGTTAAATATTATTGGGTGCTTTATCCACTTTAAATTTCCATTGGTGTTCCTAATCAGTGTTATTTTATGAAGAAAATGAAAACAAATTACCAAGTAGTAAAGATATGTATACATGTCCTTTAAAATTCTTAGCTTTATGTTGTAAAACTATTACATGAGCTATAATATTATTACACTATAATTCATTAATACAACAAACTAGAGATGGTTAAACCAGAATTTACCAAAGTATGTTTGTGCTGTTAAATGCGAATCTCTCTCTCTCTCTCTCTCTCTTTCTCTGTCTTTCTGAAGTTCCATAGTCTAATAAGCTTGAGAAGCACTGGGTTAAAGTCAAACACATCTCTTTACTGTAATGCTTTTATGAACACTTAATGCTAATGCTGACCTAAATCTCTAAGAAGGGGATATAGTATAAAACTATTCACTTCATCCAGAATCCTTAAACCCAACCCCACCATCAAATAGCATTTCTTCAAATTATGGCTCTCAAGAGCACAAATTAGATTTTCTGACAAATTGTGATCCAAATGACCCTAAAATACTAGCTTAAAAGTTTTAAACTTTTAAGTGTCTCATTAATCCTTGCATTTTTGAGCTTTATTTTATTAATGTTTGAAACTAAATATTAAGCAAAAGGCAGAGCATAAGTAAATACAGATGCGATTCAAGACCGTCTATGCATTTCTAATGTATAGTCTATATCAACATTCTTCCATCCCTTTTTCCATAAGCCTGGTCCTTTTTATTTTAGTCTCTGTTATACATGAGCACGCTCTCTCTCCACACTGTAGGAATTGCTCTAGTGGAGGCTCCTTTGACTTCCCAGCACTGTTTGTGGGCAGGACTCCATGAATGAGAAATGGGAGGATAGGTAAAATTCCAGCATTCCATGACACTAGAGTAGCTGTGACTGAAAAGGTCACAAATACTTTGTAAAGGCAAAGATTTAGAGAGCTAAAAATTCTCAATGGAGATGAGAGCCAAAGGATGTAAAGGACAAATGATACGAGCATCACACCTCAGGTCGTCTGTGCACATGTTCTCAAGCATGGACCTGTTCACAGGTGTATAAGACTGGGTCTAGATGGTGGGGATTTAGGGTTGTTATCACGTGTTAGTGTGGAGAGTCAGCACAGTTCTTCATAAATATTCCAGTCTTTTCTTTTTAGGCATGTAGTATGATTGTGATGCCCACCAAACTGAAATTAGGTATAGCCACATGACTTGCTGTGACTAAGGGAGTATGAGTCTAGGAAAATGTGGAGGAAAGCCTTTTAGCCAATCAGTGATATTTGCTAAACTGCATGAGTGAGGAGAAAACCTTGGTTTTCATACTACACATACTACACTGACACTGGGGTTGTTTGATGCCCCACAACAAACCTCACTTAGTATAGCCGGAACACTTCCTATGTCCACATCTTACTTTTATCATAGACAATGATATGAACATATGTCTCCTAACTAGGTTGGATTGACCTTAGAAGTCTTACATTTATCTGAGGTGTTAAAAACAACCTATCTTGGTGAGTACACATGTTCTATGAAAGTGTACTAATGAGCAATCTGAGACTTGTAAGTTTATTTGCAGTAGAAGATCAATTTCAGTTAAAAGTAATACACATCCCTTAATAAAACTAGAGGAAGCATCTGTATTCCTGAACTGTGATAAATCTGATTAATTCATTGGTTCTATATCCACAAATCTGTGACCTATCACATTATATAGGAATGGATACAAAAAGTAAAATGTGGCTAAAAAGGAAAAATAAGAAGGACAACTCTATTGCTCTTTTTAAAATATGTAGAAATTTACAAAGCTTTTATGACTCAGGGTGTCCCTGATGAGTCATCCTTACACCATATTCATTTTGCAAAAATGCAAAGTTCAGATTTATTTATGCAAATAAATGTACTTTCTATTTTATATTAAGAATGCAACACAGTATGTGACGACTACATATTCTATTTCACTTTTTATTTTTAGACCTTATTAAGTTTTCTTTAAGCTATTCTCCAATAAAAGTATCTGCTAAACATGGGATATTTTTAAGTATTAAGATAATGCCACGATAATAATACCCTATTACTTGGCTTTCTGAGAGGAAAATACAAATTGTTGAGAAAAGCAAAATGACATTTTTAAAACAATGTGTGAGATTAGCACAAACACATAAAAAATAAGTGAAAGAATATAAAAAGAAATATGCTAATCAAGTCTATTTTTAAAATTTAAATGTCCAGCAAAGGGGATGAATACATCATTTTACTACCTAGTAAGGCATAAGACAGGACCTTGAATAACTGAATTAATGAGTCAAATTAGCTTGGCTACTTGGAAGTTATTATTTAATCACCAATATTTAAGAGTTAGTTGTCTTTTTTAATAGATGAGACAAAAAAGAAAAGGTCAATATCACATTTCCATATTTTGTGATGGAAAATTCTGGCTTCACATTTAAACATCAACTTTGAACATTTCACTATAAAAAAATTTAAGATAATTTTTGGCTCCACCTGTATTAGGATTTTTTTCATTATAGAGATAGGAGAATCCTATATGAGAACTAATATAAGCCAACTTTTTCGTTTTTCTAAATTTCAGAAGTGGTATATGCTGAAAAATTTATAAGTGGTCCTAAAATATAAAATTAATTAAGCATCCTTATAATGAATCAGCTATGTATTCTGCTTCTTTTGGTTTCCACAAACTGTATTCAATTTTTAATTAATAACATTTTTTTCTTGGTTTAGCATACACTGACAGCAAAATAAGATCAAAGTTAATCTTTCAGGTCTTAACATTTTTAAGAGGAAAATCTCAACCAGCTTTAAAATTTAGGGTCACAAGGTCATGTTACATAAACAATCAGCTGTTTTCCTTCTAGCACCACACTGATATGAAAACAACCTACTGTTTTCTGATGGCTGAGATTTAGGTTGTGTGTAGTGAAATAATTTAATTTCGTTGTGTCTCATGGACTCTTTCCTGTGGTGCTATCCAATATCCTGAACACAATTTGTTGAAATACGTCACTTTTCCCATTCCATGCCTTTTAAGAACGTCTCTGATAATATACAGCTGATTCACGAAACTTAAACTTTTGCTGTGTCTCTTGTCATTTGGCAAAAAAAAAAAAAAAAAAGAAAAAGAAAAAAAAAGAAAGAAAAAATTGAAAAAGAAAATAGATAATCCCCTCTTCCCAAAACAATGACAACCATCAGACAGACAAACCTGTTCTTTTGTGATTCTACTTGACACACACAACTTCAAGTTATAGAACAGAGTCACTAGACAAAGATTCTAAGGTCAAAAGAGTAATGGTTTTTTAGAATGAAAAAGAGTAAAGTGAAAGAAAGAAAAAGGAATTGCTGAAGGAAAATTTTCGCAGAGTAATTGCTTGTTAATTCCTTAACCATATAGTAAGTGGTGTCTATGTATCAGTTACTGAGCATACAGACATGAGTAAGGCACAATCTATGTCATTAGGGGCTCCCAGAATAGTAGGTGAACTCTACAATTAAGGAAAGTACAGTGAAGGTGACTTACGAGGTCAACCTTGAAGGAGAAGTAGGATTCGCCCATGGAGGCGAGGAGCAATATGCATTCTGGGAAAAATGAAATTAGTGGGTGGACCAGCACAGAGGTATGACACTATACAGTATGTTCTGGAGGCAGTGGTTATGTGTGAGTGAAGGGTGAAGATAACCAGAAAAGGAGTGGAGACAATGTTAAGCAGAAATGGATTGAGGCTTTGTGACAGACCTTGGAGGACATACCAAGGAGATGGAGCTTTATTCTGAAGGCTCATGGTGAGCCACTGAAAATTTTTAAGTAATTGCTTCTGTCTATAATATTTAGAAGATAAATGAGTTGGTTCCAGGATAGAAGATGTGTGTTGGGTGGGGTGGCAGTGTGGATGGAGCCTAGAGGCACAAAAATAACTGTGAGACCAGGGCAATCCCCAAGAGAGACGATGGAGACCCGAAGGAGAGCAATTGCAGAGAGAAAGGAAAGGAAGGGATTTATTTAAGTTTTTTTTTTTTTTTAATGTGGTGATACTAAATATAGGCCAAAAGAAAGCTGGAAGAGTCAAGGTCAACAGCTGAAAGTGACAGTAGTGGGATGGAGGAGAGATTAAAGAGATTACCATGGAGGGTGGCCAGTTAGGGACACACCAAAAGAAATGTGAACTGCTGTGGACACTCACATCAAATTGGAAAACATGAAGCTTTCAATCAGCATGCATATGCAGTTTCCCCCTAAGTCTAAATAAATCAGGTCACAACAAAAAAAGAAGAAAGATACATCAGAAAAATGATCCGAAATCACCCGTGATATCAGCAGACCATCTCTGATTGTCTCTAAGACAAGGAATTAAAAAAAAAAGTAATAGAATGAGCTTCCATATCTTGTAAGAGTAGTCAAATAATTTGAGCCAACACACCTAGTCAAGTAAGTGAAACGATTTGAAATATAAAAATAGCAAAGAACAAATAAGATGATGAGAATTTAGAAAATTAAAATTTAGGACATCAGAAGTCAGAGAGGTAAGCTTGGTTTTAAAAGAGTTTGCCCTTGGGCATTTGACCATCAGGAAAAAAAAAAGACCTGAGAAAACAGCTTGTCCCTGGCCCTCAAGTAGAGACTTTGAGGAGGAGCCTAACTTCACCTCGGGATCCCCAAAGGCCATAACTCTTTTTGGTGAAGAAAACTCAAAATAAACAACTGCAGCACAGATGTTCGGTTTTGCCCTCTTGTCACATTCGTGATTCAAGGAGCAATAGACATTGAACTTCCTCTAAGGTGATTTTGATATCGCTCCCAGGTGGGTGCAAACCAAATTCTTTCCTAAAGGAACACACCATCCCCATTATGTCTCCACTTACTCTTGGAAGCATGCTTTAAGATGCATTTCCAGCATATAGCAAAAATATCCAGGTTACCCAGAAAATAAGATATCCTGAGTGAGAAATGGCAGGACTGGTAATAATAGAAACAAATCCAATAACCCCTTGAAATATTATAATTAGCAGACAATATTATGTAACAGCTGCTTTTACTATGTTTAGTACCTTTACTAAAAGCCAAGTTTGACAATTTCATCAGGGAGCTAGAAACTATAATGGTGACATAATACGGTAGACAAATATTTACCTCTTTTACTATTTGGCCACATGATTTAAAATTCTTATGTTTTAGAATTTTACACTTGTATTATTTTTCTTTGGACACACTGAAAACAAACCTCAAACTCCCACTAAAATCCCATTCTGATAAGGCTAATATACTTGTTTATTTTTATAATTGAATGAGAAACAGATTCATTAAGTAAAAGCTATGCCTACATGTGTCTGTGTACATGTATACTGTACAGGTATATACAATCATGAACTACTTGGATACACTTTTCTGCCAGATGCATTTTTAATGTCAGTCATTCAGGACACAGTTGGTAGTGCAATATCCCCAAGCATCTGATATGACCAGGGAAAATTTACAAAGGTACCATCCATTGGTAGGGCAATTAGTTGCAATTTTTACAATCTAATAAGTTAATTCCAAATATTACTAAAGGTTAGTTATGATGGAACAAATACTTTAGCTCTTTGAAGGTTAGGCTGTTATACTGAAATGCAAATATGCCTGATGGATTTAGTAAATTGACTTTAAAACACACTACAATGAGATTCTTCCTGGAGGACAGGTCTCAACTGTTAGAAAAGAACAGCACTCAGCAATGATTTTCCTCAGGGATCGGGAGGGAAGAGGAAGATGGGAGGGGGAGGGGAGAGTGGGCAGAAAAAGAGAGAGGGAGACCAAACCTGAGCTCTGCGTACTTTATTCTGCTTGGCCTTGTCACATCATTCAGTAGTTGTAAAATCAAGTGACTCTATCAATAAAATGTCCATTTATTTATCTTAAAAGAGTAATATGGCATATTATTCATTCTAATCAAAGTTGAGTGAAAGATCCATATTGTCATTCATTGTTCATACCTAGCTGAGTCAACTTAATTCATTTGAATCTTGTCTATTTGATAGTACAAAAACTGGTTGCTTTCATTTAGCAACTGTTCAGCCCCACATTCTGTAATAAGAGCGTCAGCACATTTATTTTCCCCATATAAAGTAGAATTACCAATTCACACCATGTACTCTGTGACTATTATGGACACTATTTATTCAGCAGGAATGCTGTGCAAGTTTGGAAAAGATGTCACTAAGAGCAGAGGGAGCGGTCACTTGACAGAACAAGAAACAAAATCTATACATGGGCAAAACATGAAGAACTCAAGTTTGTTATTCTCTTTTAATAAAAAAAATGTTTTAAAATCCTTGAAACACAGCATGGCAATAGAGAATTAAACTCATTCCCTCCTCCTCTTCTCTCCAGCTCTCTATAATCAGACCGCCTCCATTCACTTAGCAAACATCAGCTCTTTTGGTAGGGGAACCTGCTTGGAATTAATGAGGTAACACCAAAATAATAACTTCTATTAATAAATTATTCTCTTCAGTGGAAATTGCTTGTTTTGTCTCAGTTGCTTTTATAAACAAAAAACTTTCTAATAGCTTCTTATGCACTTTTAGACCATCCTTAAAGATCACCTTTCCCCTCCCTTTTTTTCTTGAAAAAAAATTTTTTCATTTTTAAAATTAGGAAGTGTGTTAGTAATATACAAGGAAAACAGAACTCCATCTCACAATAATACAGTTTCATCCAGTGCATCATGAACACAGTATCATTCAGTGTATGTAGTGACAGAGAACTGCTGATACTATAACTCAATAAACACAGGGTGTGTAAGTGTTAACAGAAGATAAAACTAAGAAGGGTACAGGCAGAACTGAAGTTACAGGCCTGCAATGTAAATTTTAAAACTAAACTCAAATACTGTATTTCTTTCTGCTACAGAAAATGTACAATACCAATTATCTCAAAAAAGGCAAGCAAACTACACACAAAACTACAAAATCTTCATGATTGCTTTTTCATTCTCACCAATCAAACTTCAGTACTAACCTTCCCAGAGAAAGGATGCACCTTAAAGCCAGTCTTTTCACTTACCCTAGAATGCGCACACAATGATCTCTTAAATCCTTTTAATTCCAGTACATCCAGAACTTATATGAACTCTTAGCACATTCACTGGAAGAACAAATTTTAACCAAGTTGTTAATTGTTGCAGAGATCATAACAGAACTCCCTGAAATCCTAGGGAGAGATATGAGTTTAAAATCCAGCTCCTAGATCCTGGTGTGCACTGTGTCTATCTTTAACTTGAAAATGATTTGGTTTCACATTCCACTGAAGTCCCACTGGCAGATGCCTTTGGTAAGCTCACCAATGGCAGGCTTTCAAACGCCCTCCCTCACCCCCGCCCTCCCACGGAGCTTCCGCCTTTTGATCTAATGCTGATTTACTCAGCTGTCTTTTTACCTGTCTCTGCGAGGGTAAAAGGAGATGCCTTCATTGATGGCTATTACGGAAACACTTGGAAGCTGAAGACCAGCCTGAGGACTCACAGTACTTCCCCTGCCAGCCCCTCCCCCTACTCACTGCCAGAAACCAACTGACTTCCAAACTTGGCTGCCTGAAAAAGAATGTTCTCTGATTGGCATTCCTGGAAGCAGAAAGCAAGGCAGCTCAAGTTTTGCACTGTTATTCAGCATGAATAACTTCCCAGGTGCACACAATACAAACAAGTAACACTTTTCTGCATTTTGTTTCATAAGTTTGAGGAGAATCGAGCAACATTTAGGGGCATTAACAATATTTTTGTTGTAGGACAGTACTTCAAGTTTTAATGTTCACATATAATTGTATCCCAAATGACTATGGCTGTAGTTTAAAAAGTAAATTGGCAAAATTTTGGTTACAAGTTGAGGAAGCGTTGGTAAATAGGTTGGGACCCATCGGAATGACAAACCTATTTAACCTTCTGGATGGCTAACTCGTTAATCTGTGGATTTTCTGTGAGAGAAAAACTTGCGTATAGGAATTGTGGAAAAACTGATTTTAATTGACCTATACACCAACCAGCAGGAGGAAGAAATGATTCTACCCCCCTATTGAAACTTCTGTGTTAGGACTCCTGCAAAACTTTAGTGAGAGGAAAAGAAAAGTGTGGGGAGAGGGAAGGAGGGACAGGAATCTGAAAGGAGAGAAACTGAATGAATGGAAACTAGGAAAAAGGCACATTTCATCAAGTAGAGTCTGTAAAGAATAAATAACGGGAGTACCTTAAATTGCCACTAATTCACATTTATTTAGAGGTTACTGGGGTCAAAAAGATCTGCAATTGGAAATAATTTGCCTCTTTATGTTCATAATAGTGAATTTATTGTATGCATTTCAATGGACCACATAACTTCTTCAAAGGCATGATAAAGGCTTTATAATTTTGGTAATTAGACACATCACAACCCCAACCATTGCCAACTCTTGGCAACTGTCAGCTGGCTGGGCTCTAGGTGGTAGTGTGGCTGCAGCTGCTCCTTGAGACTTACAGAGACATCTCAAAAATATTCAGTGGCAAAAGGTTGACTCCAGAAAGAAAGCTGTTTTCGTTTATTTGTTGTCGATTTTAAATTTTGTTTTTGTTTTTAGTGATCTTTTACTTGATGTTTAAAAAAATTTTCAAGAGAAGAAGAGAAGATACACGCCTTATTCTTGTCTTCAAATAAGAATTAGCTTAGGGAAGTGCAGGATTTAGGCAATGCTGCTAGATAGGAGGATCCATGATTTTCCATAGATTAAAATACACATTTCATAGCGTTTTCCATAGGTTGAAATAGACCCTTTTACACAACAATTCTTCATTTTCAATAAACATTTTCAAGTGTTTATTATATGCTATTTATGAAATTCATAAATAAGTTAATAAATAAATAAACCTATAAGAAAAAGGAAAGAAAGAACCCCACAGAGAGCCCAGAGAGCAAACATCTTTGTCCCTTGTTTGTTTTTCGCCTCTATCAGATCACACTCTCCAGCCAAGCTAATGAACAGCATCAAAACTTCAAGAGTGGGAGGGGGTGTGTGTGGGGGGGGGTTGTGGCTCAGTAGTAGAGCACTTGCCTCGCATGTAGGTACTGGGTTCGATCCTCAGCACCACATAAAATAAAATAAATAAAGGTATTGTGTCCATTTACAACTAAAAAAATATTAAAAAAAAAAAACTTCAAGAGCGTGCAGAATTGGTGGCAGGTCATCTGGGTCACCTCCAGCACACTGTACACTTCTGTCTTTGTGAGAACACCAGCACAAAACTGACACTCAAGAAATGTTTGTTGAAAATAAAGAACTTCCTGTGTAAAAGTTCATATTTCAACCTATGGAAAATGGTTTTAGGTTGGCCAACATTTTAAATAAAAATAACTTACTTTGTCTTAATGATTTTAGAAAAAATCTCTCTCTCTTTAAGCAATGAACTAAGAGATTAGATGGCATAAATATTATGTATTAAGCACTTAACTGAAGCCAAAAAAAGAAAAAGAAAAAGCTAACATGACAAATATTTAAGATGATTCAAGCTCACCTTATTGGCTTATGAGAAAACAGAAAAAGGGATGTTAGGTCTTCTAGTATTTCCCATTAACTAGTAAGCTGTAAGAGTTTTCTTTATTTAATGTTATTGGCCATTCTTTACAGTGCAAACATTCATTAATCAAGTATCTCTTTAGGTTCCCAACTTTATATCTGCTTATGTTTTCATCTGTGCCAATCCTAGAAATTTAGAAACACTTTACAACAGTGGTAGGAATATCATTCCAGATGTTAAACTGAATGAGCACAATGATTTTTTTTTCTTTTCCCCCCAACCTTCACAAGGCAATTGATAAGATTTATAATGGCTAGAGCTCAGTCTTTATCATGAGTAAATGTTGCTTTTCTCTTTTATAACCACTAACAGGAGAGTTGAGATGGATTAGAAAAATAGCTTCCAGGGCTTGTTTCCAAAGAAAACTGGGCATGTAACAGGCAAATCTGATGCCCTTAATTTATCATGAATGAGCATCTCAGTTCTCCAGAAAAAGACTGTATTAGTATAGTCCTAGGGATGGCAAATGCAGGCTCCTTGCAGGTGTAAATGAGGGGTGCAAACTCATGTCTTAGATGATCTGTAAGGCATCCATGTGTATAAAAATCCTGGTCACTCAAAAGTCAATGGTCCTATAAAATTATGGCATTTGTAGGTAAATGGGTGGAGCTGGAGAATATCATGCTAAGTGCAATAAGCCAAACTCCAAAAACCCAAAGGCTGAACATTTTCTCTGATAAGCGGATACTGATCCATAATGGGGGAGGAGGGTGATGAAGTAACTTTGGATTGGGCAGAGAGCAGTTGAGGAGGGGAGGGAGTATGGGGATGGAAAGGACAATGGAATGAGATGGACATTATTACCCTATATAAATGTATGATTACACTACTGGTGTGACTCTGCACCATGATCAGTCAGAGGAATAATTCCATTTGTATACAATATATCAAAATGCATTCTACTGTCATGTATAACTAATTAGAACAAATTAACAAATATTAAAAAAGTAAATGGTCCTTTTAAATTTTATCCTCCCTACTGTCCTTAAGAGACAAACACAAGTGGCTTCTCAAGACTTTGCAGTTTATTTTTTAATTGTTTACATCTCATTTATTAAAAGAAATAATCTATGCAAAAATAAAAATTTGGGGTAGGATCATAGTTTTGTTCAAAAGAAAAAATTCTAATAAATATAAGTAGTAGATATTTGAAAAATAACTAAAATAGATACTACCCAAGAAAAAGTCCCAAAACCATAAACCATACACACACACACACACACACACACACACATACATACTGGTAATTTTACAAGGAAAAAAGTAAACTATATGAGATGATGGTATATTAATTTGCTCAACAGTAGTCATCATTTTGCTACATATATGTATATCACTACTTAGATCAAAACACCATGTACACCTCAAATATATACAATGAAAAAGAGAAGGAAACAGAGCTTCATGCTGTGTAATCCTACTCAATGCCAATCTACTTAAAAACTGGATGAAATGGATACCCATTATGGTTATCTATTGTGTGAAAATAGCCCTCATCAAGGAAAGGATGTATAAATATGGATGTATATACAATAATGATAATATATTTGGTAGAGAATAATGATAGTTTTAATGACAACATAATGGCACAGGACAATGTTTAGCTCAAAAATCACCACATATGTACACCATGATTTCAAGTTTATTAGCACATTTGTAGATACAGAGAAGAAGATGAAGCTAGAAAGAATCTTATTAAAATGATTTGTAGGCCATTTAAAAAAACCTTATCCCATTTTCCTTACATCTGTAATGAGGTTATTTTACCTGGATAATTTACAAATACACACACACACACACCACATATATTTAAGTAAAAATAAATTCAACTTTTCCTCATTCCCTCACTCTCCTCCCTGTCTTTGAAGAGGCATCTCTATTTCTCTTCTCTAGGTCTTTGTTGAGTAGAGGGAAATAGAGATGCTCTCTCATGTGGAAAAACACATGGGTTTTAAGAAAGGTCATGGAAAGAAATACCTAAGAAAAAGAACAATATTAAAAGAAATGGTAAGAACTCAGAAAGAGATAGTGGGGCACTGAATCTGGTACATGGTAGGTGGGGTGGGCAGACTGGGAACTGTCACTTCAATGAGGTCGACTTAGCAGAGCAACATCTAGAGAGGAGATATAGGACATCCAGAACACCAAATCATATCTTTTGTGATTTCTTCTCATGAAACACTTAAGAGAGGTCTTTACTTTTCAAGATTGAATAACAAGTTTGTGTGTCTTTTAGACACTTCATCATATGGAAATGGATCTTAAATTTATAGATACATTGCACTGCATAAACATTTTTGAAAAGTTAGTGCTGTCAGGTTGTTATGATTCTTAAAATCAGTTTTCTTTCATATAGGTAAGAAATCATTTTATCCTCATCTAAGTAAACTTTCTGGATCTTTTTCCTCTACTTGTATTTCCTTTCCTGTATCTCTTTCAGTTCCTGTGAGGCATCTGTTCTCATCTCTTGTGATCACTACTACATATAAAGTTACCAACCACCCTGGCTTGACTGGGACTGAGGGATTTCAGGGGTGCAGGATTTTCAAAGCTAAAACCATGAAAGTCTGGACAAATCAGGACCAGCTGATCATCCTATGTATGTGATCTGGAATTTTTGATGGCATAAGTATGCTTTTGATAAAGACCAGCCTTTTGTGAATTAGGATATGTTCAGCTCACCATGGTCTGAAAATATGAATTTCATAAACCCCGTTTTAGTGGCCCAACCTGGGAAAGTACAACCTCTGATAACCAGTGTTGCTTCATTCCTATAACGGAATGAAGTGAGATATGCATGTAAATTCAGATTATGTAAGTATATAAATCTATAACTTATATAAAGTATGTTTTATACAAATTTTATATAAACTTATCTGTAGTTATTTTTCAAAACAGCTTTTAGATATTTTAGATTGAAAAAATAATGGAAACATACAGAGGAGGCACAGCACTTCACAGTGTGGGAGAGAGAGCTGGAAAGAGAGAAAGGGAAAAAGAGAGACTGATTGACAGAGGGAAATGATTTTTTCAGAAGTATCTGTTTCAGGATTTGATATCCTCCTAAATGTTTTATTTATTTATTTATTTTTTTGAGAGGCTCTGTAGCCCCAGGAACAAACAAAGCAACACATTTGCAAAAGACTTGGATTGTCTTCAGTAAAGAATATGAATATTTTAATATATTTTTTCTTAGACTGGGGCGGGGGTATTTTTCCTTTGTGGGAGCGGAGCCAACCTAAATGGAGCATGGTCATAATGGTATCCATCCCTAGGTGAAACTAGAATGTGTGACTTCCTCTCAAGCACAGAGACATCCTCTGTTGTATCGGCACATGCTACATCTGATGGCTCTTAAGAAGTAAGGGTGAAATCTGGCTTGAGAGCCAAATGCAAATGTATTTAATGTCATTATTTAAAACATATAAATTTTCATAATCCAATGCCCAATCCACATTTAAAACCTAATTGAAAAATCGGTTCAAATCAAAGTTTTTAAAGAGGTATCCAGGGTTAAAAATAGGGCAGTTCTGTTTTGTATGATAAAATAAAATGTCAGGTAATAGCCAATCTGAATGGAACTAGTAGTTACATTCTGCTTATTGATTTGGGAGCAGTTTTTTTTTTGGTCAGATGAATATATAGCTATCAACATGTTTCTTACTTGTTTTGCTGTAGAATTTTTTGTTCAAAAGCAAATATTTCACTGAAACTTAACAAGGATAAGCTTGTTTTACAGAGGCTCGGATGTGAGGCCAGTGGCCTGGCCAGCTCTGCCCACTCTTTCATTAAGCAACCTCCAGGAACCTGGGAAGCACAGCTTGAGAACCACAGAACTCTAGTATTCACTTAAAAATTTTATCTGGAGGCTGGCATGGTGGCACACACCTATAACCCCAGCAATTCTGGAGGCTCAGGCAGGAGGATAGTGAGTTCAAAGCCAGCCTCACAATTTCGTGTGGCCCTTAAGTAGCTTAGCGAGACCCTGTCTCAAAATAAAAAATAAAAAGTGTTGGGCATGTTGCTCAGGGGTTAAGTTCTCCTAGGTTCAATCCCTGGTACCAAAAAGAAAAAGAAAAAAAGGAAAGAAAAAAGGTTAGCTGGTATATGTTAATAACAATTCATGCAGATATTTTTAAAAGCCACAAAGAGTGAGAAGGTTTAAAAGAAAGTCCCAGATACCCCTCTCCACCTTTGAATCCAGATGTAATATCTTCAGTTCTTAACTGTTAATTATGATGATGAGTATGTACTCCCAAATGATACTCTCATAACCTCCTTTTTGATTTTTCAAAAGTGTATATTATCTTTCATCTTTGTCTATGAAAGACAGGGATTCAATGACCACACACTTCATCTAATGTGTGAACTCTCTCCCCACCTTGATCTTTGTTCTTTCCTCCCTCTGTCCTTTTCTAATTCTCATAAACACATACATGCACACCCTCACACGTACACATACAGAGAACACACAAACATTTGTGCATCTGTGTTTGTGGGCACACAGAGATACACAGTTCTCTTCCCTCAATCCTCCCAAATTAATTTCACAACAATTTTAGAAGAAACGTTAATCAGTGGTTACATTACTGTGGTTTTGTATGTATTATTCACATGTAAGCCATATGGGGTTCTGATTATATTTCTTTTATATGTTTTTCTTTTTCCTGACATTGATTCGCATTTTTGTTTCTGAATTTCCTATCTGCCAATCACTACATCTTCTCAAACTGTCCAATACATGTGTGCCATTTCTTTTAATGTTGTCAATTATTCTTTTCTCCCATACCCCATTCATTGGTGGAAATCTTGCTATTGAGCTGCCATCCTGTGACAGCTGGAGAGACATCCTCATCTCTCTGTGTTACTGAGTCCTTTGCCTGGAGTTTTTGCTTTCCTTTTTCATGATGGACTCCCTTATGGGTGGGTAAGAGAAGATACCTTCTAGTAGTTTCCTGAGAAAGATGTCTGGGACAAATGAATTTTGGGAGAGCTTAACTGCTTAAAAATATTTCTTCTCTTACATTAATCGTTAGTTTGACTAGATCCTGAACTTGTTCAGAAATACTTTTCCCTCAGATGGGAAGAATAACTTCTAGTGCTCAATTGCATAGTAGGATAACTATGATTGAACACAATTAGTTGAATATTTCAAGATAGGTGAAAGATTTTGAATCTTTCCCAGAGAAGATTTTGAATGTTCCCAACACAAAGAAGTGATAAAGGCCTGAGGTGATGGATATACTGATTACCTTGATCTCATCATTATACATTGTATACATGTACTGAAATTTCACTCTCTGTCCTGTCAATATGGATAATTGCTAAGTGTCACTTAAACATAAATTCTCGCCCCCTCCAAAAAGACCTTTCCCTCAGAAATTCCAAGGAATTTACTGTCTTTTAGTTTCTCCTGTCATTGAGAAGTGATTTTGTTCCCTGATGCCTTTTATTTGCATTTCCATCCTTCTTCCCTCTGTCCCCCCTCTCCATCTCATTCTGTTCTCCACATCTGGAAAAACTTATTATTTCCTCTCTGGCCCTGTTGTTCTTCTATCTTACCACAGTATACCTTCATATGATATCCTCTTCTCTTCTTCACCTGTTGATTATGTGTGAAACTGAAGAAACTGTAACTTATTCTTCCATTTGTGGAAAATTTTATATACATAATTTTATATATGAATATGTATTCACACATATATAATTTTATATATAAATAAAGTTAATTGCTGACTTATATTTCCTCTGTTCTTTCATTCTGACACTGAACTCTTTTTAGTTCCTTTCAGTTAGATAATGGATCTCCTTAGACTGGTACTCATTCTGTTATCTTTCCTGTTCTATTCATCTTCTTTCTGTCATTACCTTTCTAGAAAATTTTCTCATGTCTCTTCAGTTGACTATTTCTGCTGACATGCTTTTAGTTTCCAAGAATTTTACTTGTCTCTAATTATTCCTTTCTCATAGCACCATGTTTAGTTTCATGGATACAATTTATTTTCTGTAAGAACATAAATTTCAGCTTTTTTTTCACCTGATCCCTGTAGAGTCTGTCTCCTCCAATTTTTGGAGTTTTTTACTTGTTTAAGTCTCTTTATATGGGAGACTTTTTCCTCCATATCTGATATTTCTTAGCCATCTGCTCTAGCAACATATTATGGACTTCAGGATATGACTATACAAACATTAGACAAAGCTGAGCTGTTTTGCTGAAGCACCCTCAAGAGTAACTAGGTTTCTGCTGGGTACTCAGATCCTCCAGAGAGGTGCACTCCCCTGTTCTGCTCAGGTGGTACATGCCTGAATGCCAGCGTCCTGGGAGCTGAGCTGGTAAGAAATTTTGAAGGAAGGGAGAGCTGGTTTGTATTTTATGCAGATTTCCACTTGGTCTTACAGAGCTCTGTACTGCATCTCAACCCCATCTGCTGCTGTTCCTATCTTGCTGAGCTTGAGCTTGCTAATCTTGAGTCTCTCTAGTAAAGAAAGTTACTCCAGAGATTAGTCCTCTACTTGAAGGTTGAGGTAGTGGCCTGCCTGCATAGATGGAGGAGGAAATCTGGGATTCCAATTGCTCAGTTTAAGAAGTTCAACCAGTCTTGATTTTAGCCCCAAGTCCCTCCTCTAGCTTCAACAAACTTCTTTGCCTGCAGTCTTGTGTGTGTCCAGGGCTCTCTAGGGAGCTTCTGTATGCTTCTTGGTAGGATCTCCCCTACAGACACTTTGCTGTCACATATCTGCTCCACTAGATCAAGTACGACTCATCTATTCCCTTTCCATTTCCAAAAAATGTCAACAGATCTCTACTGCTAATTTCTATCCATTTGTATTTATTCCAGTGAATTTTAAAAAAGAAATTGTCAGTATAGGTGTTGCTTAGGGAGGAAGGGGGTGGACCTGAGCATGTGTCCCATCTACCACTTTAATTGTAATTCTCCACCTTACTCTTTAGCACTGTTCTAACAAGGGAAGAAATTCTGTGTCCTCCAAAAGATCTGACCAAATTCAGCATGTGTGTGTGTGTGTGTGTGTGTGTGTGTGTGTGTGTGTAGGGGGTGACATAATATTTCATATTTATCCATAAGTACATTCAATGTTAAATGAAAGCTAAATCCCATCAAGGCATATAACTAACTGTATTAGACACGGTAAAGTAAAACAGTCAATTAAAATAAAGACATCTTTTTATTTTGAAGTTACTTGTGGTCCCTTATATTGAAACTTTCATCCTATGTCTGAGGAATTAAACATCTGAACATATATAATTATAAATAATTCCTTCACATGCAAACACTGTATACCTTAAAAACTGAAAAAGTATTTCTTTGTAACTGAAGTTCTATGTAGACTATAAATTAAACCACAATTTAGTCAAAACAAGTAAAATTATCTGGGCAGTCATTTTGTGCTTTCTTTTTGTTGGAAGGCAATGAAAAATCAGATAGTGAAGTCATTTCCCCTTTAAGTTATCATAGCCAATTGCATAGGGTCCACATTTGTGTATTTTGTGACTTGAGGCAAGCTTTGCCTTGAATCAATTTCTAGGCTAAGTTTGCTCCTATGTCAATCTGGAGGCATCAGACTTCTAGGAAACACATTGTACCCTATTTCTTCAAGAGCATCCCATCAGTGTTAAAGCTCTTAAGAAGATGTATACATTCTATGTTTCTGCAGCTATAAGAATTGGCCCTGGACAAAGGGCCAAAGGGCATCCTTAGCATCCTTTATTTTCCATCCACATTTCCTCTCCCTTTGCAAACTGCCCACATATCTGTGAAATATTCTTTATTTCTACCAATACTTCTCTTAGTCCTAGCCAAAGGGAATAGGAAGATGGGGAGATGGGACACACTTTGGCCTTACACTTTAGTAGACCATACTTCACTACTCTTCCTCTGCTTATATCCTTCCCCACAGAATGATGAGTTAGAAAATACAGAGGCCCCTTCCATACTTGGTGTTGAGTGCTTGGGACTCTGGAGTTTCCTTCCCCAAAGGCCCGAAGATATTTCCAGGGCAGTTCTCCCAAGGTAGCCCTGACTCTAGCATGCCTTAGGGCTGGTTAAGGATGCTTATATGTGGGATGTGGATGCAGAGAGTATGAATCAAGCTTGAAGTAGTATACGGAGGAGCTCATACACATGTGTGTGCAAACTCTTTCAGACAGAGAACAGGAGTAGGGGCGAGGATAGAAGGCAGAGTGCCATCTTTCTGGGAGTTGTCACATGCCGAAGAATTTCAATTTGAAACTGGTCTTCAAAGTTATTATGAATACACATTTACCAAAATAAGGAAACTTTTGATTTAATGATTTTCAAGTCTGATTTATAACTCTTAAATATTTAGATACATTTTTTGTGTGTCCTCATTTGTACTGCAAATCCTAGTGTCAGGCCTGACAACCATATTGCCCTTGCATTTACATGGTAGAGCCTTAAAAGCAACTGGGTACCTTTCAGTATTTTCTCTACCAAATTTATCTGTCCTGAACAACAGATAAGGCTCTTAATCTATCAGAGAGCTCAATACTGCCCCCCCCAAAAGCTAAATTTGTTAATTTCCAAAATGGGATTAACTCTTCCCTGGAGAGAGGATTCTCTAGTTCTTATAACTCCTGGGGATACTGTTAATGAAGATGTAGGTAAAGACAACTGACCCAACTGGCAAACCTTTAATGACTGCAAGTAGGATAGTGTAACAAATCATAATCCTAAGGTGTCTTTATCACAGAAGGGATGTATACCTGCCTGCCAACATCTTCACATTGTCCCTTACTGAGTACCTGGGGGTGATTGATACAGGCTGGGGGAGGGCAGGAAAGCTAATGGCAATCCCTCCAGGTGCCTAGACATTCACTCAGCACACTGTGGAAGCTCTCCAAAGGCAGAGAGAGACGTCATTAAGCCTGGACAGAAGAGCTGGACAGTGGAAGGAGAGCTCTATCAGCATCTATGTTATAAGCATAAAGACATCTCTGGAGCTTAAGCAATCCATCTAGTTAAAGGGAAAGTCCTATTTCCTTCCTCAATACCTCTAAAGCCATTAGTGAACCAGATCTAACCAAAGCTGCAGCAAAGCTCAGAAACAGATCTAGTGACCATCAGAATAATCCAGTCCTCCTGCCCTCCCCGCGACATACACACATTGGCATCTTGATAGAGGAAAGGATGCACCCTTTTCTGGGGGTAAATATTACTGACTACTATGGTTTTACCATGAAGACTGATACATAACAAAAATTGTAAAACACATGAAGAAGCAGAAAAATGTGACTCCTAGATAGAAATAAAATAATAGGAGCAAACATATAGATGGGCAAATGCTGGACTTAGTAGACAGAGATTTAAAAATAAAGAAACTATGGTAAACATGCTAAAGACAGATAATGAGCAAGTAGGAAGAATGCATTAAGGGTTGGAGAGTTTCATCAGAGATATGAGCACTTTAAAAAAGAACAAAATGAAACTGGTAAAAGAAAATTATGTGTCATAAATGACAGATTCATTCAGGGGGCTGGCTAGCAGACTGAAACAGCAGCAGAAAGAATCAATAAAATTTAAGACAGGTCAATAACATCATCCAAACTGAAACATAAGAGGGGGAAAGAGTGAAAAAGGGGTGGGGGATATAGCTCAGTTGGTAGAGTGCTTGCTTCGCATGCACAAGGCCCTGGGTTCAATCCTCAGCACCACACACACAAAAAAAAGTGAAGAAGACCTGTAACTATGACACAATATCTAATGTTCTAACATGCGTGTAATTACGAGTCTCAGAAGAACATGAAGGAGAGATGGGGCAGAAGAAATATTTGAAGAGATTACTGGTGAGCATTTTCCAAAATTGAAAAAAGAACTCAATTTCATATACCCAGATATGAAAAAAACCTGAATGAAGCCCAAGTAGAATAAAAGCAAACACAAACCAAACATGTAACTCTACCACCAACAGTGAGGATGCACTGAAGCATTTTATAATTAAACTGCTGGGACAAAAAAGATACACATTAAATCTTTAAAGCAGAGGGAAAAACATTACATACAGGGAACAACTTGGAGAATGAGGCTGGATTTTTCATCTAAAACACTGGATGCCTTAAGGCAACACAATGATTTCTGCCTGTACTGAAGGAAAGCTCCTGTTAACATAGAATTCCACGTTCAGCAAAAATATCTGCCCACAGGAGGCTGAAATAAGACAAGGAAAAGTCAAGAAGAAAAAGGAAGTTTCAAAGTAAAGGTAAAGGGAAAAGACTTTGATGGAAGCCTGGATCTACATGAAAAACTAGAAAGCATGAAAGGCACAAATGGATAAATATCTGAGTAAACGTAAAAGACATTTAAAAAATTATCATCTACCCACCTATGCACCCACTCTTGCCCCTACCTACCTACCCATATCCATATAGATATCTATCTACATTTTAAAAATAATGACTATTTAAAGCAAATATAGTGACATATTTTGTGTTCTTTAACTATGAGTAAATACAATCAATGCAGAGGACAAAGGTCAGAGGGTGAGTAAATAGAATTATACTTTTTAATGGTTCTTAGCCTAATATTTTAGTAATATTATTTAAAGGTAGAGAATAATAATAGTGCATATTGTATAATCTCAAGACACGGCTACCGAAAAAAATTTCTTTGAAGTATAGTTTTAAAAAATCACTAGAAGAGATAAAAGAGAAGGCTAAAATACTTAAGTAGCTCAAAAGAAGGCAAACAAATAAGGAACACAGGAACCAAGAACAGATGAGATTAGAAAACAATTACAAAAATGTTAGCTTAAAATGTAACAATAGAACACATTACATTAAATGTAAATATACTAAACATTATCAAGTTGAATTGAAAAATCAAAACTAAATTATATGCTCTTTGTAAGAAATATTCTTTAAAAATGTAGATTGGTTGGAAATAAAACAATGAAAAAGGATATATCAAAAATGTTGGTGTGTATTTGAAACAGTAGACTTCAAAACAAGATACATTATCAGAGATAAAGAGGAACATTTTACAGTGATAAATGGATCAATTTATCAAGAAGACATAAAACTAAAATTGAAGTTTTAAAATATAAAAAGCAAAAAGGGACAGTGTTATAGGGAGAGTATATAAATCCATAATCATTTAAAGATAAGCAGAAACCATTTCAAGGTCTTTTATCCAAGCACACACACACAAACACACACACATACACACACACACTATTACTAACCACTGATAATCAGGAGTATAGTGTGTTTTGGGGAGTGCTCTCTGGGACCTCTCAAGGCAAGATGCTTCTCTAGGTGCCTAGAAGTCTGATAGTGAGAAGAGGGAGTCTCAGCAGAGTCTTCTGATATCCTGTCAGCTTGGAAGATCCACAGTTATGACAAGACATGCATCGTGTGTCCCTTAAGGGTTTCAAAGTGGAGCAAGTCATAAACAGCCTTACCCATTTTCCCTGTGGATCATTACAGACATTACCAATTTCTTGTGTTCCATAATGGGACAGATGAGGAAAAATATGTTTATATCTTTATTCCCTTTTTAGTCAGCTTTTGCATTGCTGTGACCAAAATACCCAACAAGGCTCATGGTTCCAGAGGTTCAGTCCATGGTCAGCCAACACCATAGTTCTGAGCCTAAGATGAAGCACATATCATGGTGGAAGGGCATGGTGAAGGAAAGATGTGCAGTTCATGACAATCAGGAAGGAGACAGAGAGGCAGACAGACAGACAGACAGAGGAGGCTCTCTGCTGGCCAGGGGCAAAACAAAAACCCTAAAAGCACACCCCCAGTGACTTATTTCCTCCAGTCACACTCTACCTACCTAAAGCCACCACTTAGTGCAATAGTCCTTTCAAATTATTAATCCATCAAATGGATCAATCCACTGGTTATGTTATAGGTCTTATAATCTAGTCACATCACCTGTGAACATTTCTTCATTGTTTTACACATGGGCTTTCAGGGGGCACTTTGTATCTAAACCATAATAGACCCCTCCATGCTGGTTGTCTTGATTGCCAATTGCTCACTTGAGTTCCAAGTAAAATGTTCTCGGTTCCTTGTAGTGTACTATGACCAATAGGACCTTGACAATCTGAGGCAGTTCTGTGGCAGCCACTTGTGCCACAGTAGCCATATACTAGGCACACAGCTTTTACTACAGCTTACTCTGGAAGCTCTGTGCAAGACTGTGAGCCCTGTGCCTGCAGGTGTGAGCCAAGCTTGGACTCTGAGATCTTCCCAGAGAGCTGGAGCCACAGGCAGCTATCATTGGGCTTCATGCAGCTAACTATAAGGGAAAAGAACATGAAAAAATGTTTTCTGCCCGAGATGAAGAAAATATTAAAATTTCTGATAGACTCTAGAATTTTAGCACTGAGGAACTATTTGCTGGAGACCAGACTTGAAACAAAGTTATTTAAAGTGCCAAGACTGGAGACATATATTTAAAAATTAAATAGGCCCTTTTCTTTATCGAAGTTAAAACAGACTTGCTAGGGAAAATAAAAAGGTGAAGGAAAAACTTAAATATGCAGATCAGAATTAGGTGATGACTGATTTTATAGGAATGCAATACGGTTACTGAAGTATCATTCAAATCCTTCTAAGCTCCAATGGCTTAAACCAAACTAATCTTTGAATTTATGTGAGAGTAAAATACAACTACAGATAATACTGAAGAAAAGTGTCAAAAGGAAAAATTCCAATCATAAGGAAAACAGAAAAATACTTGCATATTGAAGATAAAAGGAGGGAAAGAAAGATGGAGTGAACAGGGGAAAAGAGGGTTGAAATCCCAAAAGCATCTTTGGAAAAGATTCTATAGGAGAAGGATCATCAGAACTACAATCTGATATAATACTTGTTGAAGATTACAGATTGTGTTTGCCATCCTTGGAGATGATTAGAGTGATGGTTACTAGGAGCTGGGCATAATAAAAGGGTTCGAAATTGGACATCACCTAGATGAGGAGCTTTGAAGACATGTGTATGCCATCAATCATAAAGTCATTAGACATATAGTAAATTGGCTGAAGAAGATAAAAGAGCTGATGTATTATATCAAAACTCTCCACAGCAAGGGTGCATCTTCAGAAACAGAAAATGCAAAGATGGAAAATTAAGTTCAAAACCTTGACAAAAGCCTAATGATAGAGCTGTATCAAGAATGGAGGAACTTTGGTCACAAGGGGGAAGGTGGAAGGGGACATAGGGACAGTAAAGATAGTGGAATAAGATGGACATCATAGCCCTAGCTTTATGTATGACTGCATAGATTATGTCATTCTACATCACATACAACCAGAGAAATTAAAGTTATGCTCCATCTGTGTACAATGAATCAAAATGCATTCTGCTCTCATGTATACCTAAGTAGAATCAATCAATAAATTAAATTTTAAATAAAAGAAAATGAAAAGAATTCTCAAGGAAATTAACCAAACAGAGAAGAGAAGGTACCTAGTTAAGGAAGAAATGTTTCACAGTGCATATAAACATCAGCTATGCCTGGATACCTGTGAAAAATTATTTCCTTTTCATTGTACTCTTTAGGCAGTAAGAGCAATATATTATGCTGGATACCTGTGAAAAATTATTTCCAAGGCTGGATACCTGTGAAAAATTATTTCCTTTTCATTATACTCTTTAGGTAGTAAGAGCAATATATTATGATTTGATCAGCTGGACCACCATAACATTAAGAAAAACAGAATTTTTAAATAAACCATATAACAACTAGACACTTTTGAAACTTAAAGGTCAAACTCAGTTTGCCAAAACCTTTACTCCTTATACTTATGCAGCTAAGTATAGTGGTGCATGCCTGTAAGCCTAGCAGCTTGGGAGACTGAGGCAGGAGGATCATGAGTTCAAAGCCAGCCTCAGCAACTTAATGAGGCCCTAAGCAACTTAGTGAGACCCTGTCTTTAAATAAAATATAAAATAAATATAAAAAGGGCTGAAGATTGGCTCAGTGGGTAAGCACCCCTGGGTTCAATTCCCAGTACCCCCCCAAAAAAAAGAATATAGTTAAAGTGTATTTATATAACATTTTATTTTCTCTTAAAAATGAATCTTATATATGCAATCTAAACAAATTGAACTCATAGGAGCAGAGAGTAGATAGATGGTGGTTACTACTGGATAGGTGTTGGGTGGGTGGACATTAAAGAGACAGTGATCAAAGGATAGAAAATCTTAGGAGGAATAAATTCAAGAAATTTATTATACAACATGGTAGCTATAATTAATAACAATGCATTGCATTTTGAAAACTCTAGTAGATTTTACGTGAGATATTACATATGTTAATTAACTTGATGAAGCATTCCACAAAACATCATGTTGTATATCATACAATTTTTACTCATCAATTAAAAAATAATATAAAAGGACCTGCCCTTTATCCAGCCGTTTACTTGCCTTCTTGGGGGCTGATGGTAATGGCATATAGGCTATGTCTCCACAAAATGTGCCTTAGACAAATACATTTTCTTCTTGGAACAGATCTTAAAATTAGCATTTTAGGCAATTGAAGGTTTGAATAGATTGGTGGTGATAGTGGAAAGGGAGAGCATGGAGGAGGCTGTGATGTTTTTAAGAGATAATTTTGTTTTTAGTATTTCCTTAGAGTCCTAAAGTTATGTCACATAGCTAGCTCTCTACTTGGCAAGACTTTCTCAAACATAATTTTGGCTGCCCCATACAACCTTTCTAGCACAGAAATGAGAGGGGAAAAGGAAAGCAGAAGGTGAATAGTAGTTTCTGGATGTGCAGTTAATTGTGTATTTGGCCTGGGAGCAGGTAAAAGTATGTGCACCGAGTGTCCCCCTGAGTGCCTGGGAGCTGTGTATATGTTAGCCCACTTAATCCTCTATCTTCTTGTGGTTTAGGAATCGTTTCCATTTTATGGATTAAAAGAGTGAAGCATCGAAGAGATTATTTGCCCAGGATTAATAACTAAAGGTACATAAATTCCATCTTACATCTGTATGATTTCAAAGCCTTACATTGTTTCCACTGCATTTAGTGGTAAAGAAGACACCTTTCCAAGAGAGATGAACCACCTTGCAGTAATACTTGAATCTTGAAGACTTGGTGCTATTCCACTACAAAGTAAATGCAGCGGTGTGTGGGAGGAGGTGGAGGCAGGGAGGACTCTCCTTATCACCTGAAAGGGGAACTGGTGAGCCTGTACCTAGGTTAGGCTGCAGAAGCCAAGAGGGAAAATGACAATGAATCTGAAGAAGCCGCTGGGAGATAGAATCTAGTTAATTTCCTAACCTCACTGGAGGCTGAAGAAAATATGTGGTGCTAGAGTTGGACCCCCTGGATTCACATGTCACTTCTGCTAGGTCTTACAGCAAATCACTTAATCTCTTAAACCTATTTCTTATCTACAAAAAGAATGACAATAGGCTGGGTGCAAGGGTGCATCTCAGTGACTTGAGAGGTTGAGGCAAGAGGATCACAAGTTCAAGGCCAGCCTCAGCAACTTACTGAGACCCTGTCTCAACATAAAAAATAGAAAAGGCTGAGAATGTAGTTCAGTGGTAAATTGTTCATGGGTTTAGTCCCTGATACCAAAATAACAACAACAACAAGAACCCCAAGATAATATTCCCCTCACCAAGTAGCTGTTATAAGCTTATAATCATAGTTACTATATGTAAAACACTTTGAAAATTTGCTTAGCAATTAGCAAGCTCAATTAGTTACTATCATCATTATCATTATCATCATTATCACTGCTGACAGTAAATATGTGAACCTAAGTATTGTCATTTAATACTCATCTTCTACAACAGTTGAAGCTCTAAGGAAGGTAAAGAAAAAGCCAATGTGAATTACCTAGGGAGCATTTAAAATAACAATGACTGGACCAATTGAATCAGAATCTCTAGCATGGGGTTTGAGCATCTGTTTGTTTAAAAAGTCCCCCTAGATTCTAATGTGCAGTCATGGTAAAGAACTTTCACTGCTTTTTTTTTTAATGCCAGTCTTTCAGGATTGAGTTTAAACTAATTAGTTTGATCTACATACACATCATGTCTCAAATATCTGACTGAATTTTGATACAATTTCAGGTGTTTGCACAAATGTATTTTATTTTACACAAAGTTATTGATCCTGCACATTAGCTGCAAGTATTTACAATATAAAGAAAAATGAGCCATGTCACCAAAATTTATAGAAGAAAATCTGATATCAAATGTGTCACTTGCTCCATGACATCAACCATACCCTGTTTATTTTTTACGATGAGTCTCTGTGTGTGTGCATGTGTGTGTAGGTATGTATAAATAAGTGTATATGTGTAGATTAAGTATATATATGCGTGTGTATATATCTACATAAATGTAGATATATATGTCTACATACACACAGGGGCTGCCTATTACTTAACCTTTTTTTGAAATGGGGTAGGTTGAATAAAGCAACCAGCTGTGCTATAGAACTCACAAAGACGGAAAGCCACTGAGCAGGACTCCTTTGTGGAGAGTTAGAGCTAGTGTTGTAATCCGTTTCATTAATTCAAAATTACAATGGGATAAAACTCTTGCTAACATCAAAGCAGACATCTATTTAGAGCAACACAGATTACCCAGTGAATATGTGGCTCTTCAGGCTCCTTTAACTGATAGTTGGGTGGATGCTTCACAAACTGATTGAGTCAGGTCTCTTCCTGGATGAGAGTACCTGGAAACCCAGAGGGAGAAGCAGGGCAAAGTGGAGGGGATCCGTGGAATCTGTGGTCATGGTTTTCAACCCTGGTAACATTTTAGAAACAGACAAGATTTAAAAGTAAATAGTGATGCCTGGGTCTCTTATTCAGAGATGCCCATGTAACAGTTCTTAAGTGAGGCATAGATTTGGGTGGTTTTTAGTGGCTGAGAACCACTGATGTGGTGCAAAGAACATAATCTTTGTAGCCAGTCAATCATAGGTTCAAACTCTTTGCTGTGCTCTTCAGCAGATGGGAGGAATGTAAGCCTCAGTGTCCTCATCTGAAAACAGAACCTGACAACCTGGCAAGGCTGTTACGAAGACGAGAAGAGGCAATGTATGTAAATCACTAAGTTCCAGGCATGATGAATGGTAAATATTCAGTGTTTACAAAGCATTCCGCAACTTTCTTGCACATTTCTTTCCCCTTTAAGAATCCTCTGCCCCTCCTCATGCCTTCCATAGAGGTACCCCGTATTTTAATCTTCCTGAGCAATCTCCCCATTTCAATTCACTCTATGCAAAGATTCTAAACCATTGGAACCCCCTGAAGATCTTTAAAAAGCACTCTCTGATCCCCACCACCAGCATTTTCTGATTTGTAATCCCAGTTGCCAATATAATTTCTCCAAGGTACAGCCCTGCAGGTCTATGTAAGTGCTTCAAAAATGTTTATAAAATATTTGGAATAAAATTGAAGCATTTGGGGATAAGAAAAATTATGCAGTAAGCATTTGGTAATTCAGTTATCCATTATTTCTTCAGTAACCTTCACAGAGCTCTTCGTCTGTGCTAGGTTTTGGGTAGAAAAAACAATTAAGACTCTGCCCCTGTTCAAGGCATTCATAATGTAGTAAAACTAGGAGACAGTAATTAAAGACCATCCCTTCCTTACTTCATTCATTCACTTTTTATTGAGTGATTACAACGCAGCTGGGGACATTTTAAGTTACAGTGATACATTTTAAGTTACAGTGATAAGTTTAGTGGTTTAGTGAATAAAACCACTAAAGTGTACATGCTCAGAAGGCTAAGATTCTAGCCGGGACGTTCAAGTAGGATACATTTTATGATAACATAAACACAGGGTGGTCTGGGAACTTATTTCAGAAAAGCAAACTTCCACTTGGGACAGATATCTTGGGAGAAGATGGAAGAAGTGTTGCTTAGAGAACAAGAATTTAGAGGGGGCATGGGGACAGTAAAGATGGTAGAATGAGATGGACATCATAGCCCTAGCTTCATGTATGACTGCATATATGATGTGATTCTACATCACGTACAACCAGAGAAATGAAGTTGTGCTCCATCTGTGTACAATGAATTAAAATGCATTCTGCTATCATGTATACCTAAGTAGAATAAATTAAAAATGAATAAATAAATACTGGAGGAAAAAAGAATAACGATTTAGCCAGGAAGTTATCATCACATAAAATAACTTTAAAAAGTAATAATAATCAATGGAGTACTTTATAATAATGCATGGGGGAACTTTAGGCCAGAGAAATAAAGAAAAATACAAAGACAAAAAAAGAAAGGAGAAAGGACATCGGGGGAAAAAGTGAAGATTAGCAACACAAGAGAGATTTGGGGGAAGTGAGATAAAGGCTCAACAGAAGCACTGCCATGGTTTGGATATGGTCTGAGTGTGTCCCCCAAGGGTTCATGTATCAGAGACTGTGTCCTTAGTATGATGATATAGGGAAGGTGGACTTCTAAGAGGTGGGGACTAGTGACAGGACCTGAGATCACTGGAAGCACTGTCCTCTAAAGGAGTTAAGATAGTTTTTGTGGGATCCTGAGCTAGTTCCTAAGAGAGCAAATTACAGGAGTGTGCCTTACTGCTAACCTCTCTGGCTTTCTGTCTGGCAACATGATCATTTTTTTCCCATCCACATTCCTGTCATTGTGACACCATCTGTCATGAAATCCTCACCAGAGCCTAGCTGATGCTGGTACTATCCTTAAACTCTAAGAACTGTGAATGCAAAATTCCATTTTCTTTATAAAGTGGCCTTCCTCTGGTATTTCCTAATAGTAGCAGAAAACAGGCTAACACAAGCACTAACAACTCATTTTACTTAGGACCCTTGCTGTCTTTTCCTTTACACAATTACATCTTTTACAACCCAAGTTCAGTAGAAATCTAAGTGCCCTTCAAATATGTAATGCTACAGTGCCTTATCAAATCACATTCCTACGCATGAATGTAGACACAAAGACATATACTTCAGTGTAGAATGTGATTTGAGGATAGGGTGTGCTCAATTATTGGAAGTATAAAATGTTTGAGTTATGGTAGACTATAAAATCCCAGTTTTTATTTTTCTTTGCCTTGTTTTTATAAAATTATCCTTCATCTAATGTGAATAACAATGACTCAGATTCATATTGAATGACCCTTATTTTCCACTCCATTGTTGCCCATAGAACATTACTATTTCTATAGAAACAATAGTTGATTTTTCCTCTGAAATTCCAAAGAACATTCTCTGCAGAAAGCAATATTCATGTAAAGAAAATGGCATAATTGCAATATGTAGGAAAATAACATATGATTATATCTTAAAAAAATAAACCTGTAAGAATAAAGCACTTGATAGTGACATTATAAGTAGGGCAAGGTTACAAGCTTTACAGAGATCAGGATTCTCTCTTGGGAGAATGACTTATTGAACTAATTAGTTACATATATGTAGTTTGTGAATTTAACTGCTAAAAAAGTAGAAAAACCTGTTGCTTGGGTTTTCTAAGATGAGCAGAAATCTCAAAGTCATTTCTTAATTGAATGTAATATCAAAATGACAGTTAGGTAGAAATTTAAAATGATTGTAACATTGTATGGTTCAATCTTAAGATAAAAGCTATTTATATGTTTATTTATTGACTTATTTGTATTAATCCTGAGCTTATAGGTTTAAATATATATATACTTATATATATATCAGTTATTTTAAATATGACAAAATATCATAGATTTTGTATATGCTACATCATAATTTATCACCCTCTATACTTCTAAAATCTGATTTATAAAATTGGGCACAAAGTATTTATAAAAGAAAGTTTTAAATAATTCTTATAATGATCCCTTCCAAATTCTGAAAATTTCAATCTAAAAATGTGTTACCAACTAATAAACTGATTTAAAACAAGATTTTTTATTTTACCTAATATTAAAGTTCAACTTGTTAAGGTAGAAAATGTTAAACCTATTTTTAGTTTTCTAAGTGAACACACTTGCCATGATCTTAGTCCATAAGCCTGAGAAAATGTTTCAAAACTTACCAATAGTGATTGCTACCATTGAAAATATGAATCAAAATGCCCAAACTTACTCTTCTTAATGTTTTTTAAAAACTAGTCAACCTGAGAAAACTAGCACATAGTTACCATTGCTATTCATTCAAAAATTTTGTAGGAGAATTCCAAGTTACAAAAAGAAAATGTCAATGTTCAACCATTTTTTAACATGGAAGTGAAAGGTCAAATGTGTGGTATATTGATTACATACCAGGTTTCTTCAGTGTTCTTCCAGCATCTAAGGTTAACTTAAGAAAATCTGAATCCATTAACAGCAGATGTCATTGTAAGTGAGAGAGCTGATACTGGCTTTAAAATATAAGGTGGCTTTAAATCTCTCCAGCATGTAAACATGAAGGCTCCTTGTATTCCTAATATATTTTCACAGTACTGATCGGGAGGGTCTCTGATCCAATGTTACAGATTCCTGACTCATGTGTTATAGTAGATTCAGTAGGATGCCCGTGGAACATGGACATCACAGTTTGGAATGAGCAGAGAGGTTATAAGTGAAAGATTCCAGCAAGCGCCTCTAACGACCCAAGCTCACACAGTCTGTCTCAAAGGAAAGGGGTCATGGATGTGTGTCCTCAAGCAGAACCGTTTAGAACCTGTTCTCCAAAACATGAACATGAGGGAACAAAGGCTATGTGCAGATACTCCCCAACTTGAGGATAATGGGCTACAACCTGATAAACTCATCTTAAGTTGAAAATGTAATAAGTTGAAATGCATGAATTCCCCTCACCTACTGAACACTGGAGCTCAGCAGCACAGTGCACACTGGAGTCTCTACTCCTTCCCCTCATGATCACGCTGCTGACAGGGACTGTGGCTCATTGCCCTGTGCTACACCACAGGAGAATATCACCATATATCAGTATCCCAGGAGAAGATCAAAATTCAACGTATAGTTCTGGCTAAATGTGTCATCACTTTCGCATCATTATAAAGATGCTATGTGTTGAAATATTGTAAATTGGAGGCCATCTGGATTGATTAAATTTCATTGTTCATTAGGAAATTTTAGAAAATGTGTGTCACACTTTCTACCATGTTTAATCCATTGAAATTGATATTTATAACTTCTGAAGTTATTTCTATCGAAATTCCCAAATCCAGGCTTTAGACTATGTAATCAGCAACCTAACCTGACATCCTCCTCCCACTAAAGATGTATTTCTCTCTTGTCTCCTAGGCCACATTTTTTCCTGGTTTCCCTCTTGTTTTTACTGCAACTCCTTCTCAATCTCTTCTTCAAAGAATTCTCAAAGATGAACTGCCTCTTGGACCTTGCTTTTCTCTTTCTGTTCTTACACAGCTCCTTTGGTTATCTGATCTAGTCTGTCCAACCTAGTTCTTTTTCCTGATGTCTAGACTAGGGCATCCACCTGCTCACTGAACATTTTCTCGAGTATATTCCATTAATAACCCCATGGTCTCTGAGTGCTTTCTCTGCTCCAGGCATTGTGCTATAAACTTGGGTATCTCACCATATCCACGCCCAAAAAGGAACTCACTACTTATCTCCCCTCTCTCCTCTAACCTGCTCTGGAGAGGCCACCTTCTCTGGGGAGCTATAGCTGGTTGAATGATGGCTCTCATAACTTATGTCCACCCTGAAACTGAAAATATAATGCTATTTGGAAAAAAGATTTTTATAGATGCAATTAAGTTAAAGATCTCAATATAAGATCATCCTGGATTAGGATAGGCTTTAAATCCAATGACACATATTCTTACAAGAGAAAGAAAAGGAAAAGGCAGACAGAATCAAAGAGGTCCTTATGAAGACGAAGGCAATACCGGAGTTATTTGGCTGCAAGCCAAGGAATATATGGAACCACCAGAAGGTGGATGAGGCAAGGAAGAATCCATTCACAGAGACTTCAGAGGATGCTGAGGCTTCCAGATTGTAACAGAATAAATTTCTGTTGATGGCAGCCCTAGGAAACCAGTACAGTACCTTTTCTTAGTTCCCCCAGCTCCAAGGTTCCAACTGTATACCCAATTCCTAAATGTCTATTGTACAATTCCCTTTTAGACTATCATATTTTGAATGTAAGAACCTGAATTTATTCTCTAATACTTAACATTTATCACATAGCAGATATGGCGAAAGAATGAAACCAAGGTTCTTTTTAGTCTGTATGCTTGCTTGTTTTAATAGTTATAGAGCTAACATAAGTCTAAATAAAGATGGATATTTCAAGTCACTTAAATTATTTTAGCAGACCTGTTTTACTGGATATTCCAATTCATCTGACTTTTTAAAATGCCTATTTTTATATTAAAATACAGATGGTTTGCTAATTCATTTGAGGGGAAAAAAAGGGTAACAAAGGAACTCATGGAACTATTAATATAAGGTACCAAGAATGCAATTCATTCCCTTAAGGCAGGCTCCCTAAATATATTATTCATAATTACATGTATTTTGTTTAGGACACAAAGAGCTTTGCTTGGTGAATCTCGCTTCTTTATCTTAGATCTACAGCTGACAGTTCCTGCACGCACACGCTCACACACACACTCTAATTAACCCTGTTTGTGGAGGGTCAGTGCATTTACGACACAACCAGAACAGCAACAGAAGGAGGCACAGATACACTTAATGCTATTAGTTATTTGCATATAAAATGGTCAAATGGCCTAATTAAAAGGCTTGCTATGCATTTGAACAAATGAGTATAGAGCAGCTTAAAAAGCATAATCCACTTCGACCTGAAATTTTATTGAAAGACAGATGGATGGGAGATAATAGGCATAATTTATAACTAAAAATCCGCAAATGTTTTATTTCTGCACAATGAAAAGGGTTTTACATTTAATTTTCTCTTAGGAGAATTTTACCCAACAACATTAAGTAAGAATATGACTTTGCTAGCTAAAGCTAGATCTTCAAAATCCTTTAGAAAGGTGGAGATATTGGTCAAAGGGTGCAAACTTGAAGTTCCAAGTCTGGATACCTAACAATGTACTATAAAATATGTATGTATAATAGAAATTTCTGTAAAAGAGTAGATCTTAACTATTCTCAACACACACACACATTCAACTTATGTGAGATAATGGCTATATAGATTATGTTGACTATGGTGTTCATTTCACAATGTATATCAAAACGTCCCTGTACACTTCTTGAATATATACAATTTTTATTTGTCAATTTTGTCTCTCAACAAAACAGGGATACAATAAAAAGTGTGGTATGGATGGGGAAGAGAAAGAAGGTAGAATTGATGGGGGGGAGCATAATTCTTTATAGATTATTTTATGAGAAAGGTTTTCATGGACCAAAAGCAAGGCAAAGAATATGCACAAAATAAAAACCGTATGAAGTTCTCTGTTAGTTTCCCAGGGCTTCCATAATAACTAAGTGAAAATGAGTTGGCTTAAAACAACAGAAATTTATTCCTTCATAGTTCAGGAAGTCCCAAATCAAGATGCCAGCATGACCAGTATGACCACCAGTATGACCTTATCTTCACACTTACACCTGCAAACTCCCTACTTCTAAATAAGGTCATATTCTGAAGTTCTATGTGGACATGATTTGGATAGAAACTATTCAATCCATTACAACCCTTCAGTCTTTGAAGTTCTCAAATCTCATGTTATAATTCAAAAGTAAATTCTTCAGAGTCACAATTTTGGTGGGATAAATTTTCTTAGTTTGCCATATGTTCAAAGGCACAGCTCCTCATTACATCATTTTTTTTCTCATTAAATAATAAATTTGGGGAAGATCTTCAAGGATAGGATAGAACTTTCTGGGCACTCTCTTATGGGTAGCTAACATGGGATTGTCATGGTAACCGTTCCCTAAATCACTGGTCCTCTAACATTAGTTGCATTTCACAATCATCTAGAGGCTTGTTAAAATACTGATTTGCTGAGCTCCGCCCACAGAGTTAGAAACTTGTATTTCTAACAAGCCTCTAGTGATGCTGATACGGATGCCCTGGAGACCACGCTTCAAGAGCTGCTGCCTTGAATCATCATCAGGTAAAGGTTCCTATTAGTTGCAGGAAGGAAAAGTCTCTTCCCCATTTTCAAGCTCCCTCCTTCCACAATAACTTTAAAGACAAAGAGAAGTAGGATGAATAAAGAAAAGGATGGAGATGTCACTTCTGGTGGCAGAATGTTTCCATTATTAACATCTGATTGTTGAAGAAGTAAGAATGGAATGAAGTGGAATGATTATATCTACTTTTTGCTAGTTTTATATTCCTGCCAAATTATAATTCATATTTGGAAAGCAGAGGAAGTTTTTCCTACCCCGTATTTTCAGAATGTAGTTTAGACTCTGTAGATTTTGGTGGACTTAAGACAAATGTAATGGAGAATAATAAGTAAAGTGTAACTATGGACATGGATTATTTGTCTTTATTAACTTAGAGGTGTGTGTGTGTGTGTGTGTGTGTGCATACATGCATACATATTTTTAAAAGTTTTTTAGCTAAATTGGTTACTGTTATGATAGTTTTTATTATAAAAAACATTTGCTGAAGAGATGAAAGTCCTTCAACAATGAAGCAATAACTAATGGCTCCAAACTTGTTTCACAGAAAATACCTTATAACTTTACCATAGTCTGTAGCACATAGGGAAAAAAAGTGATTTTAAGCACTTTTAAATACAATAGACATTATTTGGAAACTGAAAAGAGAAAATGTGCAATCACATAACTGGATTAAAATTTAAATTTGTTATAATTTAATAGTTGTAATACAACAGTCTCAATTTCCCTCGGCACTAGTGTAAGTAAATAAAAGTATAGTTTCAAAATGAAATTTGTTCCTAAATGAATAGCAATCACAAGATTCAACTAATTTGCCAATAAAATGACTATGCCAGGATGTTGCTATGAGCATTCATTTAAAATCCTTCTCTCTAACATAAAAGTACAGGCAGCAAAATTTTAATAATTTTTCTATCCCTTATAAGGAACAAGAAGAATGGATTATTTCCTAGATAGTTAAACCATTGATTTGTAAAGAAAATAAAGCAATTTTGGATTTCAAGAACACTGTAAAAAAGTCACTATTCCCTTAGACTAAACTGTGATGCTAGGAAGGCAGCAAAAACAAAATATATTATTTAGACAAGAAAACTAGTTCTTTTGCTAAGACTTTAGCATTCAGAACACTATAATCGTTTACTGCAATACATGTTTTAAAATACATGCAAATACACCTTGGGAGATCTGTGGTTTTGATACTGAGAACTTCTGTATAGTTCTTAAGGATACCGATGATAGTATTTAAAATTTCATCTCAATGTCTTCTTAAGGATGTTAAAAGAACAGAGTATTTTCAGGGAAATATATTTCATCTTTGAAAGAGATGCTAAAATCTGTTATTGTCACAGTCATTTTAGCTGTAGTATATGTTTACAACATTGTTGCTGCATATTGAAGAAAGGTTAGATAGAATTTTTGTTCTTTGTTCTAGTAAAACTATCCCCATAATTTCAATGTGTATGTTATAATCAGCATTCAATTAAAATAGATCAAAAATGAAAATACAGAACTTAATATATTAGACCAAATAATTTAGATTGTTTTGAATAACATAAATTTTTAATGAAAAATACCATCAAAAAGCTTAATTCAAATTTTAAATTGCTGTGCATTCTCAATGACTAACCATGAAAAAGTAAGATATATTGTAAATTCTGGATAGTCTGTGATTCAAGATTCATCTTTAGGAACATCAAACTTAAATACGTGTGGGTTATTTCAATTACCTAGGATAACATTCCAGGGCAATTACTTTAAAAGAAATGATAAGCAATAAATTTGTTCACAACTTTAGAATTTACTATAACTTTCTCATTAATATGTTTAGTTAGCAACAATATGTTTCATTTGGAATTGTGTTTATTCAGTTATTCAACACATATTTTGAGTGCTTAGCCATGTTCCTGGGGTTGTGCTCCTTATTATTCACTCTCAAAAAGCTTGTGGTCTCCCAAAGATGACATGTCTGAAACAAAAAAATCAACACTGCATGATCAATTCTAATACATGGAAAAAGGTTGAGAGTAGATGGTTGGGGACAGTTTAAAGGAAGAGGTCACACAAAGCCTCTTTCCAGAAAGAGAAATGGGAGCAAAGCAGGGAAGGGCAAGAAGGGAAGCATTCCCAATAAAGGGAACAGTCTATAGGAAGGGGCTGGAGTGGGAAAGAGCAGGGGGATTAAACAATCTCCAGTAGTTGATGAAGGTGAGAAATATGTAGTTCATGATTATAGCAACTAGAAGATGAGAAGTAGTATTTTTCAAGCACTGTGTACTGAAGGGGTTTTTTTGCACATATTTTGTGGTACAATATATGAAGGACAGAAGATGTGACAAGCCTAGCTTATTAGGGAAGAAATGGATGGCAAAGAAGGAAAAGGAAGTAGTCCAGCTATGGCACTAACCATGTTTACCAGATGCTTCCAGAAAGTGGCACTCTTTTGTTCCGATTTCAGGAGGAATTACAGTAAGTAGATGGATGAATGAAAACCTTATTTTCTGCTTCAGTCAGGCATAGGCAACATTGTATTTAAATGTCAAGCCTTGATGAAGGAATTAAACTGATGAGGATATCATAGGGAAACCTGACACTTCTTTCCTTCTGACTTTCCTGTCCAGAACAGAAATCTGTTCTCTTTGTAGCAAGTAACATGACATTTAGTCATCTTTTATCTACACAATGAAATATATACCACTGCATGTATATACGCCACCTGCAGTTTTCAGATTTCAATCAAAAAATAAAATACTGCACACATGTAAATGTCCACTTGATATTTTTGGAATCCTTTAATTCTCTATTCATCCTTTCATTTATCCATAGAACTTGATTCAGTTGCTTACCCTCGTGACACTGCAATATAAGAAAGCAATTAAACAACTGTGAATTTGGAATTTTAAATAACTTTGAAACAATTAGTTCATTTCCTTTCAGAACTATTTCTAATTACTTTTTTATAACATGCCCTAATTATCTTCACTTTCTCTCCACTCTCAGTTATCCTAGAGTCAACTAGGGAAATCAGCTTTATACATGTCATGTATTTATTACTCTTACTTGAACTTGGGGCACTGTTGTCATGTTCCAGTGCATGGTACTCTCTGCCAAACAGCATCAAGGTTGTCCATGTGTAATGAGTGCAGTTTGTGTAACAAGCTGTGTTATAACCAGTCTGTCCAGGTCAAAGTCTGCCAAGGATCTTCATCAATGGTCTTACTCTGGCTAGCACTAAGCTCATGCGAGCACTGCCTTTTCTCTCCTTAAGTTCAGCCACATCAGTCTTCTTGTTGTTCCCGGATGATGGTATACACATTTCAGTCTCAGGACATGTGTCCTTACTATTCTTCTGTTTCACTTAGTTACATGCACGGCTTTGCTCTTGATTTTATTTAGATCCCTGCTCAAATATCACCTTACGACAAAAAGATCTTTCTATTTCATGTATAAATGTGTGTGTCTCTGATTCCCATCCAGCACAAATCACTTCCTCTTTACTTACTTTGTTTTACATATTATACTCATGATGTATTATACATTTGTCTCATATTTTTCATTTTCATTTTTCTCTCTCTAATAGCGTGTAAGCCTCCAAAATGAAAGAACTTGGTCCTGTTCATGGCTGTATCTCCAACAGCTAGAATAGTGCCTGACACAAAATAGGCACTTAGTAAATATTAGTTTAATTAATCAATGAATTTTTTTAAAAAGCAAACTAAAACTAGCAAGGGTGCTTGATGGTGCATATAATGATCTATCACTTAGGAACTTTGTGGAATTTTTTATGAAATGCTTGATTCTAACATATTAATATCTTCCAAGGAAATGTCAATTAAATGCACCTATAAGAAGACTAAATGGTTATGAGGCCTTTTGTAAAACTGTTCATATAGACTAACTATAAAAAGTAATGACTGAAAAGTCTGATTTATAATAATTCCCAAAGAAAATCCAAACATAAAAAGGTAATAGAATCCTATTAGAATGAGTGTCTAGGGAAGGGCACTGTAAATGAGAGATATTTAAACCAAAGTCAGAGACAGAGCCAATGAGTAGCACTAATGACAAATAGTTGAGACAAAGAGAACAATATGGGGCAAGATTCTGAGTGAAAAGAGCCTGCACATTCAAGGACATAAAAAGCCAGCTGAATGGAATGAGAGCCACTGTCACAAGATAAGCATTGAAGAGACAGGCCAAGATCATATTATTTAGGTCCTATGGGTCACTGAGGAACTTTTGTTTAAATCTCAAGAGCAACAGAAAACCACAGAAAGGTTTTAAACTTGAGACAATGATATAATGTGACCTATTTTTTTAAACAGTATTCTATACTTCCAGATCCAGATCACATATAGCAGATAGGCTCTTTTTTTTTTTCTATTCTTCTTGCTTATTTCAGCTCAAAATTCTAGACATTATAACATATAAAACAAACATGAGAAGACTGATAGCTGGAGAGATGAAGGCAGACTGACTTGCTAGAGACTTCAGGACCTGTGGAACAACACATGAGTGAGTTCTCCAGGTTTCTTTTTTTTGCAACATACATCCTGGATTAGTCAATAGAGAAGCCAAGAATCTGGAAATGCCACCAAGCACAGAAAAAAAGAGCTCCCATAAAAAGTAGATCAGAAAGGCATTCTGGCTACAGCCTGGAGAGTGTATTAGTTGAGGGGTGAGACCAGAAGAGATGATATTGCATGGTTCAGCTAAGAGGTGTTGATGGCTTGGACTTGAGTGGCAGCTATGGAGAGGGGAACACTTGATTGGGGACAGAACCATTTGATATCTATGGGTCTAGGTGTGGACAGGATGGACAGGACTGACCTCATTTGACTCACAAACTGTAAGAATTTGAGTAATAAATTATCAATCTCTGTGAAATAAGAGGAAACAAAACTCTTTTTGTCTTGAGAGTTGACAGAACAGATCTATCAAGGAAGCATGAATAGATTGTAGTCTGGTTACAGCAATGACAAAAATAATAACAGCCCAAGCTCAACAGATGGCCTTATAGTTCATAGCAAAACAAATAAAAGATCTGTTGTAGTCTGGATTTTAAAAAGTTGGAGTTAATATGGGAATAAATGCAGTGCTCAAGGAAAGGTTCTATCAAAAATATAGAATATAAGCAAAGTTATCAAAAAAAGCTGCATGATTAACTGAAGAGCCACAAAAATAAATAAGAAGTGATGACAAAAATGTTAATAAAGTAAAAAAATGCTAATTTTTCTTTTAAAGGGTTGCATATATTTTTGATCGGAGAGAATACATTCCGGCTACATTGGCTTCTACTGTACCTTGGAAGTAATGAAACACATCTAAAGATCCTTCATTTGATCTTAGCCAAAAGGCCAAGAAACAATTAAAGATCACTGAACAATAATGCATAAAAAGTTTTAAATCACTTGATGTTTTAATTCATTTTAGGTAAACAAATAGAACAAAACTAGCTGATTTTCTCATTCTTTAAAATGTAATCAACTGCTTGGGAGGCTGAAACAGGAGGATTGTGAGTTCAAAGCCAGCCTCAGCAATGGCAAGGCACTAAGCAATTCAGTGAGACCCTGTCTCTAAATCAAAAAATATAAAATGGGGCTGGGGATGTGTCTCAGGGGTCAAGTGCCCCTGAATAAATTCCCCGTACCCCGCCCCCAAATGCAATCAATTTGGAGTTTATACTGAAAAATACACAGACTTGAACTGACATACCTTAGACTCAAAGGATTTAACAAGACAATTAGGAAAATGTGTTTAAAAATGTGTGCATTCACCTTTTCTCCACTCTGATGTGATTTAGGCAACAAATTGATTATCTAGATTCTTTTCTCATGATCCAGTATCTGTAATGACTTGTTTTGTATGAGCAAGTAGGCATTCAGTTTGGCATTGTGGTTTAGATCCCCCCATAGAACAATAAAGCAACCACAAAACACCACCTACCTTCTGTTACAGTTTGGATGTGAGGTGTCCCCCGAAACTTCATGTGTGAGACAATGCAAAAAGTTTTAGAGGAGAAATGATAGGGTAATGAGAGCCTTAACCCAGTGACTAAATCCCCTAACCAAATTAATTGAGCTGTAACTGAAGGCAGCTAGGATGTGGCTGGAGGAGGTGGGTCATTGGGGGCGTGCCTTTGGGGTATATATTTGTATGTAGCAAGTGGAGTCTGTCTGCTCTCTGATCATCATGTGAGCCGCTTCCCTCCACCACACTCTTTCACTCTGATGTTCTACCTCACCTCAAGCCCTGAGGAATGGAGTAGGCTATCTTTGGACAGAGACCTCTGAAACTGTGAGCCCCTAAATAAACTTTTCCTCTTGTAAAATTGTTCATGTTGGGTCTTTTAGTCACAGCAACAAGAAAGCTGACTAAAACACCTTCTAATGCACACAGCAGCACTCCTTGCTCATTAGCTCTAAATTGTATCACAAAGATAAATTTAATAAGCTTCAAGAAACAGAGGTAAAAGGTCCTCCCCAACTTCCAAAACATTCACTCTTCAATCCTTAAAAATTAGCTATGTTTACAATATAGTGTTTTAATCTTCCATCAATTGTAATTGCGTCTCATTTCTTTTAGCTTTGTCTTGAAAGCATCCAAGAAAGGTTCTGGCTGGTTGACCTTGAGTTTGATTGCTCTGGTTGTAATTTAGTTGATATTCATAGACACAGGTTACACTGGGATATATTAAAATTCATATTCACAAAGCCAGTACAACATTCCCCATAATCATCCCCCAAATAATCTATTCCAACTTTCCTCATTTGAACTTAGTCCTTTCTTTTTAGAAGTGCTTTTCAAATGCTGAATTTGTCCCCAGGAACATAGTTTATGTCAACAGGAATGTTTTTGTTTTCTGACCAAAGTAAAGTGAAAACAACTCACTCAAGGGAAACAATACAGTACATTCCTGAGAGTCCAATGTAGTTTAAAAATAATAATGGACATCTTTAAAAAAACTCATCTGGCATAAAGGGACCCTGTAATTTTCAGTGAGTTAGGGTCTTATCCATACACGTCAGTGTACAGAGCAATTCTTGCCTTGTACGGCTTCTCCCAGGTCATCTCACAGTGACACGTAAAATACAATAATTCCTTGGCTTCTTGCAGCTCAGAGCAAAATCCATAGCAAGATCAATTTGTGCTCCTCATAGCTCTCTTTTTGAGGGAAGCAGGGGTGGGAGGAAGCAAAAAGATGACAGATCCCAGGGCTCTCTTGTATAAAGAGCTAGAAATTTAGTAACTTAAAAATTGTCATTACAATTTAAAAATAGGTTCTCTATGCTTTTGAACTATGTTTACATTTTTCTTTTGTTGGTGAGCAAGAGAGCTTGAGGATCAAATATACAAAAGGCAGAGCACAATTTCTCCCAAAATATTACTATAAAAGCCTCCAGTCTATGTGAAAATTGTCAATATTTACAGTAAATCACCACTATATAGTAACTTATGTTGTAATTATTCCCTCTATGTAATTTTGACAATACCATAGTGACATCTGTAATCATGAAAATGACAACAAACAACAGGTAATTACTGGGTAGCTTCCCCTCCCTTATGGTCCTTCAAATGACACACATTTTACTCAGAAAAAGTCACTGTACTTTTCTTCAAAGATTTGATTGATGACTTGAAGTGTGAGAGATAATGTTGGGTGCATCGATTATGTCTTGGGTTTTGAGTTTTCCTGGGAAACTGAACCTATGTGACTAATGTGTCACTCACAATGTTGTTAGCATAGTCAGTCAAGCTGTAAGTCAGGCATGAACCTGGATCCTTTTGGTGATGTGAATTACTCCTTTAGACTCCGTCCCTCATGAATTAACAAGGCATAATTAATTCAGAGTTACAAAAAAATCAAGATTACTGGTAATGTTTACTAAATTCTTAAGCTGGGCAGGGGTGATCTTTGCCTAAAAGAACACGAGACAGATAAATACAGACTTTCTCAGAATATCCCAGAAGGTAAAAGTGGTGGATTATTCTCTGATTTATTCAAAGAGGCTAGTTTTTCACATAGTATCACTGAAGTAAAATGTTGGGTGGCCTGAACCAGGTAAGGCTTAGAGTGCATACTGGTGATATTGGACTAATTTGGCTCAGTTAATAGGGCAAGTCTCAGTGTAAATTAGTCAGTGCCAGACTCTACAGGTGCACACAACGTATGAGCTGTGGGGCCATGGTGTTCTCAACCTAGATTTCAAAGGTATATTGGCCTTGGAGCCCAGGAAGAGAGTTGTGAAGGGGCAGAGCCACCAGGTAGTCCTCACTAGGGAAATCTTGGTGAAGACATGGGAGTAGGGAAGTCCTTGAGACTGCCTAACCATAGGGCCACCAGTGTGCATCTCCAATCTGGGAAAGCTGTAGGCACATGAAAGCTACTAAACCATGAGAGCTACGCATTGCAATGAACCTAGCAAAGCCATAGGGGTAGGGCTGCCTTTGGGGCATAATTCCTGCCCCTGTGTGTCCAGGATGTGGGACATGTAGTCAAAGGGAATTACTCCTTAGCTTTAAACACAATATTAAACTGGGCACAGTGGCACATGAGACCTCCCAGTACTCTGGAGGCTGAAGTGGAAGGATAATTTAAGCCCAGGAGTTCAAGACCAGCCTGGGCAACATAGTGAGACCTCATTTTTTAAAAAAGTGATTGTCATCAATGTTTATAGCAGCTCAATTCACAATAGGTGAACTATGAAAACAACCTAGGTGCCCTTCAACAGATGAATGGATTAAAAAATGTGATGTATATATATAATATGACACATATATATTATATATATAAAATGTGGTAGATAGATAGATAGATAGATAATGGAATATTACTCAGCCTTAAAGAAGAATGAAATTATAGCATTTGTTGGTTAATGGATGGATCTGGAGAATATCATGCTAAGTGAAATAAGCCAATTCCAAAAAACCAAAAACCAAAAGCCAAATTTTTTCTCTGATATGCAGAAACTAATTCACAATAGAGGGGCTAGGGGAAGTAGAGTTACTTTAGATAGAGGGGACTGAAGGGAGGGGAGGGGGCATGTGAGTAGGAATGAGAGTAGAATGAATCAGACATTATTACCCTATGTACATATATAACTATACAACTGGTGTGGTTCTACATCATGTATAACCAGAAGAATGAGAAATCATGCTCTGTTATATATGATGTATCAAAGTGCATTCTACTGTCATGTATAACTAATTAAAACAAATAAAAAAATTTTTAAAAAGACTAGAAAAACAATTAGTCAGCACCAATGGTCATAGTTGCAGATTATCACATGTCTTAACTCAGTATAAACTAAAAATCCTTGTCTTTGCCTATATAGAGGCCAGAAGGAGGGAGTGTGATAGCGTGAAAAGAACTATATTCTCACTGTTTAGGGGAGAAGAGAGCCATGTTTTTCTTATTGTGGGTCAGCACAATCATTTTGGAAAGCATTGGCCATCTTTTAGGCTCTTGTGACCAATTTACAGGAGAACTCTATTTAAAAAAATTTTGCCATAGTATGCACTACAGGGCTGTACATCCCACAGATCCTTAATTAATGATCTCTGAATAAACTCACAGCATACTGTGCTTGGAGAAAGCTGTGCACACTTGGGACCTGATGGCATGCTGAGAAAGTGTTGACACAGAAGAAACTGACCCCATGAACTATTAACCTTATTCTACAACCTGCTATGAGAAAGCATTAAAACTATGTTCCCTCTTTATTTCACTATAAAAAGAAAAAATGAACACTGAATTGAACAAAGTATCCTAAACTCTGTATGTTGCCATTTATAAGAAAAATATTTTAAAAACTTACTATAGTTAAATATAATTCATGAAATCCTAGAGTTATGCAGAAGAAGACTGAAGGCAGTGAGAAGTTCTGGTATTCAAAGCTGGGTATCCAACATGTTGTTAAACATATTGCTTAAACAAAGAGGGTAGAATAAAGGCATGCTATTATCAGTGTCAATGTTTCGCATCCTACTGTGAAAATAAATGCTCAGACCTATTTACTAAGCTATATATTCTATATTCATAATTGAACTAATGCTTCTTCTTTATTGATGTTAACTATTATGGTATCTGGTTGTATTCATCATGCATTAGGAAATACATAACAAGAATATAACTGAGATATTTAACAAAGCTCAGCAATTTTCCACAGAATAGATATCAGAGCAGGAATATAAACTTTAGTTCACAGCATATTATTGTCCTCCACTGCAACACTGCACAGTGACTCTTTCCTTATCCTCCAAAGGAACCCAGGACTAACTTGGACTTCCAGATCTAATTTCCATTGACCACTCAGACCACGTGGCATCTCGTGTCACTACCATCATATCTACTTCCAATCAAGTTCTTTGTGCTGACCGGCTGCCCTGACTTGTATTTCCCTACATGCCTTCCCCATTAATGCCTAACACGTTCTAACCTGAACTGCTAATTGTAGCATGTCCCAATTCTTTAATCTCAACTTTGTCATGGTCAGTTTACCAATGATTCTATCTTGTCAAGGACTTATCTATCCCCTTCCTGTGACTGCAGATGCTGCACCTGTACTCCTCACACTTTCTTTGTAGGAAATCAAGTTGGACAAAGATGACTTTCCTTGGACTATACCTGCCATCTGTCAGAATCACAGTATTCAACAACATCACTTTTTCTTGAGTCTGCACCTGTCTAGTTAGGGTAACCCAGTCAATTCCAACTGCTCGGATGTTATCTAATGGCTCTTTCAGACAATGGATATTTATTGCTCAGTGTTACCCATTTGCAAGTCTTCAGACTTCCTCTTCCACATTGAAGACTCAGCACTGCTTCTTTCAATGGAGCCAGAGTAATTAACATGTCCAAGAGCATGTTACAAGGTACCTCCTCAAGAATGCATAGGCAGGTACCTAAAACTCCATTAGATTCCAAAGTGTTACAAAAAATGGATGGTTTGACATGATGAATTTCCAAATAAAATGCAAATGTTGATGTAATTATACATATCATACACTGTAATTATATACACTTTAATTTGAAATCCTAGTGTATCAATTAAACTTTTGAACTCTTCATAAAATTTCACAATTATATGGAAACTTTCATTAAGATTGTACTCTTTTTCATCTTTAGTGCTGTTAAGATCAAAGAGAAGTTCCCAGATAAGATTTTGTTGACTTTGTTGAGCACTATATTGTCTCTTATGTCAGGGGATAATGTCCTTTGAAATAGGATATTCTGTTGTTATTATTTTATTCAATTATGTCAGTAAGCTTCAGGTAGAGCAAAAATTTCAGTCATCACTTAAAATCCTATTCTATTTAATTACAGACTTAGGACCTAAAATGTATAACATTGTAGTATGGTACATCATACTATTTTTTTATTTTTATTTACTTATATTTTGCAGTGTTGGAGATCAAACCTATGGCCTCACACATGCTAGGCAAACCTCTGCCACTGACCTATATTCCCAGCTCCATCACAAATTTTTAAAATAAGACAAACTGGAGTGTAGAATGATTTATAGGAAAAACCCTAGTCTCACACCACCTCTGCTAGTCCCTGTACCTATCAGTGATGCCACTCGTGGCTAGAAATCTTCTCACTAAGGAACTACTATGTTTGTCTCACCAAGAAACTTATTTCTACTTTATACAATTATTATTTTCCTGTACTCATACATAATAACAAATATTTTATGCAAGATACTTTATTGCTTTCACACCTGTAACTCATTGCAACTACTTATTGAAGTTAAGAGCTGGTCCTGAAATTCCGTGCAAAAAGGACCTCTTTCCTTTGTGTTATTCCACTTTGAGTACCGTAGCTCCTGTTAATTTTTCTCATTTTTATAGTTTCTCAGATGTGTGCTGCTCCTGCCACAAGGTTGAAGAGCACTTTGAGTGAATCAAGTATTTAATTCTGAGTGTTTCTTTGCCTGTGTGTGTGTGTGTGTGTATGTGTGTGTGTGTACATGCAATATTTGTACAATATTTTAATTTGGGAGGATTATCACTTATTATCCATTATCCACACCTTCCAAATTCAGTGTACTGATATTATGACTGAATTAATAAGTGTTTATTCAGGGCCTTCTATGTTTCAGAACTTGTGCCATGTGTTTTTATATGCTCTATTTTGCTGTGGTATGCAGGTAGCTCAAGCCCCAGGTGATGGACAGTTTCCTTAGTTCTTCTTTTAGATGATTTTGCCATGCCATTTAATATCCATAAAAATCATAACAAATGTATGTGGAGTTCTTCTGTAAAGAAGCTTTCCTAGCCAAGAACAAGAGCAATGTGCTTTCAATGCTGTATAGACTTTTAGTTGCCCTTGGAAACGCATGCCCTTTAATACATATTTGTTCTACTGTCCACTGAAAGGATAACTTCCTCAGGAATTTTTTTATCATTATATATACATTGTTTTATATATATAAAATTATATTAACATTATAGTGTTGGAGAGAAATAATGCATGAACCCATGATGGCCTTGGTTCTGTGTTTCTTGAAATTCCAAGGCTATAGATAGGACTATGCATTGGCAGAGAGACATGTTTTTAAAAATTTAGCATTTGGACTGAGCCTGGTTGTAAACCCTGGCTCCATCACTTAGTAGACTTGGGCATATTTGACCATTCTGAATTTTAGTTTTATTATCTATAAAATGTGGGTAATGATAAGATTTTCATGTGATTTAAGTGAGAATATACATGTAAACTACTTATAATACATGCAGTCTATAAATGTGGCCAATGTAATCAATAACAGACCATCATTTTTGTTATGCTAGACATAACTGATCAAAAGACCACTTTGACTCTGTAAAGCAGACTAGAGTCTCATGATCAAATCAATTCTTTATTGTACTTCATGAAGGATGAGATGTTAGTTAGGAACAGGAAGAATTTGCTAACGAAAAAATAATGCAAACTGGCTTCATTTCTTAATGTCATTTGGTGGTAAACACAGTGGGTTAAATTCATCTGAATTTTCCAAGGCTTAACAGAGCCTCTATAAGTCTTTCAAGGGTCAGGGTAAAATTTTTTTTCAAACTCTTATGTGTATGTGTATAAAATCTAAATGGAAATTATTTATAAATATTAGTAGAGTTAAAAAAAGAACATTGGACTTTAGATTTTAGGTCTTTATATATCAAATAGTTTGAAATTAAATTTATAACCAGTCATTTTATAAATTTCTGAAATTATAGCTTACAGGGTAGGAAATGGGTCTATCATAATGGTTGATAGGATCTAATACAGTAGTCACTCTTATCTAGTTTCTCTTTCTGTGATTTCTATTAACCATGGTCAACTGTCACTTGAAAATATTAAAAATATATTAAATGGAAAATTCCAGGAAAAAACAAGTTATAAATTTTAAATTATGTGCCATTCAGAATACCATGATGAAATCTCACACTGTCTCACTCCCAGGATGTGAATCATGTCTCTGTCCAAAGTATCCATTCTGTATATGGTATCTTCCTGATAATCACTTAGTAGTTATCTTGGTCATCAAATCAAAACTGTCATGATATTTCAGTGCTTGTGTTTAAGTAATCCTTATTTTACTTAATGTGACCTAAACACACAAGAGAAATGATTGGCAAGTTGAATATGGCGTAGATAAGCTATAATGTGCCTCCTTTAAATGAAAAGGCAAGGAAAGAAAAAAAAATGTATGCTAAGGTTGTAAAGATCTATGGTAAGAACTAATCTATCTGTGAAGTCATGAAGAAGGAAATGGTCTTCCTTCTAGTTTTTCACCTCAAACTGCAAAAGTTAAGGCCACAGAATGAATTTTCTTAGTAAAAATAAAGAAGGCATTAGATTTAATCATAGGTATGTTGCTTTAGCCAGTTTTTTCTTGTTGTGACCAAAAGACCTGCCAAGAACAAATTTAGAGGAGGAAAAGTTTTTTATGTTGCTCACAGTTTCAACAGTCTCAATCCATAGATGTCTGACTGTGGGCCAGAGGTGAGAAAGAACATCATGGCACAAGAGTGTGACAGAGGAAAGCAGCTCAAGACATCTCACCAGGAAACAGAGGGACTAAGCTCAGTTCACAAAATATATACACCAACGGCATGCCTCCAGTGACTCACCTTCTCCAGCCACAAGCTACCTGCCTGCAGTTACCATCCAGTTAATCCCTATCAGAGGATTAATGCATGGATTAGGTTAAAGCTTTCACCTCTAAAATTTCTTGCATAATCTCACACATGAGCTTTTGGGGGATACATCATATCTGAACCGTAATGTATGTACTGGGGAAAACACAGTATATATAATGTTGAGTACTATCTGCAGTTTTAGCATCAACTAGGGGACTTGGGATGGTATTCCTTGTAGAAGTGGCAACTACTATAAATCTATTCATGAATCACTTTAATAGCCCATAGCACCAAACACAATTCTTTGTATTAACAGGTAACCATAGGAAATTTTTAAATTTTTCTAACGAGAAGAAAAGACTTTAGAGGGTGTCATCTATATGGTACTGACTAGTGAATTGTAGGCAGTGTATAGGTAACTGAACTGCTATTTGTAGCATGTCACAATTCTTTAATCTCAACTTTGTCATGGTCAGTTTACCAATGATTCTGTGGGACACTGAGGGCGACTACCTCATTTAGTAAAAGGAACAAAGCCGGAAGAGATATAGACCCACAAAAGAGGGATCTGCAGTATTATATGTTGAAAAGAGGAATTAAATCTAACAAGGTGAAATTTTAATTAAATCATAATCTGAAACAATATAGAAAGAGATAAAATTGAGGTAAGAAGGTATTAGTTGACTATAAGATCAACAGAAGTCATGGCGTGATGTAGTTGGAAAAAAGGGGATAAGTCTTATAGTGTATTATTGTACGCAGAATTATAAAGTGCTAGTACTAACGTACTCAGTGCAGGCTAAACCATTCTGGAGTACTGTGTCACGTCAGTATCCAATAAACAAATGATAAGACATTTCATGGGAAGAATCCAAATCAATGAGTGGGCTTGAAAACCTTGAGAGCACAGTAACCATATAAACTAAAAATCCCAAGCCTGGAAAGAACTTGGGAGGAGGAACAATGTGTAATGTTGAAAAGCCATTATGTGGAAATGCAATGAATTTATCCATATAGTTCAAGTCCAGACAAAGGAGAAATGTGTGGAAATTTTAGAAAGCTGTACAATATTATGAAATATAAAGTTAACTTCATAGGTGACAGATAGCAAAATGAGTTTCATGGAGAAATAGTGAATTGCTCAACACTAGACACTGTCAAAGGGAGACTGTAAAGAAAACTCAAGTGTCCATCTTATGGGATGAAATGTGATGACTTTCTATGCATTTTCTAAACCCAAGAATCTGCTCAATAAATTTCCTATCTTATTATGTATATGTATACTTTGTGCTCATAGATATGCTTATGTACATTATGGTTACAAAATATGAAAGCAAAAATGTATTCACAACACATATTGGGAAATAGGGTTAAAAAGAAAATATTAAAGTTAGGGCAGAAATTTTTTGTTTGCCATTTTCTTTCAAGATTAATTTGGTATTTTATCAAATTATTATATTTAAGTATATATATATTTACATAACACACATATTTACTTAAGTGCATATGGAACAGGCACAGGTATATTCACTCTACCAAGCAGATAGAACACATTGTCAGGACAGCTTTCCTAGCCAACAAGATACACAATATGCTAATATTGTATGGACTTTCAGCTGGATTTGAAAGTTTACACTATTTAACACTTTTTTTCTTAGTGTCTGCTGAAAAGACAACTTCCTCAGAGATTACTTATTATTGGTATAATTTATGAGGTAAACTGTGCATTGCCCATATGATGGCCTATAATAATTATGAAAAGTATCATATTTTAAGTATATTTTGTTATATATATATATCAAATAATCTGAGCAGCTGTATCAGATCTTATAGCAATGTGGGATGACACTATAGCAAAGTAAATACATACAGAGCATCTCAACATAGATTCTAATATCATTCCTGTAAATTGTATTGATGCTTTACATGGGTATAGTAAAGTAGACTGAATGAGAGAGGACCAAACATAATTTTGTACTATATCATCAAATAATACTAGCACAG
>CM053412.1:34486978-34555562 GCA_028644305.1 Xerus rutilus
TCTGTGTCTACACTTGTGTTATTCCTTATTATTTTTAAGTGAAAACTGGACATTTCTAATGCTGATCTTTTAACTTTTCCTCACAGGTTCAATTTATTTCACCTCTTCTTAATTCTACATAACAAAATCCCAAGAAGAAAGACAATAAGGTAGAAAATTCTTTTCAGGCATTGACACTGCTAGTGATTTTTATTTTCTACCTGGCCCTTATCTCATTCAATCTTAGGATCACATAATTTCATTTAATCCTATCCCTGTCAAATTTTCTTTCCCTGGTGCTACTCATTAATTATATTAATCAACATAAATTCATAATAAGAAGCTTTTTATCCTATGTAACTTATGTTTAAATGAGAGTGGTTGAAGCATGTTGAAAATGATTCTGACGTTACATTTTTAGCAAAATAGGATTATAAAGAGGTAGTATGAAGTCTGTCACAGGCATAGACGAGAAGATTAGGCAAATAGTTTCCATAACTGATCCTGAGATCATTTTACATATATTTAACATTTTTCTTTGGAGGGAGGGTACCAAGAATTGAGCTCAGGGGCACTCAACCATTAAGTCACATCCAAAGCCTTATTTTGTATTTTATTTAGAGACAGAGTCTCACTGAATTGCTTAGCACCTTTTTTTTTTTTTTGCTGAGGCTGGCTTTGAACTTGAGATCCTCCTGCCTCAGCATCCTGAGCTGCTGGATTACAGACGTATGCCACCAAGCCTGGCCTATATTCTTATACTGAGTTTTAAGTGTGTATTTTCTTCAAATTTACTTGTGATTCATAATATGTGTCTCTTTTTTGTATGCATGTGGTGCTGGGGATTGAACGTGGCTCATGCTAGGTAAAACCTAGCTCATGCTAGGTAAGAGCTCTACTAGTAAGCCATATCTTGCCCTTTGACTCACAATATAAAAATTAAAAATTTTTCTTCAAATCAATGTCTTCAACATAAACACTTGCTCTGTATCTGCTTATTTTTTTAACCGAGGAAACAATTCAATATTCTATCATAATAAAGTATAGCTATTGTCTAATCTGGGTTTCTTTTCACTTGTATTTTAGAATAATGTACTACCTATTTACTAAATTAAACAAATAAAAACCCATGTACCAAATTACCCTCTTCTCTGTGCTATAGCAATAATATCCCTACAGCTTATGAAATAGTGATCAAATATATCAGAGCTAAAATGTTCTCTTTTGTTAAACAGTAAATGCTATGGGAGGGGAAGGAAGAAAAAGGATATGGGGGTCATTGTTGAGTGTCAGGTACAGAGATAATGCAAGTCAGCCGGCTGCTTTTATAATAGCATAGTGACATGGATAAATGGAAACAAAAAAATACAAGAACAATGAAGGAAATATATTCCTTTCTTTGTTCTCTTGAAGTCAAACTCTCTTCTAATCAACTATCAGAACAACTTGCTATTACCAGCTACACCTATCTAAAGCCATATGACAAAATCAAGTACTTTTTAATTTTTGAAATACTAGTTTTTAAACTCATTCAGATAAGAAGATTAGATGAATTTTTGCATCACACTGATGCTATTATTAACTCCAAATATGTATAGTTTTATATTATATCTACTTGTAAGTTTTTAACAACTCTCTTGTTCTTACTTGCTGATACAGCAAGCATAACAATCCACAGAGAGGAAACTGTAATGCTGAAAATAATCTGAATATCACTAGAAAAGGCACATATACACTGGTCACAATCATTTTTAAGAAAAAGAAACCTAAGAAAATGTTATTGATGTACTAGAATCCACTGCTGATTGAGAATAAGACACCTGTTTTTTTGAAAAGAAAAATGTCTAAGCACACCTACAATCCCATACTCCCTATGAAGGAAGTTATAATTCTTAGATAAAATTTAACTTAATGTATTCAAATTCTGAAATTTTAGCACCCTAATTTGGTAAGTGTGATAAAATAAGAAAGAATGGCAATAGCACAACACACAGAGGATAGGTCTGCTGTAAAATTAATAAACGGAACTAAAATTCCAGGTTACTTCATAAAGGGATGACATAGAAAATGAAGGAAAAGTGTGTTAAACTTTTATAGGGAGCAAGAGAGGAAGGTAGATTAACTCTACACTTTGTTGAAAAATTACGAACTTGAAAAATGTATGTTCTAAATTTATGAATAATTATTATAAGATTATCAGTAGCATTTGTAACTTCACAATTATTAGAGAGATAAAGCAGAATAAAGATAAGTTGTTCAGTTTGTATTTATTTCATTTTATTTTATTTTATTTTTTAAGACATGGTCTTACTAAGTTACCCAGGCTCACTTAAAACTCCTATACTCAAACCACTCTCCTAACTCAGCCTCCCAGAGTAGCTGGGGCCATAGGCACACAGGTACAGTGGTACCTGGCTCAAACTGGTCAATTTAAAAAATGACAAGAGAAAAGCAAAAAAGAAGAAACAAGAATGATAAACAAAAAAACATTGTGAGGAAAAAATTAAAACTGTCAACAGTCACAATAAAGATAAACATATAAAGAATTTGGATTTCTTAGACTGGATAAGTGGCTCTTTGCTATTTAGCAAGAGCTGTGCTCACCAGAATGGCAAATACAAGTTGTAAATAGGGAATAAACAAAGGTATGCCAGGCAAATGCTTACAATAAGAAAGTAGATTTGTTCATCTAAATATCATATTGTTGGGGTGAATTCTCAGGTGCTAATTCAGACCTATGGGATTGGAGCCCAGCAATCCGTGTTGTAATAACTTCTATGGGGCATGTGATATTTGATAAAGTTTGAATACTGTTTTATATAGATCCTGGACCCCAAATTCTATTGCTATGAAATCAGGTGGATTAGAACAGAGATCACATAATCACAGAACATTTATTAAAAATGGAAAATGATCCTTCACCCTAATAAATTACCGCAACCTTTTACCAAATATTTAATTATCCACAGTAAAGTGCATTCTGGCCCTTCTACTTTCAACACAGTCTGGTTGCTCTTTTAAATGACTAGCACTTGGATCTCATTAATACAAAACAGTAATTGAAAACACAGGCATAATATCAGTTTCAAACCCCAGATATTTCACTCTAGTCATATGAGCTTAGGCCACGTAGCAAAATCCCTTACTGTATGGTATTCAGAGGTCAGGGATACTTGTGATTACATAAGAAGAATTTTCCCTAGTCTTGCAAGATATTTAAATGTCCATTGGGACATTCATATTAGTAAAATACCTGTTTACCATTTTCTGATATTATCACTGAAATACAAAGTAGTTTTTCCCCACAAAATCTGAACATGCACTGAAATTTTCAGGACTGTAGTTCATGAGATTTGAAGGGAGATTGCACTTGTGATGGAAATTTACCAAGTCTTATTTGCCATTCTGGAATATTATACCACCAACCACAAAATCACTTGAGCTATTTGGGTAATCAGTACAATACATCTGTATTAACACATCTTGTTTCTGTCACACCCATGGTGAATTTGTGACCAGGTGTAAGCATCTTAATATTTTCTCATTTTTTATGTAGTGAGGTCTGGCTGCTTACATATTGAAATATAAATTATTTTCTCCTAATGTATTTTCATTTATGTTTGACTTGAGGGTTATGTTGATATTTCTTTTAACTGTGTGTAAATAGGTTATACTTTACACTTCAGAACAGCATAGGACATGACAAAATATCATTTTCAAGAGACATTTTGATTTTTTGTAGGCTTAAGAGTCACTGAGTTACTTAAACCAGAGGTCAGAAATAGTCACTTAGTAAAATTTAACCAGAAAGATGAGGGATAGTGGCTTAGTAAGGTTAGTTTTATGCTAGTCTCCTGTGAAACAAAAAATGAGTAATAGAAAGCTGGGAGCAAATTCAGTCACCTAATGCAAACTCTCCATTGAACATATGAAGAAACTGAGGACCACATGATATAACAAGTACTAATTGCTTATTTGAGGCTGGATATGAATCAGACTTCAAAACCAGTGACAATTCTTTGGGTAATCTTTTTAGAACACCATGGTGATCTTAGTAATAGAGAAAAGGATTCGGAGTAGGTGAATCCAAAAGGGACAGGACAAGCAACTAATTTAGAAGCTGGGGTTCCTCTGGTGATTCATTTAGTAACTTGTAATATTTTATCCTCAGTCCTTAATGTCTGCTCATCACCAAAAGAAAGATGGTAAAAGAAGCATACAAAAAAAAAAAAAAAAAAAAAGGAAAAATGAATCCTGGAAACACTGACCCAGACAACCACACAAAATATTTTTGTGTAACTAATACAACAACTATAATTATTTTTACTTTTCCCTTTTAATTGTGGAGAGCTTTGATTTGGCACAAGGATAAAGTCAATCACATCAAAGTGTCCTTACCCCTTACAACATTTGCATTCTGGAAGGCATGCTCCAGGAATGGGGATTTTAGACATCTTCCAGTGAGGGTTGCTGCTGAGATTTGCTTTCAAATTTTTAGACATTTGTCAGCAACAAATGTTTTATGTTAGATATAATACAAAGAGTTGACCTTCATTCTAATCTAAAGAATCCAATAATTAAAGATTCTCAAGATACATTTCATTATCTATCTACAACAGATAATGAATAAAATCCTATCATTTTTCCCATCTTCCAAAGTCTTCTAAATTATTTCACTAACATAAGTATCCTGTATTCCTGCATGATGATTACATGCAAACCCTTGGGTTAGAGCGTGTGGGTTTTAATCCTGGCTCTAGCTTGTTGGAGGCATGAATTTGGGTGAAGTATAGAACCTCTGCTGGACTCTATTTCTTCATCATAAAAGAGGGAGTAATCATAATGTTCAATTTATTAGATTATTTAAGATCAAATGAGCCCATGCATGTATAAAGCACATAGAAAAGCACCTGGCACATGTTATAGGTAAGTATGCAACAATTATTTTGTTGGTTAAACTCTATTGCTTAGCTTTGGTTTCACCTTTTGCAAGGGATAGAGACTGAATGCTGTAGTAGCCATTGATGTGATAACCACAGATTCACCACATCCAAATAGTTTGTCATCTCCTCTGCCATGAGTCTCCCCAAAACCTGCCCCTCTTATTCTTTGCCTTAGCTAGCTCCTAGTGACTCTTACTAATATTGCTAAAAAACAAACAAAACGAAAACAAAAATTCCAAGTCAATTTGCTTCCTATGGCACATGAAGGAATTCCATATTGAGAAGCTGCAATCAGCCATTCAAACTCTCCATAAAGTAGCCCAAATGGAGCCCTAAGTAGCTTTCTCCTCTACATGTGCTCAATTTGTATTTTGTAGTTCTTCAAACAATACCAAACATCCGATTGCACTTCCATTTCTTTGCTCATTTTCTTCCCTTGGTCTAGAGTGGCCTCCTTGCCTTTATCACTTTTCAAGGAAGAGCTTCATGCTCCCACCTCATCATGAAGCCTGTTCAAAGGTTGCAGTCAGAATCAGTGCATTTTGTGTTTTCTCCCCCATCGAGTCCTTCCAAGTAACACTAACCCCAGCAAGCCCCCTGCTTCAGAGGAGAAATGCTTGCCTGCATCTCCCTCTCCCACTGCACTAGACACCACCAGGAGGCCAGCGCCAGGTCTCATGCACCTTTGCATTCCCCTAGGGGCTTTGACAACAAGGCACCCAGGAAGTGCTCAGTAAATGCTGTCTGAACTAAATTAAATTAAACAGTTGAGAAGGCACATTCATTCTTTGTGATCCTTGAGCACTTCCCTGAAAGGCCCTCTAGCAAAGGATTTAACCTTTTGGCTAAGGATTTTCATAGTCTTTTCCCAACTCTAAGGTATGAGATTATTTAAAGAAGAAAAAAAATCCATTTCATTTTGTTATTTAAAAATTGTGGAAAGCAAAGTATTATATTTCTTTGTTTCAGGGGTTTTCAGATGCTTGAAATCCAAAATAAGAAATGGTTTAAAATTCTTACCCGACTGAACAAAAAACAATGAATGAATTTAAGATTACTTCAGAAAACTGGACTGAAGATAAGAAAAGTATTCAAATCAGCTTGTACCTTCTGTCTGCAGTGTCTTAATTATTAAATACTTTGTTCATATTTTGCAAAGTTAAATAATTTATGTAGAATGAATGTAAATCCATTCAATGAAAGAATTGACAGTACAAAAAAAAAAAAAGAGAGAGAGCTTAAAGTTAGTTGTAAACCCAATAATGGATGTGCAAAGGAAAGACAAAGTGAGTTAAGATACTTTTATCCTCATTTACTTAGAGCATAAGGTAGTTTTAAATTTTCAAGGGAAAATTTAGCTTCTTTTATCAGGTCTTCAAAGTCCTGGGAAGTCCTAACAGAGCTATGAATGCTTCTGTGAGAGAGAGAAGGAAAAATGTCTGACTTAAAGTCACAGAGCAGCCACTGACAGGGAGACCAGAATCTGCATCTCCTGAACCTTGGTTCTCTGAGTATCTCGCTAGTGTTAGGTTGTGAGGCCTCCAGCAAAACAGCATGCTTTATACTCAGGGTCACATGCAGAGTGAATAAGCAGAGGGAAAAGATTTCCTGCAAAACTGTGTTTCTAATGTGCCTCCTGAATGTTAATTCCTCTTCTCATTCCTGCTTATCTCTAGCCCATTGACTGTGTAATCACCTCTCCCTCAAATAAATGGCCTTCCAGAAAAACTGAGGCCTTCAGTTGCAGCTCCTGTATGACTGCACACAAATGTCTTCTTTGACACTTGACGCACACTGCAGATTATGATCTGGGAGTGGTGGTGGAGGAAGAAAGGGGAAGGAGATGAGGGTACAATGGAATATAAGGAGAAGAGATTCCTGCTAATTCTTTGGTAACATCAGTAAAATTAGAATAAAAGCAGTTAGCTTCTTTAAAGTATTATTAAATGAGTTAAATGGCATAACACCTGCAGAAGTGCTTAGCCTAGATCTTGGCACTTAATAAATTCTAGCAATTTAGCTATTATTTTTAGTAGTAATATAGAATTATTAATTTTGCTTTTCCACACATGAGGATATACTAGAAAGAAGAAATGGGGGTTGGGTGGGGATGGAGATAAGGTAAATGGGAAAAATAGAAGAGTATTTGCAAGAATGGACTAGAAGTGATGTCACAGGCAGATTTCTGAGTGTCGAATACTTCACAATTTCATGATTTCAGAATGACTTCATTTTTCATGTATGAGAAAGAAAAAATAACTGAATTAAATGTCAGAAAGATCTAGAATGATGCACTGAGAGGAGCAAAAGGACCATTTAAGAGATAACATTTTTATTAAAGTGTCACCATTTATTAAAGTCCCCAATTAGGATAAATTAGCCTTGATGGAGATGTCTGCTTCTTCAGTCTGAGAGTGGGCCTTCGCTGACCACTGTGAGAGTCACTGTGCCCTGGCTGATGGGGGCAGACAGACCATCTCTCCCCGGCCAGGAGCAGGAACACAACCTGTTCCCACCAAGAGCACTTCCTTAAGGATGAGGTGGCCAAGAGGTCTCTGCAGCTCCTGCCTCCATTTATACTCTCATAAAGTTAAAGGAACATGGCACTCTGCCTATCAGAGGAGCCGGGAAAGCCCTCATAATCACATTCATGAAGATCAATTTATGACTCAGTGTTTCTTAATAGCTACCAAAACTTGAGCTGAGAAGCTAAAGTTCTTTCTGAAGCATTTGACTTTTTTAACTACCTTTAGCTTTGCTCTGGGTTAAATCATATTTCCAAAAAATTATGAATATATATTGTATCATACTGGTGACATATAAAGTTGTTTTATTAAAGGATAATTTTGGTCAGGTGCAATAGTACATGCCTATAATCCCAGCAGCTCGGGATGCTGAGGCAGGAGGATCATGGATTCAAAGCCAGCCTCAGCAAAAGCAAGTTGCTAAGCAACTCAGTGAGACTTTGTCTCTAAATGAAATACAAAATAAGGCTGGGGATGTGGTTCAGTGGTTGAGTGCCCCTGAGTTCAATCCCCGGCACTACTCCCCCGCAAAAAGTGTTAAAGGATAATTTGGCCCTGTACCATTAGCATATATTAAGACAGGCCAAGAAAAAAGAATCTATAAAATATTTAACTGTATGAAAACAGTTGAAGATTTTGTTCATTACAGTACACAATGACTACTTTGTGTCTATCTCTGGGTAAAATGTTTCCATCATTTCCTAGTTAGTAGTCCTTGACTTTTGCTAAACAGCTGGCTATTACTCTCTTATGGACATGTAAATTGTATAATGCATCATTTGTATCCTTTGCACTGGATTCTAAGAAGCTTCAGCCCAATCTTTGTCTTATTTCTAACATATTTCCAATATGTATATTGTTATGATTTAGATATGGAGTCCCCCAAAAGCTCATTTGTGTGACAATGGAAGGAAGTGTAGGGGTAAAATGATTGGGTTAAGAGAGCCTGAACTTAATCAGTGCATTAATCCTCTGATAGAGATTAACTGAGTGGTAACTATAGGCAGGTAGGGTGTGGTGAAAGGGGGTGAGTCACTGGGGGCATGCCTTTGGGGTTTATATTTTTTCCAAGGTAAAGGGAGCGCCTTCTCTCTCTGCGTGTGTCTCTGTCTCCATGTCTCTCTCTCCTTTTTGGTGTCATATCCTAAGCCACTTTCCTCCACTACTCTCTTCTTTCATGATTTCCTGCCTTAACTCAGGCCCTGGGGTAACAGAGTTAGTCATCTATAGATTGAGATCTCTGAAATCATGGGCACCAAATAAACTTTTCCTCCTCTAAAATTGTTCCTATCCAGGTCTTTTGATCACAATGGCAAAAAAATGGACTAAAACATATATATGTGGAACTTTCAGGCATGATTTTCATTTAACTTTAGTTTATTTTTCTACCATTATATTCTCCTGGCCTTAATGTTCTCCTGGCCTTATTAATACTCATATTAAATTTTTATTTTAATTTTCCATGTTATGTGCCAACTTGAATCATCTGCTACACCACAATGAATGAATAGTACTTCTGATGAAAAAGAAGTTATACAATAATATTGTATAGGATAAAGAACAGAGGGCATATCAGTCTATATAAATATAACAGACTTCTAAAACTCATGAGAATTCTAGAAATAGGCAGTTACCAGTGTGGGTTCAATTGTCTAATAAGTTATATTTAATGTACTCAGATCTTTGAGGTATTTTCCTCATGTTGTCAGGATGGCTGCTGCAGCTCCATACGTTCTGCAGTGGATCAAAGCAAGATGAAAGGAACATGAGCAGGGTCAGTGGACATCCAACTTACATCTCAGTGGCTAAACCTGGGTCAAACTGTCATCCATTCTTTTTTGTTTGTTTGTTTTTGTTTTGTGGTGCTGGGGGTTGAACCCGGGTCTTATGCATGTGGGGCAAGCACTCTACTAACTGAGCTATATCCCCAGCCTCGGCCATCCATTCTTACATGGCAGACTAGCAAGGTCAATGTCCAACATTTACAAACTACAGAGCAGGAGAAGGTCAACAAGTAGGGCTGGGATTGGGTCTTGGGTGTGGCAATTATGCCACAGCCATCAACCCTGGAATTGCTTTCAATTTTCAGTCATATTCTTTCTCCATATTCTAACTTTTCATAGAAAATAAAACAAAAGCACTTACATGAGTAGAGGTTTGGTCAAGGAAAGGTATTATTTTTCTACACAACTTAGCAGATACCACACCCCAAGCACCTAATCTCCTTATGAAACATGGTACCTGTGCCTCAGTTCTGGGTAGTGTTCTTCTTTTAGAAAACATTTCAATCTAGAATTTCTGTATTTATACTTATCCCAAACACAAATCCTCATTTACTCAGTATTACTCAGATCAGAACAAACATATGAATATATTTGTGTTATCGAAGATGACTAATAGGACACTTTCACCATGGCTTTTGTTTTTAACTACAGTTGTCATATTCTTTTCAGTGGCCACACTCTCTGGCATAATCTGATTTAAATCACGCCTGACTATCTGCTTGGAGAAGACGCTACCTGCCAGAGTGGCAATTCTGAATTTTTTAAACACTATTTTAAATGTATGTGTTTATTTATTTAGTTGAACAAACTCCAAGTTATGAACTTAATGCTCTTCTTCAGTTCAAGTAGCTTTGGCAATCAATTCTAATATTTTTGGCAGAAGTTCTCTGAGTTCAGTCAATTGTCTAATTTCAAGGTCTTGCACAATGCAGAATAATCATACAGAAAATTCAAGTTTCAAGGGTATGTTTTCATAGCAACCTTGTATTAGGAACAGATGGGTTTTTTAGATAGAATCATGAAGATTCTAACTCATTAAAACAGGAAATAACAAAAAGAATGAAATTATAAATCAACCACAGTGGCAGGTATATTAATATTCCTGTGTACTCCAAAAAGAGAAAACACTCATGCTGTAATCTTGTGCTACAGGCTGGGCATAAAAACTCTTTCAGTGGAAAATAGAGATTTAAGTAACTTAACATTAAGAAGGAATTTACAGAGAATTTCCGTAAATAGGTGACTGTGTTGAATTTGATATAGGTTCAAGTAAAGTTTAAAATTTTGTTTAAGTGTAGTATTTGGACTCACTTATCATGGCTTAGTGGTCTAAGTAACAGTTTAATAACTGAAAATTGGGTGTTTCACTCTCGGTCTTACCAATGATTTTCTCTGACCTTGGAGTAGATACTTGACTTTATGGTATTGCTTCTCCAGGCTTTCATTTTAGTTCTATAAAATAAAAATAAATTTAAAAAATGGTAGATCAAATACACAAGTAATAAACCCGGAGAAGTTAAACAAGTAACAATTTATCTTCACCGATATCTCAACAGACTTTGGAACTTGAAATACAAATTTATTTTGCCACTTAAATGATTTCACCTTCTTTCTAAGAAGCGCAAGTCCTTGAATAAAAACAAAATGAAACATTGTCTTGTTTTGCTGAGGCTCCTGCCTTATATCTAGAATGTCTACTATTAAAATGCCATTCTTTATTAGGTTTTGGCAGCAACTGGTGAGCCACTAAAAATACTCCTTTGTATGGAGCTAAGGGAAGATAATAAGTCCATTTCTTGATGAACTGACAATTCTCTCTGGTTCGTGGGAGGCTGCCGAATAAAAGAGTCTGACTAAATGAACTCTTGAGTCCCTATCTTATCTGACTTATTGCCGTACTACTTTATCAGAAATATCTTACTAGGTCCAAACGGCTCCCTACCCCATCCCATGCATGCATATATCTGTGTTTTTGCACACAAGGTGAAGGACATTTAAGGTGTTACAGAAAGGACAAGTGTAAAATGAAAAGAGTGAGAAAAAAAAAATCATAGCCCAATGCTCAAAATATATCAAGCCCAAGAAAAACAACATGAAAAGCAAGCAGTCTTCCACGAATATCTGCCTGAGATTTCACTGTCTGTTCCTTCTTAGCAGAACTAATAAATAGTCCCAGGACTGAAAATTCTTCCCTGTGCCTCTCACAGATAAAAACCAAATACACTTGTGAAATGACATATCCCCAAAAGAAACCAGCCTCCACAGAAATGACTTCTCTTCTCTCACTCAGTGAGACAACATCAAATTCAAACAGCAACTTTTGAATTTCAAGAATGGTCAAAAATGACAAATTGTTCATTCTTAATTGTAGAAGGGTCAAAGTTTGATTCTGGAGATAGAGTCAGATATTGTTTGCAATAGGACTGACTCAAAACTATTAAACTTAGTATAAAACTATATTTTATATATTCCTATGATTAGAATTAGTGTCTCTATGATGTAAATACAGGGATACAGCAGTTTTCTGTTATTAATTAATTTTAATAGTAGCAGTTAATCCTTAGCATAAGGTACACCAGGCACTGTTCTCAGTATTTTGTATTCAGTCTGTTTGTACTCACCACAGCTCTTGACAAAGCTACCATTATGAACCCCATTTTCAAAGATGCAAATTTTTATTCAATTAATCTTATCCTAAAGAGTGCAAGGACAGGAAGAAGACAAAAATCATCAAATCACAGCATTTCTTTTTAAGTCTCCCACTTCTTTTGTGTAAAACACAGTGTTATGAAATTTTTCTTATTTTATAAGAGTCTTACAGAAAAACTCAAGTAAACAATGAATCTTTCATTTTTTTTTCAGTTATAAATCGCCAAACATTCCTGTCTATTAAGGGCAAACATTCAGCTACGGAGCATGGCTCAGTGTTCCAGAGGGGAGTGCTGAGTTCAAGGACATGCCTACCCTCATAATTACCTTGACCTTGAGAAACCTGCAAAAAAGAGGCCTGGGTCAAGAAACAGAGGACCTGAATCCAGATTCAAACTGTGATGAGCAAAAACCACTAACTTATTCAGAGGGAAGATAAATATCTAAATGAGAAAATAGACACATGGAAAATGTAAAATCCTTAGAAGGCACCTAGGCCAGTCAATCTATTTCCTTTTTTGTTTTCATTATGTCCGAATAGAATTCCATAAGAATTATTATAGATTACATTCCTATAAAACCCATTGTCTCTTTCTGGATACATAAGCCTGTGTCGAAGATGATTCATTTCTAGTTTTCCCACTCAGAGTCAGAGGAGTGGCTTTATTGGAAGAGTGGACCTGCCTATGCTGAAACAGTATGACTACTGCATATGCTCCCCTTTAGCAAAAGATCCAAGGGGCAAAGGAGAACCTGTGGCTTTACAATGCTATTTCAAAACCTATGAACCAAAGGTTTAAAAAGTCCCTCAAATAAGGACGGATCCTATTTGGGATAGTGTAAAATAGGTACTAATGAACTCTAGACAGGGGGAACTGAAAAAGCAAGAGAGGACAAAAGACAAAATTAAAACTTGGGAAAAGATCAAAAGTGAGAAGTAGCTGGAAAGATGGAAGAGTGCAGAGAAAGGAATGGGAACAGAAAATACACCTTGTATTTTCCGATGGTCTAGGGAGGCTGAGAAACAAGTGCTGCAGATCTGCCTGAACCACTGGACCCCTTGATGCCTTGGAGAGTAGAGTAGTTATTAACTCCATTCCTGCTTGTTCTTCAGGAAGTCATGCAGACTCTGCAGTGTCCAGCAGCAAAGAATTCCATCTCAGCATCCATAAAAAGGGTTGCTTCCAAGTGTACTACATAGCTGACACTGAATCTGATTCTTTTCATAAATTTGCCACTTTGGGCATATTTTTAATTTAATTGTCCCATTTCTTATGACCTCAAAGCAGAATTAAATAGTTTGTGGGTTTTAGAAATTGAGTTTTCACCCAATCCATGCTGTAGTTCTTCTTGTATGTACAGTTCCACTATGCCCTAAACTCGCTTGTCCTTGAGCACCAGACTGCACAAATGATTAAATTTAGTCCTCTCTCAGATACAGATGATTGGATTGTTGCAGCTTCTTGGAATATTTCTTTTAGATTCTGAGAACTGTGTAAACTTTTTTAAAAAGATGTTTTTTTTAAATCCTCTTGTGTTTCTACAAAGTTTTAAAAACCATGATTTTTCTGCAAACCACCAACAACAGAAAAGACACACTACCGTTGCATACCAGAGAATCAGCCACCAGACAAAATAACTGTGCTCTGTCCAAATCCAGTAACAGATATCAATTCCTTGGAAAACAGTTTGTAATTTAACTTACTGTTATCTCTTCAAACAGGCTATTTCTAATAGGAGATAGATTATATCATACCAAGCTTCAGGAGGAGAGTGGCTTCCTGAGTTTCCTTAAGTGAGCTCACTATCAAAAGACTTTTGATGGGTTCTCAAGACTGGGAAATTGCATTACCAGTTTCATGTCTGAAAGCAGAAGTCTGTACTCTTTCAGGATAAATGTAAACAATGATTATTACATGTTGTTTGCAGCATGTCAAATAAGAACATAATATTTCCAGTTGGAAAAAAAATGTAGGCAAAGTAGCACAAAATGAAAATGTATTGTTCTTTCAAGGATATTTTCATACAGAGGGTCCCCAGAGCACAGTGATTTACTATAGAGTTCTATTTAGTGCTGCTGTTTTGCATGAAGGTCACCATTTGTGTTAGTAAAAACCCAAATAAACAAACAAAACACCATATGGTTGAACACACAGTACTTTAGAGCAGTGATATTGTTTTAATATCTCTAAGAGGAACTGATGGAGAATACAGTAAATCAAAAATCAGCAACAATCATCCTTGTCATTATTCAAAGAATTAACACACACAAGGCAGTGCAGTGACTCTAGAAACCCCCGAGGACCCAACAATGTCAAAAACCTAAGTAGAAGTCAATCAGCAACCTCAAAGACTGATTTTACAGTCACTTTCTAAGATATCTAAAACACTAAGAGTTCCCCTTAAACATCCTTGCCAGATTTAATTCATAAAATCAACAGATTGTAAAAGACTATGGCTGCTTCAAAGCCATCACTAGATAATTTCTCACCATAGTCTGCAAACTGAAGTTAACCTGATAAATGACAAATGATCATGAAGTACGAGCTGAGTCATTTTACCTGCATGGTCCTTAGTCTCATCAGCTGCAAAAGTGAGACTCAAGTCTGTGTGCCCTTCCTGTTCACAAGGTGATTTTGAAGCTCCAAGGAGATAACAGGTGGAAACTGAGTCAGAAGTGAAAAGGGCTATACAATATAAAGAAATATTACAAAATATCTATGAAGTTTATGGAAGGCCTGTAAGAAGTTTTCAAATTTAGATGGATACAATACTGATATATTTCCTAAGGTCATTTGCATATCTTTTAGTTATAATTATTCCTTTTTCAAGTTCTCAACTTAGACAAATGGAACACTGTACAGATTAAAACACACACACACATATGTTATGTTGTTAGAAGGGATTGAACCCAGGGGTGCTTAACTACTGAGCCACATTCCCAGTGTCCTTTTAAAATTTTTTAATTTTGATACTGGGTCTCACTAAGTTGCTTAGGGCCTCGCTAAGTTGCTGAGGCTGGCTTTGAATTCACGATCTTGCCTCAGCTTCCAGAGCTGTTGGGATTACAGGCCTGTGCCACTGCACCCAGCTCAGATAATTAAAGCAGACTTTTCACGTACAAGGATTTTTTGCCTAGTCTACAAGCTGAGTCCTTTCTCCACAGTATCACCTTCTGAAGTTAGCAGGAAAAGAAATCGAACTTTGTTCTTGTTCTCTTAAAAAAGAGAAAAATACTTTTGGAAAAATAGTATTTTCAAATAATGGATATGTTAATACAAAGAATGTCATTGTCTGCAGTGATTTTCCTTCATCTCTGCAGCTGTCTCATGAGTCTGCAAGTGAAGCATAGCTGGAGTGACACAGCAGCCCCTTCAGCGGGGAACGATCTGGGATTGAAGAGGGTCTGCAATCAGTTACATCACAAGCTTTCCTCCACGAGACCAATGCTTCTCTTGAATTCTTTGCTTGAATGTTTTAATTAAGGACTGAAAGCTCATCCTTTCTGACTCTTTGTTTGTAAACTCAGCCTTTCTGTTCAAGGATTTGTCTCCTGTAAATGAAAGACACAAATGATAAATATGCATGTGTCCGGAACGGACATGCGTGCTCTGCTGCCTGCCCCTGCTGGGCCCATCTGCTCAGATGGCAAGGTGCCCACTGGCAAGCTGGCCCATTTCACTTCCACAGAGCTGCCAGCTTTCCAAGGGTCTGTGAGTGGGTACACTGTGGTGAGAGCTAGCTTTCCGCAAGAAGCCCTTCCACCAACCTGCATATGGGTCTGTTTGCACTTGACCACACTTGCTGGCTCTCATGTGTCATAAAACAAATGCTCCTAGTGTGAGTAAGAAGAGGGCAGGCAGTACTAGTATTTCAGGCATCAAGGAACATAGAAGACATGTAGAACTTCCTGTAGGAAATGGCTCAGAGTGGAGGAGGAGGTCACGGATGAAAGGGAGAGGAAAATGATCCATGTATCTATTATTAGTATGAAAAGCAAGAATATTAGCCCGAAGGTCCCAGTGTGAGCATTTTATTGTCCTGCATAAAAGTCCATTTCCCTCTCTCATATGGTCCTATAAATATCTGGGATAGGCAGCAGGTACACAGAGAGTATTTTCCTGTCTACAGGGGCACTGATGACCCCCAAGTAACATGCCATCTCCTAGCCCTTGTCAACCTAAATCCAAAAGTGCCAGAGAAAAGGGGCAGGATGCAAAGCTTAGAGACTTGAGAATAGTGGGGTAATAGTGAAGTAATAGGACCAACTGTTCTAGGAATGGCTCTGTTCTTTATAAATATTAAAGTGCAAAAACAAAAAGCAAACAATATCTTGAATAAAATGAATGACAGAGATCCAGACATGTCATCTAACTATACACAAATTTCATGGAAGTCTAAGGGGCAAGAATTAAAGGCACAGCTGTAGGAAAATCCAGAAGGGTGACAATTACTATATTTACACATTAATTTCTTAAACATACACTGAATGAGCGTTGACTATGTGCCAGTGGTAGGGATAAACAGAAAAACCCCTTCCCTCATGGAGCTTCCATTCTAAGGCTTAGGGTGAGAGAAGAAATAGCCAAATCAATTTATGCCATGATGTCAGGTAGTAATAAAGACTATGGGGAAAAGCAAAGGAGAACAATGAAGTGTCAGGGGTGCCATTTTAGATAGGACGGGCAGGGAAGGCCTCACCAAGAATGAGATGTGAAGAGAGATCTGTGTGATGGCAAAGAGTGAGCCATGGGCAGCTCTGGAGGGAGAAAAAGATCCAAGTAGGAGAAATGAAGTACAGGGTCCTGAGGTGGGCAAGGCTCGGCTGGTTCACAGAACAGCAGTGAGGAAGGAGGGAAGGCAAGGAACGGAGTGATACATGGGGCTGAAGAGAGAGAACAAAGCCAGGTACTTGTAGATACTGCTTGTGAAGGTTCTGATTGTTAATCTAAGTGTAAAAGGAAGCAAAGGATTTTGGATGATGGGCGACATTATCACTGATTTGCACTTTAATATAATTACTCAATTCATTTCTGAAGAACTAACAGTAAGAAACAAATCAGAGGCAGAGCTTGGCATGGTGGTGCACGCCTATATTCCTAGTTGCTTGGAAGGCTGAAGCAGGAGGATATCAAGTTCAAAGCCAGCCTCAGCAACTTAGGGAGCCCTAAGCAACTTAGCAAGACCCTGTCTCTAAATAAAATACTTTAAAAGGGCTGGAGATGTGGCTCAGTCGTTAAGCACCTCAAGGTTTAATCCTTGGTACCAAGAAGGGATAAAAAAGAGGCAGGAAGCCAGTCATCCAGCTACAAAAATAATGTAGACAACTGATAATATTGACTGGGGATTGATTATGTCTTGGTGGAGCAGGTGAGAAATGGTGAGATTGGGTTTTGAAGACTCAGCTGACAGAATCTACTGATAGATTGGTTATAAGGTGTTGGGGGAAACGGAAGACAAGAATAACACCTACATTTGAGTGTGAGCAACCGGCTGACCGCTGGGAGCATACCAAGATGAAGAAAGATGGGGTGGGAGGGGCACATATCAGGGAAGGGAGGAATCAAGCCTTGCATTTGAAATTTTGAGTAAGCAGTTGTAAAGAAGCCTCTACAGTTTAGACTTCTGTCACCAGAAAATACAGTCAAAACACCAGGAACACATCTGTCACATCGTGAATACTCAATAAATGATGGCTTTTATGTTGTGGTGGTTATTGTAGTTAATATCACACCAACACCATCTTTTGCTCTGAGATGTTGCTGGAGAGTAGGATTTGATGAATGGAATAGGCTAATGGTTAGGACAGGGACAGTTTCAGGCATCTACCAAAATGTGTTCTAGTTCTGAACAAGATGGAAAGTCTAAGCGATGCTATTACATGTTTAAAAGCAACAGTTTATCTAGAAAGGAAATAGTAGAGGGACTATACTAGCAAATTCCAGAGGTCCTGTGCTGCATCCCTGAGCAATGATTCTGAGATATTCTAGACACACCTGGGAAAGCTTTAAAAATAGAGCCAGAAAAGATCCACTTTGGATTGACTAACTCAGAGTCTTCAAGAGTTGAGTTCCAGAATACATAATTTTAAAGTGTTCCCTGGGTAACTGAACATGCACAGTTTTCGTACTGGGGATTGAACTCAGGAACACTCGACCACTGAGCCACATCCCCAGCCCTATTTTGTATTTTATTTAGAGATAGGATCTCACTGAGTTGCTTAGCATGTCACTTTTGCTGAGGCTGGCTTTGAACTCTCAATCCTCATACCTTAGTCTCCTGTGCTGCTGAGATTGCAGGCATGCACCACTGTGCCAGCCTCCTTTCTTAAATACATTAGAACACATCTATCAAAAATAGGCTTGTTATTCAGAATGGAGTTTTGGAAGCCATGAGTGACAGGATGCTACTATATCTTGAAAAACAGTTGATCTCCAGTTTCTTCTGGGACTGTAACCATAGTTACCCATACAAGTCAATGTTATTATTAGAGTCATGGCATTAAAAAAAATTAGAAGATAGAGAATAGGTGATATAGGGACTTAGACCACCGTCTGCATCTAGCAAATCACGTGACATGAAGACATTTTCTTTACCTCTTTAGATCACAGCTTTCTCATCTTTACATTTGGAATCTCACTTTAGCAGTGATTGTCAAAAGCCCTAAGTTTCCATATTACTGCTTCAATAGAAAGTTTGGATAATCAGAAGACAGCTCTCCTTTTAACTGTTTCCAGTTCCACATAAGACTTTGCTATGGTTCAAGTGTCTCTTGAGGGTCCATGTTTTAAACACTTGATCCCTACTGTGGCACTTTTGAGAGCCTTTAGGAGATAGGGCTTGGTGGAAGGTGTTCAGGTTACTGGGAGCAAGCCCTAAAAGACCCTGGTCTCTTCCTCTTCCTTTTTTGCTTCCTGGCTGTGAAGCAAGCAATTTTTCCCTGCCCCACACTCTAGTCACAATGTGCTACCTCCCCACAGGCCCAAAGAAATGGGACCAAAAGTCATAGACTGCAATCTCCAAAACTGTGGGCCAAAATAAATCTTTACTCTTTATTTTTTATTATTTATTTATTGCTTTGCAGTACTGGGAATCGAACCCAGGGCCTTGTACATGGTAGGCAAGCTCTCTATCACTAACCTACATCCCTAGCTCAAACCTTTTCTCTTTATAAGCTGATTATCTTGGATGTTTTGTAAGAGTGAGGGAAAGCTGACTAGCACAGACATCATTTGGGAAAAAAAGAGTCTCTTCCTAAAAACTAGTTTGAAAAATATTATACAAATGATTTCAAAAGTATCTCTCAGTGAAAAAAAAAAAGGCTACATTCTCATTATAGGCCAAGCATTTTAGGCTTGCCATCTTGTTTGGTCTTCACTGGAATCCTGTAAACTCCAGGGTTATGAACACACACATTTCATTGATGAGAAATTTGAGGCTCAGAACATAATCTGTACACACAATCATTATATTTCAGATTTAGGCCTAAAATGCACCAAAACCCCGCACCCTTTACATTAACTATAATGTTTGTGTCTAAAATTGTATGATCTCTCTTTTGGACTTACAAAAAATATAACCTAAATTTATAACATCTTTCCTTAGTTCCAAATGATTCCTGACAATTTTCAAAAACTGTCCACTACAAAATTCTCCCACAAAACTTTAGCTTCATATGGGAAAACTATTACTAGGACAGTTTCTAGGTATTTGTTGGCTTTCTCAAATTCAAGGAGTTTTAAATGAATTTCTTACCTCCCATCCAAACCTGCTCCTCTTTGCTATCTTTTTAGATACAACCACCCATCTACTTTCAATTGTTCCTTCTCCCTAAATCATCTGTAAGACTCTGGTCGATTTTCCTCATAAACATTTCTCAGGTCTCTTCCTTCCTTTTTATCTTTATGTTGCTGCTTTAATTTTCTCTCATCTAAGCTTTTGTGACAACTTACATCTACCTGCTGGCATCCTCTCTTGTATCTTTCAATGTCTTGTCCTCTGTGCATTTTTCTGTCTTATAATTTAACCTACAAATTTAAAAGCATTTCTCCACGTAACTCCCCAGCTACACTAGAACTCTTTCAAAGGACTGTGTTCTATTAGTTTTATTGTCTTTACAGCCTACCAGTGTCTCACACAAAACATCCTCTCAGAAAAATGTTTGCTTAATGAAAAAAAAAAACTGACAGATTGAAATATAATACATTTTTTGCTGGAAAAATTGGACATACAAAATAATGAACCTCAACCTAAACTTCAACCCTTATACAAAAGTTAACTCAAAATAGAGCATGGACTTAAGTGTACAATAATGAAACTTTAAGAAAAAAAATAGGAGAACATCTTCAGGATGTAGGGCATAGCAGTGGTTGAACAGATTAGAGGTTGGAGCTTAGGGACGGAGGGTCAGAAAAGGGCAGAGTAGACATGGCTGTAACAGGGCAGCAATAGAAATCCCTACAGTGATGGAACTGTTCTCTATTTTGACTGGTGGTTTTTATACCAATCAACCCATGATAAAATTACATAGGGAAAATGCACACACACACACACACACAAATTGCTGTAAAACTTGTGAAATCCAAATAAGGTTTATGGATCATACTGGTGTCAAATCTCTGGTTGTGATATTCTACTACAGTTTAGCAAGATGCTATCATCAGGTAAGTTGGGTGAAAATGTCATAAGATCTCTGTATAACTTCTTAAAATTGCATGTGAATCTATAATAATCTCAAAATTACAGAAGAAAAGTTTTGAAAGTTGAAGACTTTTAAGAATATTATAGAAACTCAGGGCAGCTTCAGTATGAGAAATTTTGACAATCTATTGAACAATAGCAGCCGCTTTGGTTAAATGCCTTCAACAATCATGTAGATGAATAAGATCCACTATATTATTAAAATGTCAGTTGCAGTTGTAGAAGAGGTTGGCTGAAAGGCTAAAAGGTCTTGTCCCTTCGTCATTATTTGAGGGACTTAGTCTGTGGCCTTGGTCCATTCAATTCAGCTTCTCTCTTTGATGAAAAGGTAGAACTAGATGATATCTATTCTCTTTCAAATTTAATGTTCCACAGGCACATCATGATCCTAAGCCAAAACTAGAGGATAGGGTTTGAGCTTTCTAGAATAAAAATAGAAAAAGAAATCACTAAAACTTGTTTGGAAGAAAAGGGTAAAATCCTTTGGTAAGTTGTTGTAGGGTAGCATTTGTTAATGATAAGAAACTTATCTCTGGAAGTAGAATACATCAAACAACGTACAGTGTTTTAGAACACTTGACTAGGAAAACTGGAAAAATAACAGCACCATCTTCTTAAAACATAAGTAATAGGGAACAAAGATGATGTTCTAGTAAGCAGGTAAGTTTACAATACTGTTGGAGATGAGGATTATTTCACAAAAATAGCCATGACTATGAAATAGGAAGTATGATGCTTTAAAAGTGGTTTTGTTGTATGTGTGTGCAAGTGTTTTTAAAACATTTGTCCAAGGAACTAACATCTTTTTGCATCATAATAGTAATTTTCAAGGAAAGAAATAGAGTTAAGAGTGGAAGAGCACAAGAACATGGATTTCCTGACATGAGAAACCATGAGGCTTAGCCAATCGAAAGTCATGACAGCGATAAAGGGTGCTGTGCCGAGCAGGCTGTGCTCAGCTCAGAGTTCCTCCAGGATGTGTAAAACCGTCGTTTTCAGACAATTTCTAAACCTGTGCTACTCTATTTTATAAAGCCATAGTTTGCCACAAGCTACTTCATTTTGGGTTTAAGTACTGAGGTGGAATGACTCTACACCTTGTTTGTACAAGTAAACAAACACCATCTGCCTGGCCCAACTATAAGGCATAAACTGATATATCAATTAATTGTGCTAGTAAGAATGACCACTTGTGAATTTATGGAATTCATCAGGAACACATGGATGCATGAGAATATCAAACTCATATTGGAAAAACCAAGTCCATGAGCTTATCAAACACACCAGATCACCAAATGATGCAACCCCCACACTCATAACTGATAAAAGAGAAACACTCTGAGACTGTACCCAGTGGCACCCTGACCTCGTCACACTGGTTATTAGCCTTGCCCAGGAAAACTGCCACAGTGATCAAGCTCTGAATCTCTATCCTCAGGCTTTAGTTATGTGACATTTTTCCTGCCAGTGATAACCATGCAAGTCATGCTGACATCTCAAGATGACACTCCAAGCTGACACTGTGAGACTGTTGACCATTGTCCATCAGGACCTTAGCATAGAATAAGTTCCTGTGCTTTGATAACTCCTTGCCTCCTGAACAGGTTCTTTGGCTGGTTATTAATCTTATCTGACCACCTGTGGGGGTTCTTTGCGTTCATATCTGCTCTTCCCTTTTGCTCTCAGTTCAGCCTTCTGAACACCTATATAAACTGTGTGAAGTGTGATGCCTGGTGACCCACAAATAATCAGTGAACTGCCACTGAGGTAAAGATGTAGTCTGTGAATTTATTGCTATTCAATAAATTCTGACACTGTAGAAAGACACAAATATGTTTGGTCTATGTTAATGACCTAGTACTTTTCTTCATAGAGTTTGTCATCTAGGAAAGCAAACAAAGCTAGTGATCCTACTTACAACATAAGAGGGAAAAAAATCCCATTTGGAATGGATTGGTTAGAGCTGATCTTAGGAGAAACTCAATTAGATGAAGTGAACTGAATTAACTATTTTTGGATATTTTGAGCAAAAATTTTAAAAGGTATCCAGCAAGAGGAAGAGTCTTCTCTAATAGAAGAATCAAACAAACACAACAAAGCTTAATCAACCCATGAACATCAGTCTACCACAAAATTTCAAGGCAAAATCCAAGGATGATTTTCAAAAGAGCACAAAAATACATACCCTGCTATGGTCTTCCATGTTGAAATCCCAACCTCTAAGGTGATGTTATTAGGAGGTAGACTCTTACGAGATGTTCAGGTCATGAAGTCAAAGCCTTCATGAACGGGGTTAGTTTCCTTAAAAAGAAGCCCAAAAGACATTTTTGGTCCTTTCCACACAGCAAGAAGGTATTATCTGTGAGCCACAGATAAAGCAGTCCCACCAGATGCCAAATCAGTCCTGATCTTGGACTACCCAATGTCCAGAACCATAGAAATAAATTTATGTTGTTTATTAGCTGATCAGTGTATGGTATTTTGTTATAGCAGTGTAAACAGACTAAGATACACTTCTTTGTATATACTATAGTACCCTGTTTCTTCCTTAAGATTGCCTTAGATACTATGTTTTGGTGATTGACTTTTTAATAAAATCACTGTGATTCACTATGGGCTTTACAGTCATATTAATTGGTCTCAAAATCTGGTCACTGGATCAGCAGTGTCAGCATCATTTGACAATTTATTAGAAATACAAGCACTTGTTTCTCACCCTTCAGTTCTAAATCAGGAACTCAGTAGAACCTAGCCATCTGTGCTTTCAAAAACACTCCAGGTGATTCTGATGCATCCAAAACCTTGAATCACTAATAAATAATGGGTTCCAAATTTTATCTCTCTGTGTTGATAAGGAAAGAATTAGGACAAAGATCATATAATCACAGATTTCCTTAAAAGTGGAAATTGATCCTTCAGCCTTATAAAATATGGAGGATAAAAAAGCAAATGTAGAGTTCTTATGTATCTGCTCTCCACTGTGGAGTGGATTCTGACCACTAGAATCTCTAGGTATAAGATGGACCAGTCCATTATTTCACTTTGCTGTAGCCAAGGCACCCACTCTTGTCAGGAGCCATAACCCAAACACTGTGGTATGTACATCAAACTCAGAATTCGGGAGCATCCAAGTAGAACTCCAGTTCTCTCTAGGTTTTCACTACAGAGATTTGAGGTGGGATGCAGCATTAGTTAATGGTGACACCAACTTGTTTATGTAGTTGTTGATCCAAAAATGTAGAGGAGATATTGTTGCATACCTCTTGAAACCATTCCTGCATCTCAACCTGTCTATATTTTTCTATTTATCATATTTTCTACAACACAATTTTGACTTCCTTTATATCAGGTTGTCTCGCTGATTGTGTTTCTTTTTTATTGCATCACCTAAGTAGAATATAAGCTCCTTGAGGACCAAAAAGTGGTGTCTTCTTCACTTGCTTGGTGTGGTCCAGCCTTCCAGTTGACCCTGATATGAGGACACCTTCATCTTCTCCTAGCCCTACCCTGGATCACTTAGGCAGCTAGGATGTTGCCTTGCAATCCACTAATGGCATCTCCAACGTGAACTCAGAACAAGTAATTCAATTGTCAGTTCAACATCTGGAAAACCCGGAACAAAATTTCAGGTATTGCTAAGGAAAATGGTGCTCCCCCAAAATCACTACTTTTGCATATGAGATCTGTCACACTTTCCTCTTAGTTCATCACTAGGTAAAGATAGTTGCAAATTATGACTATAACTCCTTAGTGCTACAACCATTGTATGTTAAATTTACCATTAGTGTATATTTGTTGCTAAGATTTATCTGTCTTATAGATTTGCATCAATCTCAACCAGTATTTTCTGGGGTCATAAACATAGAAGGTACTTAACAGATCCAGCTCACAATAATGTGTACCTTGGCAGTTTTAAGAGATAGGAAGTTATTTCTGGAAAATAAACTAAGCTCCAAAAGCCACATCTGTGAAAATACATGACAATCTAAAATTACATTCACCATGCATCTTAAGTAACTGCTGAAGTATTCCACACAACCTAAGACCATGCAAGTGGACTTCATTCACTGAAGTCAACTTGATTATAGCAATGGCCACATCTCATGTGAAATCAGTATCCCTATTCTATGCTGCTTCCCTAACTTGTATGTCATAATGTAGCAACTTGTTATTTTTCATCATGTGGACAATTTTTATTTATTTTCTCACCAAATGCAACATTTAGTAAACCCTAATGTGTTTGATGTAAACAATGCTTACTTAACCATTAGTGCTGGTTCTTTCTTATGGCAGAAAGGATTGTTTTAAGTTAGTTTTTTTTCTTTTTGAAAGATATCCATTTGGGGATACATCATGTTTTCCGTATCTAGGGCCCTCAAGTTTTCCACTCTTAGCAGATATATCTAACTCTCACAAGTACTTTTCCAGTTAATGGTAACACCACTACTGTGGAGTTAGGGCTGCTCACTCTGACTTAAAAGAATCTCAAAATATTAGCCACAGGACCACACAATGTCACTGTGCCCTCCATCTGCTGGATTTACCATTGGGGGATGGCATGTTTGTATATGCTGAAGGATTTTTCAGGGATGGCTGTTGGCAGACATTTAGTTCATAGATGAGAAGGGCACTTGCTTCTCCTGAGAGAATAAAGGTTACATTTCAATAGTAGCTAGAAATCAGATAGGCAGTTCTAGCAGACCAACTGGGGAAAAGAAAAAGCCAGGAATGTGATTTATGAGTGTTTACCTGCCATTTTGAGATGAATCTATGCACTCAGAAATAACCCCATTTTTCACATCATAAGATGCTAAAGCATAACTTTAAAAGATAGGTTCTGGTTTTTCAGGAAAAAAAGAGAAATGGTTGAGGATTTTAGTACTACGGATATCTAATATCCCTGTGCTAACTCAATTCCATTGCCACAAACCTACAGCAAAGTCTACTAAGCACACAGCCTGGAGCTGGTGGTAATTTGGGAATGAAGGGATCAAGGGCAGAAGCCAGAAGGATGATCTAAGTTGGCATCATGCTTTGGAAACAAAACTCAGAATGGCGATTAGACATTCAACAGATTCAGGAACTTAGAACAGAGACAGGGGAACTGGAAGCTTCACAAAATTCCCCCAAATAACAGCAAATGTGCCTGAGTCAGAGTTAGTAGAACTTCAAGCCAATTTCACTCAAATTTCCTGAGACAAGGTAGCTGCAGGACTTGAGGAGATTCAGGAGATCTATATTTACATACTTTATTATATTTATATGTCTCTATTATTGCCTGTTATTTATGACTAGCTATTTCTATTGAGTTATGATACATTAAAAGAGAACTTGATTGCATGGATTTTGTTCTCAATAACAATCAAGGAGAGGCTGGTAAAATAAACCACTAGGTTGTGACCACGGCATCACCCTGTCTCCATCCAGGGCTGTTCCTCCTCAAGGCTCAGGACTTGAAAGCATCCTATCCACGTGAACAGTGGTTTGCAGATGGCTGTCTTTGCTCTGCCCTCATCTGACCACTTTTTTAAAGGGCAAAGCCCAGGCAGTGCTCATGATATCTAGCTTCTATCTTCCTTCCTTCATAACTCAGTCAGAGAGCCCAGAAAATTCTACTCTATCTTGTGGTAGCTCTATTATATTGAACAAGTCAGGTAGCTTTTCTTTCCCTACCCTTTTCTGGCCTAGAAATTAAAGCTAATACTACTACCACAAAGGGTTACTGAGAGAGATTAAATGAAATAACACAGGTGAAATGTTTAGAACAGTCCTTGACACATAGTAAGTTTTCCAAATATATTCACTAATTTTATTCTGCTAACTTCCTTCATTCAGTCTGGCTCCAGCCTTAGGGAGAAACCCGCTGATGGCAGCTTCTCCTTCCATGGGTATCAGCCTACAGAGCAAGAATGCTCCAGTCACTTGGATCCTCGTGACGATGATCATTCTATCTGTGCATAAGCAAATTGCCATTCTTATTTATAGATCAGTCTATAGAAGCATGGTGAATTTGACTATGGCCTTTGAGAGAAAAACCTGGTTTTTAATTTATGAGTGAAGATCAATTCACAGACTGATAAATTCAATGAAGTAACACTTCTTGATCAACACCAGCCTCTGTTCTTACCTTTTGACTTCTACAGCTCATTTCTGATTGTTGACATAGACTGCATGTGTGAAATATACCAGGCTGTTTAAATTAGTGCTTAAGGAGGATATCCATGCATTATGATTTTTAAAAAGCTACCTAAGGTTAGGAAGTGCAGATCTGGATTCATCTATATCAATAGTTTTAGTCCTAAACTCTTAAAGTCAGAAAGGAAAATTCTGAATCAGAAAGTAGGGCTAGGATGGAGTTTGGAACCTGTGCTTTTAATGAGCACCCACCCATGATTCCAATACTGGTGGTCTTTGAAACATACTTTGAGAAATATTGCATTAAAAAATGGTCAGTGTCTCAGAGACAAACTCATATAAATACAGACATCTCATACTAGACAAAGGTGCCAAAAACATACATTGAAGAAAAGATAGCCTCTTCAATAAATGGTGCTGGTAAAACTGGAAATCCATATGCAGCAAAATGAAACTAAACTCCTTTCTATCACCATGCTCAAAACTCAACTCAAAGGGGACCAAGGACCTAGAAATTAGACCAGAGACCCTGTGCCTAATTGAGGAAAAAGTAGGCCCAAATCTTCATCACTTAGATTAGGCCCCGACTTCCTTAACAAGACTCCTAAAGCGCAAGAAATAAAAGCAAGAATCAATAAATGGGATGGATTCAAACTAAAAAGCTTCTTCTCAGCAAAAGGAACAATCAATGAGGTGAACAGATAGCCTACATTCTGGGAGCAAATTTTTGCCACATGCACATCAGATAGAGCACTGATCTCCAGGATATATAAAGAACTCAGAAAACTTAACACCAAAAAAACAAACAACCCTATCAATAAATGGGCCAAGGAGCTCAACAGACTCTTCTCAGAAGAAGAAATACTATCAATCAACAAATATGAAAAAATGTTCAACATCTCTAGCAATTAGAGAAATGCAAATCAAAAGTACTCTAAGATTTCATCTCATGCCAGTCAGAATGGCAATTATCAAGAATACAAACAACAGTAAGTGTTGGCGAGGATGTGGGGGAAAAGGCACATTGTTACATTGCTGGTGGGACTGCAAATTGGTACAACCAATCTGGAAAGCACTATGGATATTCCTTGGAAAACTTGAAATGGAACCACCATTTGACCCAGCTATCCCACTCCTTGGTCTATACCCAAAGGATGCAAAAACAGCATACTACAGTGACACAGCCACTTCGATGCACAATAGCTAAACTGTGGAACCAACCTAGATAGCCTTCAATAGATGAATGGATAAAGAAACTGTGAGATACTGAGTGTGGTGTGGTGATACTGAGAAGCACTGAAGTGTGGTGTGGTGATACTGAGAAGCACTGAAGAATTTATAAGGTGGGGTTTAGTGGGAGGTTATTAATAGCTCCTTTCTTTCTCTGGCTTCCTTTCTTTCAATGTGATCTCTCCATCTCATGTGTGTTCCCACCGTTCTGATGCCATCTACCATGATGTCCTTACCATAGCTGAGCTGGTACCAGGCTCTTGAAGTTCCAGAACTGTGAGTTACATAAACCTCTTTTCTTCATAAAGTCAACTGGTATCAGGTATTTTGGTATAAAATAACTGAAAACAGACTAATAAGAGGATGGACAGGGCAGATAAGTTGATAGGAAAAATCAAGGACAACAGGTATAGATTATCATCTGTTCACACACAGGCAGAAGCAATTAAGTCTAAGAAAGAAAGGAAGCACTGATAACTGCCACCTTCTTCCACCTTGATCACTAACCTTGGCCTTAATGAAAAACAAAAAGCTTTATACACACTTGCTCAAGTGAAATCACAAGACTATTTTCCCCTTACACTATTGTAACTAGGGGAAGTTGGATTATTTGGCACTTTTAACCAATCCCTAGAAGACTGGTGATGGAATACCACTTCCCTTGGGTTCACTTTAGCTGCTATTCTTGCTTTCTATACAGGCACTTCAACTGCAGAAATGCAGAGCCACTCTTACTCTCAATCTATGCTCAGTGCAAATATTAGAGGAATCTAGAAAACCTTTACTTTCTAGCTGTTTTGTCACAGGCTTCCTAAAAATAAGGCATGAAAACAACATGAACATAAACCAAACACAAACTAATGAAGGAAAAGCATAACAAAAGAAGAGTTAAGCACTCTATTGATATTGGGGAAAACATAAAAAGAACAGCCAGGTGCTATGAAATGTTTTTCTATTTTGAAAACCTAATTTATATTTAGATGAAATTTTCAAAATCTGACTCATATATAACTTCCTAAAAAGTGTTTAGAAGCAATAGCTGAAAGTATTATTTTGTATACATTCTAATGTATATAGTGTTTAGGTTAAAAGAAAGAGGCAGAATACATGAATATATCTGAATATGGGGAAAAAAAGCATGTGGCACATTTTGTGCTTATAGATAGAAGCTAACCCTGTAGGGGAAGATCTGGACCACTACCCACAGAAGACTCAGAGAGCACTTTCTATTTTTCTAAATCCCCCTCTCCTTGCCCCTTATTTACTGTAAGACCTGTGGGTTTTTTTTTCCCAGTCTTATTTAAGCACTGTGGTGATGATTTAATCACCACATTAAAGAACTGCCAACCAAGTAACTACTTTAAGAAAGAAAACATCTGATTAGTATTGCTAAGGATGGGCCTTTATTTTAGAAAGAATGACTCCGTGTGTGAAAAAAACATCTGTTGCACCATTTAAAAATCTGTTCTTAAAGGGATGGCTCCTCCAACCTGCCCAAATGGTGTTACTGAACAAACATTGTATAATGATGGTTTGAAAAAGTCTTTCCCCAAAACATTGCAGAGGTCCAAGCATTTAAACACACAAGCAAAATGAATAAATGAGAAATAAAATCAGATTGAATGTACACACACACAGTCCAGAAGGTATGAAACAAACATAAAAGAACTTGTGGTGGAGAAGAACAAAAGGATAAGAGAACAACATTTTTACAAACCAAGAATATGGAACATATTAAATGAAAATCAGATAAATTGCTCATAAGCTACTTTCCTGAAAACAAGACATCTTTAAAAAGGTGTAAGGAATAGAGAGTAAATGAAACTGGAATTTATGACTTAGGGAAACTAAAAAATGCATCTTAAAAATTATGCATAGTAAAATGTGACTCCCCTATCAAAAAGCTGAACTATTAGTCATCAGAAGTGGTAGATATTAAGTGACTACAAATTTGTCATGTCTTCTATATTTAGTGATTTGCTAAATTAAAGCATAAAATTATGGAAAATATTGTCCTTAAAATAAAATGGAAACACATTTAGGGCTAGTGTCACAGACTGCTTCTCAAATGTGCATGCATCTATATTTTTCTACAATCCCCAAAACATTTAAAAACTTTTTAACTTCTTAATTCTTGTTAATTTTGTCTTACCTCATGCTGGGGTTTGGAACTATACCCAATTATAAAAGCTCTGTTCAGAAATGCAGTTTCTCTTTCCTCAGGACAGCCTTGTAGCCAAGATTTTCTTTAATTTCACATGACCCAGAGAAAAGCGCCTGAGTGCAGGAGACTGTGAATCCCCCACAGTGGAGCTGGTGTGGCAATGACAATGATGAGTTTGGACATCTGCATATGCATCTGTCTCTAACAATATTGTGTGACAAGATCTTCTGAAAAGCATCTTCTTTAAATGATGCAGAGACGCCTGCACCCTCACCTCCAAACACCTTCATGACTGGTGTCAGCTCATGAGAAGGACAAAAAGACAGCAAGAAAACCCAAAGACTGGGCAGTGACTTGGAACAGAAGCAGGGAAGTGTGGAAATGGCTCTTTTTCCTGTGTGTCAATTATAAAATCAGATATGGAGTAGATGTTGTAAAAGGATAGAAAATAATTTTGCAAATCATTAGCATGTATTTAATCAAAGAGATTAGGCAATGCATTTTTAATTTCTTTATTTACTTGAGAAAGCATTTATCAGTACAGCATATAAAAATGCCAAATACAATAAGTAGAATTTCCCAAAACCTAAATGATGAACTGAGACTCATTAAAATCACAGCTTTAGCGTATTCTACAATGATTGAAGGAGTTAGTCTGGTCCAGGGGTTTGCAGCTTCTCAGTCATCAAAGTTTGCTGCAAGATACATTGCTGGGCTCTATCCCCAGGATGGAGTCTAGAATCTGCATTCTCAGAGTTCCCAGGTGGTGCTGATGCTGCCTATTTGAGGAGCTCAATTTGAGAACCATTGCTCTCTAACAATGAGAACTTCACTGCTAGCTACAATGTCAATAACTTCATTTGTCTCTTGAGAGAATTTCCCCAGGCTGTTGCTTTTTGTGATCTCCTTTCTGTCATCTTTCTTTTCTCAGCATATTGGACTCAAGCAGAAAATTCTTTGTCCCATCTTTCACATTTAATCTAACAAGTAGTGATCAAAGGACTTGAAAAATCAATACATTTATTTTTAATGTATAATGTTACATCAAAAGAAATGAACAGGAATGCTTGCTGGTGGGGCTCCTCAGAGTCTAAACATGGGTCTGGAGTCCACTATTTTAATCCAAGCTCAGGAGCATTTCCCTGCACTTTTACTGTGCAGAACTACATTTAAGGTGGATGATGTTCCTGGTAATGAAGAACTCTTAGTGAGAAAGTAAGAACTCTCCTGGTGTAGTACCAAAATTTTGTCAGAAAAGTTCATCTACCATAGTGGAGGAAATCTCCAACCTTGCTGCAGCTTGCAGCAATTGGCTTGGTGAGTGGGAGCACCTCCAGGTGCTCTTATGTTGAGGGCCTACTCTGTGAACCCATCTGCATCATTGTTTAAAGACTCACACACTCCAGGACCTGTAGTGTTGATTATTTGGAAGCAGATCAGTAGTAACCCTCTGAGATTCATCCTCTGAGGATCAATGTGAAGTGATATTTTTCAGTTTAGACTTGCAGAAAATATATGGATTGCCTTCTGCTAAGATGGAGAAAAAGGAATTTTCCTAAAGAAACTAGAAACTGAGAAATGCTAACAGGCACAGATTTTCAAAAGATGCCAACAAAAGCATGCCCTCTCCAGCATTAAGGACAAGAGAGGAGCGGCACAACAAGAAAAAAAGTAAACAATAACTGCTGGCTGGGGATGTACCACTTGTCTAGCATGATGATGGCCCTGGGTTCAATTCCCAAAACCACAGAAATAAGTGAATAAAATAAAGTAAAATAACTGTTTGCTATATCTCAGCCATATAAGACAAAAATTAAAAACAGTGACTCACTAGATTCAAAGCCACCACAGGCTTTGTAGACATCTTAGACTTTCACCCTCATAATAAGCTGCTTCAGCTTCCCCACCCCCATTATGGTGATGCTCAGAAGGCAAGGTAGGGAGCTGAGGCTTTCATTCCCATCAGATGACAGTAAAGGGTCCCCACTCTCAAACCCCCATACCTCACTGGCCTTCACTCTCACCTGGCAGTATCAGGACTTCTCTGCCCATATCTGCTGGATGGTGTCACAGGACACCCAGAAGAGAGTCAGGACTATCACTAAGGTCCAGTAGTCATCGGCCACCTTCTATGTCCCCAAGGAGTCATGGAGACCATGCTAGGAACAGAAAGGACACTTCCAGCCAAGGAGCATTGAGTGCAGACCCAGTGAGAAGCCTGAATTTTCAGCTTGTCCCCATGTAACTTAGAGCCCCCTCTGGTGTCAAGGGAGACTGACTGAGGAACCTGTCCTTCTACCCATACCTGACAGTGATAAAGTGGAACAACATCCCACTTTGCTCACTGGGTGATGTTAATGGAAATGAGCTAAATTAGAAGGTTTAAGTAAGACCCAGAGTCTCCTAACATGTAAGAAAACATCCAGGTTTCAGTAGAAAATCATTTGTGATACCAAGAACTGGGAATCAAAATGAATGACAAAAGAAAATCAATGAATACCAACAATGAGATGATAGCAATATTAGAATTATATGACCAAGTTTTCAGAGTAGACACAAGAAAAATATCACAACAATCATGACCATACTTTAAAAAAATGAAGGAGTGGAAAGCTTCAGCAAAAAATGGAATATATAAGGAAGAATTAAGTGGAAATTTTGAAAATTTTAGAACTGAAAAAAGTAGTTACCAGAATATAAAGTTCAGTGGGTAAGTTCAGTGACAGAATGGAAGTGACAAGAAAGAATCTGAGAGATGGGAACTAGAACAATAGGAATTGCTCAATTTGAACAACAAAGACAAAGCAAATTGGGGAAGAAAAAAGAAAGAACAGGGTCTCATAAATGTGTGTAGGACGAATAATGATTTCCAAAGATATTTAGTAATTAGCCCTAATCCCTGGAACCTGCAAATACCATCTTATGCAAAAAATGGAAGTCAGGTGTGGTAGCACAGGCCTGTAATCCCAGCAGTTTGGGAGGCTGAGGCAAGGAGGTCTGCAGGTTAAAAGCCAGATTCAGCAACTTAATGAGGCTGTAAGCAAGTTAGTAAGACCCTGTTTTGAAAAAAAAAAAATTAAAAAGGGATGCGTGGCTCAATGGTTAAACACCCTTGGGATCAATCCCTGGTACTTAAATAAAATAAAATAAAAAGAAAAGAAAAAACAGAATTTTGTAGATATGGTTTAATCACAGATCTTGAGATAGGGAGAGTGTTCTGAATTATACAGGTGGGCCCTAAATGCAGTCATTATGTCCTTGAAAGAGGAAGGAAGGGAGATTTTACTACAGATTAGGGAGTAGAAGATGAGATGACAGAAGCAGGATATTGAAGTAATCCAAGGAAGTGACTATAAATGAAAAATACAGGTGACCTCCAGTAAATAGAAAAGGCAAGGAAACAAATCTCCTGGAGCCTCCAGAAGGAAGAGGTCCTGCCACCACCTCAATTTTAGTTCAATGACACGAATGCCTGACTTGTGGCCTTTAGAATCATAAGAGAACAGATGTGTGTGATGTGGTAATTTGTTTCAACAGCCAGGGGAAACTAATTCATGTGGGACGATGACGAGAGGCAGAGAAGGAGAGGAGAAAATAGGTGAGGCTAAAAAAGTGATTAAAAAAATAATGTCTGTAAACTTTCTAAATTTGACAAAAGATATAAATCTAGAGGTTTAAGAAACTGAGTGAACCTGAATGCCCTCCCAAAATAAATAGATAAAAATAGAATAAAGATAAATGCATGACACATCAGAGTAAAAATTATAAAAACTTAAGACATAAAATGATAAATCTTGCACACAACAAGAAAGAAAAAACACTTTACCTATAGGAGAACCCCAATTAGGATGACAGTGGATTTCTCACCAGAAACCATGGAGGCCAGAAGGAAGTGACATGACATTTTACAAGCATTCAAAGACAAGAACTGTCAACTTAGACTCCACATCCAATAAAAATATCCTTTATGAATGAAAGAGGAAAATGAGACATTCTAAGGGAAACAAAGATATTTTTGTTACCAGCATATCCAATCTACTCTCAATGAATGGGTAAAGGAAATTCTCAAAACAAAGAGGAAACAGCAAGTAAGGAATGTTAAAGCATCAATATTTAATAAAAGAACATGACAAGAAAAATGTGGATAAATGTAGTAAATTTTCCTTCTCTTCCTTGACTTTCTAAGTTAGTATTTTACAGAGGCAAAAATTATGACACTATCTGATGCACGTCTAAGTGTATGCAGAGAAAATATTTAGAAAATTATAAGTAAAGGATGTAACATGAGATTTCTATATTCACTCAAATTTACAAAATAATAGCAGTAGGCAGTCACAAATTATGTATATGAGATGCAATACAAAGTAATATGCAAAGCACTGTATACAAATAAAACTGGAATTCTAAAAATGTTCAATTGACTTTCAGAATGATCAGAAAAACCCCAGAGAAATTAAAGTCAGAGAAAAAACAAAGAATAAAGTGGTAGACTTAAGATATAATATATGAATACTTACAATAAATGTAAATAGTCATAATGGTATCCCAAGATACATATTGACAGAATGAATTCAAAAATATGATCAACTATATTTTGTTTATGAATAAATCAAATAATATGTAACAATATAGACAGGAAGATGTAGGAAGAAAGTTGTTAGCTTTTTGTTGTGATCAAAATATCCAACAAGAACAACTTAGGAGAAAAAGTTTATTTTGGCTCATGGTTTTAGAGGTCTCAGTTCATAGGGGGTTGAGTACATTGCTTTGGGTCCAATGTAAAGTAGAACATGATGGTGAAAGGGTATGGTGGAGGAGAACTTCCCATCTCATAGTGGCCAGGAAGCAGAGAGAGAGAAAGGGGAAGGGATCACAGGGAAGATGAACTCTTCCAGTGCATGTCCACTGTGACCCAATTCCTTCAGACACGCCCCACCTGCCTACAGATAACACTCATTCCATTCAAACTAGAACTGATTAGGTTACAGCACTCACAATCCAATCATTTCACTTCTGAACATTCTTGCACTAAAATAGGAGTTTTTGGAGGACACTTCATATTCAAACCTTAATAGATGGAAAGAGAGACATCATGAAAATGTGAATTAACAGAAAAAGAGTGTCTACATTAAGATCAGATAGACTTCTGAGCAAATAAAATTACCAGATATGGCAAGTAATTGATATGTAATGATGGAAAAGTCAATACACCAAGATTTAGCTATCCTTTTTGCATGCACTAAACCATGAAGCTGCAAAAATATGTAAAGTCAAATTGATAAGAGTCAAAGGAAAAATGAAATAAATGAATTCACAGTTACAATTGGAGGTTATTACAGACTCTCTGACCAATAGGCCAATCAGTCAGAAAATCAATGAAGATGTTACAAGCACTTAGCAACATCAACCAACATGTTTAATCAGTATTTATGGAACACCTTACTTAAAAAGAGTTGAATACACATTCTTTGCAAGTGCACACAGCATACCATACACCCAGATATATCACATTTTGGGATGCAAAATAAACCTAAATAAATATGCATAGATGAACATTGTCCTTGTATCATGGCAACCAAGAGAGAGACCTCAGAAGAAAAAAACTATGAAAACACCAACACCTTGATCTTGGACTTCCAACCTCCAGAACTGTGAGAAAATAAATGTCCATTGTTTAAGCTACTTAAGTCTATAGTATTTTGTTATGATAGTCCTACAAAAGCAATAAAAATATTAAAGAAATACTACCAAATTTATAAAGAAATATTAATACCAATTCTACATAATCTTTTTCAGAAAACTGAGGAGGAGGAAGCACATTCCAATTCATTTTATGAAGCTAGTATTATCCACATAGCAATTCCAAGAAAGAAAACTTCAGGCTAATATCCCTTATGAAAAAGATAGAAAATTTTTAACAAAATATCAGCAAAATAGATTGAATAATGCATACAAAGAATTATATACATAATGACCCTATTGAATTTATTGCAATCAGGCTGGCTTAGTATGTTTTCCATCATATTACAAAACAAAGAAAAAAATAAATGATCATATACTTTTGGGAAAAAAGCATTTGATAAAAATAAATATCTATTTTGGTTTTTTTGAACAAAAGTTCAGGAAAAAAAGATGAAAGGAGATAAGGTTCTTCAATCTGACATGTATAAAACCTACAGATGACATTTTACTTAAAAGTCTAAGTGCTTTCCTCTGAAGATCAGCAGCAAGGCAAAGATGTCTGCTCTTTATCACTCTTACTCAAGTACTAATGGAAATGCCAGACAATACAACACAGCAAGAAAGGAAACAAAAGGCATATCAATAAATAAGACTGTCCCTACTTTTAGATAACTTGATCTACATAACAACTCCAAGCAAAAAAAACATAAGTGAATTCAACAAGTTCTCAAGACACCTATAAAAATACATGAGTCATTTGAATGCCTGAGGTTACAGTTTGGACCTAGAATGTCACCCCAAAAGTTCGTGTGTTGAAAGCATGATCCCTAATGCATCAAGGCTGAGAGGTAGGGTTTTAGGCCATAATGCAAGCTATAACCTCATAAATGGATTAAGTCATTTGATGCAATAATTTGAATGGACTACCATGTGGTAACTGGAGGTAGGTGGGGCATGGCTAGAGGAAACAGGTCACTGGGGACATACTCTTGGGAACAAAACCTTGTTCTTGGTTCTCACTCACTCTGTTTCTCTGCCACTCCCTTCCACTATGATGTTCTGCTTCACCTCAGGTCCAGAGCAACAGAGCTGGCCAACCATGGACTGAGACTTCTGAAACTGTAAGCCAGATTGAACTTTTCCTGCTCTAAGTTGTTCTTGTCAAGTATTTTGTTACAGCAATGAAAAGCTGACTAACATACCCAAACACTGAAAAAATACATTACTATTTAGAAATGCTCAAAAAATTACTTAGATATAAATCTAGGAAGACATGTTTAGGATCTGTGTCTTAAAAAAACAAGAGTACTGATAAAAGTTAACAAAAAATCTTAATAAATGGAGAGACATACCACATTTATGGATTAAATATTAATATTAATATTCTCTTTAAATTGATATTCAGAATTTTTGTCAGTATAGGAAAAATCATTCCAAATCATTTTTGTACAGAAAAGCAAGGGAACAAGAATAACTAAAATAATTTTGAGAAAGAAGAATAAAATGGAAGGAATCAGTCTATATGATTTCAACATTTATTATATCGCTACAGATTGTGTGATGTTGACAGAAAAAAATCAAGGAACACGGAAACATACTGAAATGAGTATCCCCAATGTAAACCACATACATGACAAAGGATTGTTATTTAGAATATATATAGAACACATAAAATTTAATAATCTAATCCAATTATATATCAAAATAAAAAACTTAATTAAGAAAAACATGGACTGGCAATAATCTAATTATGCATATTATGTTTCACAAAATAAAACAAACACATAGTATGATTCATCTGTTTATCTATATTCCTTTTTTTACAATAATACATGATAGCACAAATGATATTTTTCCTAACACTGGTCAAGTGACAAAAACATACACACATAGCTGTTCTGATTTCTATACCATGTCAATACTATCAAATCTGTTCAGAAAACAGAGATTACGTGCTGTGTGTAGGTTTTGCACTGTTCTTAGCTGCACTTGCTATCAAATAGGCTACGTTATAAATTCACTCAAAATAAACCATAGCTTTTATCATCATTCTTTAACTAAACACAAATCCTGCTGGAAAATAGTTGGTAGTATCAATTTCATAAGTTTAGCCTCTGATTTCCTTGCTCATGGCTTTTTGAAGGAAGATCCTTTCTTTTCTGAGTTCTAGAACACAGATATTGCTAAGCCAACTTATACATTAAATACTAAGTAATATTTTAGAGACAAAACTATTAAAGGAGGCTTGTTAATTTTATATGGCACTTGTGAGGTCTTTTTACGAATGTAGCCGACTTTTTTCTACCTGGACACATGATAGGATTGTCTTGTCTAACATCTGTAGGTGAAGCATAGCCATGTGACTTGCTTTGGAAAATGAAATATGAGAAGCGACAAGCGCTAGTTCCTGCAGAAGACTGTAAGAACTGGTATTGATTAATTATGTTTTCATGTGCCATGATAAAGGATGAAGATGTTCTGGATGATAGAGGCTTTATTAGCTTGGATCCCTGAATGAGAAAGCTACAGAATAAAGTCTTTCATTGACCAGGATGAGAACACAGCAATAGCAAGAAATCAAATTTGATTTTTTTTCAGTCACTGAGATTTGGTAGTTGCTACCACAGCATAATCTAAATTGTTATAACTCAATGATGCATTTTATATGTACATTGAATACTCAAAATTCTGCCACAGGACACTGCACTGTGACATTAAATAATAAATGCAAGTTAATGCACTACTCATGGGTCTACTCAATGACATCTTCCAATGTAACAGATACACACTAAAAAAGAGTCAAATCATGAAATCAAGTCTCGTATCATTTTATTTATGAAAAATCAGGAAAATAGCTTACTAGCTACTTTATGATGTCAAGCTTTGTGTGAAGCTTAACATACAGAGAATGATGTATCACATTCTTCATAGGGAAAGAGTCACTTCTTATGAGTCACTGAAAATATATTGACCACCATGAGCATTTCCAAGAACTTCAAAGAAAAGCTGTGCATATTTGCACATGTGTGCTATGGATGAATTCATGATTAATATTGTTACTACTCATATAAGCTGCATATTACCCATAATTTTCAGAGAGAAAAAAACATTTACTGACATTTATCATCAGAAACTAAGCAGTTTTTTTTCTTATGCATTTCCACACTTAACTCATCAGTATTTCACTTTGTCAGTGACATGTGCCATATGACTTAGTTAACATTATCTGCATAATATAAAATTACCAAATTATCCTCCATAATTTTTATTGTAACGATTACATTGATTCATGTCAAAATATTCCAATGTCTTTCTAATTGTGCCGAGATAATTCACCAGGTGTTTTGATATTAGACTCTACATCCTCTTTTCAGTGCATGCTCCAGACAAAGACACCAGAGAAAGGTAATACAGGTGACTTAAAATTCTTAAGCTTATTAATGGTCATAGAACTTCTAGGTGTTAAAAATGTTTCCCTAATTATTTGAAATTCTAAATGTGTTTACTGTTCATTTTTTAAATTTTTAATTGTTTAAAATGGTACTCAAATGACCATTTCTGAATTTAAAACATATCATATATAATTAGGAATTTCTTATCATCTAGTAGTCACCAGTCCTTGTGCAGACATTCATATCTCTTCTTGTTTTCTATAGTTTTGCCTGTAAAATGTGGGGCAAAATGCATTGATATAAAGGGCATTCCATTTTTTCCACAAATTTTTATTAAGGCAAAAGAACCAAATTATCAAGTTAGGCGGTGTCAAGATTTGCAACAATAATGGGAACTTAGTGCAGAAGTAAATTTTTGAGCCAGATATTATACGTCAATAGTACTATGAGTTTAAAACTCATCTCTAAGTATGTGACAGTGGTCATGGTTATTGCCATGCTTTGATTTCAGTTTTCCCTGCTATCAAATAGAAGATAATAGATGATGATAATACAGGCAAACCTCATAAGGCTCTTGTGAATTATACATCAATAAATTCATATAGAGTCCATATAATGATATCCAGTACACAGCAGTGTCCAATAAATTTAGTCACTGTGTTTGCTTAACCTTGTTTCCTTAGCATGTTCAATATTCAACCTCATCCCTCCTCTGAAACTTCTTCTCTTCCTTTGGGCATTTCAGAGAATCTTAAGGATGGTAGAATAAACCCACTAAAATTCTTCTGGAGACATTTTGCAGCCTTAACAACAACAACAAACACTTTACATTTGCAAAACTACATTTCAAAAATTCTGAAAGTTGATAGTGCAAAGAAAGAAAATGACTGTTTTGTATTAAACCTAAACAACCTTTTGAAAATTGGATAATAACCAGGTAAGTATAGTGCATGCTCTCTATACTTTAAAAAGCATTGAAAGGAGTGTTATAAGTGTCCCCAGGTGTACAGGTAGATAGAGAGGAAATAACAGGACTCTTGATGAATAGGAAAATAAAGTGATAACTGGAGGGAGACTCCTGTCCCTGACTCAGAAAATAATTCAGAAAATTAATATGTAAGCATTTAGGAAGATGATTGGAAGTGGCAAACACCTCCTCACACATCATTCCTCCACAAATATGTGATGTCTCACTTATTTGTGCATAATGTTCTGACCTCAGTGTCTAATCCACAATCTCCTAATAGATATTCTCATAGAATTCCTTCCTTTATTCAGAAAACTTACATCAACTTGAAAATAATCATTTATCTTTATAATTATCTTGTGCAAGCCTGTACTCTGAGATGTCAGGGATCACACATCTTTCTGCTCAACCCTGATGCCGAGTTCTCTGCCTAGTGCCTGGAACTGATGGATTCTCCAAAGGAAGACACAATACAGTTCTCCCCAAACCAGAAGGGTGGACTTGAAAGGAAAAGTCAGGTCAGAACTACCATGTGAGATCAAGTAGCAAAAAAAATGTTGTCTCTAAAATAAGTAACAGAAGCTAGAAAACTGGAACAGTTTTGGGTCAGTTAAGAAAGCATATATGTATATACCATGTGATTTATGATTCAATAACAATATTTTATGCAACATTTAGAAAATTCAAGTTTGATCTTAACATCAAAAACACTTGTTCCTGATGGTATATAATCACTGTGACCACAGGACTGCTTTCTAGCATACCAAAATAAAGATGTGGCCACAATTCAGGTGTGTTCATGGAGTTAACCATTGAAGAGCAAGATGATTATTCTCATGTCTGTAGGTCATGTTTATGATAATTCAGTTAGATTTTTGTCTTTTTACTGATGATGTTGAAACTGTGGTTTGAAAAATTATGTATACTGGTTTAATTAATGGAAAAACAAAAATTAAAGGAAATTTATGAATGTCAAAAGAAGTTTGAAATTCATTATGGGAAGACACAATTAAATTTACTTGAAAAAATAACAAAGACTTGAGCCATCTGTCCAATAAAATGAGTATTATGAACACTCCATGTTAAGCTCAAATGAAGAGTAATTCTCTAAATATGTAAAGTTGGAGTTCACTCTACTGAGACCTTTCTATACATCATGGTTCATTTAGAAAAAGTGGAGATGTTCAAAGTATTTCAACTTAGAACTAATGTGAAAATTTGGTTTCAGTCTTCATTGCTACACAATTTTGTAGAAAGGATGTAAAACTGACTAAAAAACATGCTGCACATGATTGCCCTCAAAATATACCCTACCTTTTAATCACTGACAGTTGAAACAGAATGGTATAATTCTTCTTTTAAAACTGCCCGAACTCTTGTCAGAGTGATTGTATTAATGATAATTAAACTTGCTCAAAAATTCTGCAAAATGGTGTTCTGAAGGAAATGATGGCCCTTTTGAACAAAGATATATTTTAATAATTTAGGAAGTTTAAAATTAAGTGTAAACAGATACATAGCTTCAGCCATCCATCTTACAATAATTTCATTTGCTGATAAATGTTAACTGCTGAACATCCTAACTTTGCTTTTAAATGTGACTTTAATCTATAATTATTGTAGGCAATTGTGGCAAAAGAAAACTATTCAAAGAGTATTTGCCATAATCATAATATTCAAATTATAAAAAGAATTAATTGGCCTGAATGTGTAGCATGTAGTCAGTTAAAGGTTCAGCTTCATAAAAAGATGTGGAAAATATATAAAATACAGAAGACTTTAGATAGGGTAAATTAGAAAAGGACACACCAAAGCCTAACTGGTTTCTAACAGGTAATAACTGTATGACCTTCACTATGTTACTTCACCCGTCTCCGCCTGGACTTTTCTCATCTATAAAAGGTGGATCACTTTATCTCCTACCACTCCTTGTGGTGTAAGAGTTAAGAGAATGAATAAAGCTAAACCACATGGAACTGTGGAACATGTGGGGAGCTGTTTTGTTCTAGACTTCCTACCTTTAGAACAAGAAAAGAAGAAAAGGTATATTTTTGCCAAGGAAATTAACCCATTAAGTTCCAAGTTTTAAATTAACCCATTAAGTTCCAATCTTGCCAATATATCAATTAAATTGACACAGGTACATAATAAGTTGGTTTGGAAATCATAATCTAGAGCTTATAAATCCTTTTTATATATTCATATATATAGAAATACATATAAATATTCAAATGTTCTACTCAGTCAAAAGAATAGAACTCTAGAAACAACATGTATTTCAAAAGTTGCCATAAGTGGTATATTTATTGCTTACTTTTAAGTTTTTATAGGTGTCCCACATCTGGGATGATGGTTAATAACTATGTATACTACAACAATAACAGCTTTTTCTTAAAAAGTAAACAAACACACTAAAGATCAAGTGATCATGACAGGTAAAAGGAAAATGTGAATGTAAACATCAACTTTGATGACCATTTTTTAGAGTAAGAATGAAGCTAATCGGGGATGGGGATATCCTTTACTGAAAGTTTACATCTAATATCCCCACACATACACACATACACACTTATCTTCCCAAAGCCATGGCCCTAGCCTGCCAAAGAACAAAGTTTTACTGTCAAGTCTAGTAATGATACCACTGAGTCCCAGTACCCTTGCCTCGGTCTTCTGTCTTTGGCTTTGGTCTTTTGACAGACACCTCTGTCCACCTCCCACTTTGGGTACCAGAATAAAACCTCCCGCCTGCGCTCTGTCCGGCCGAAAACTCCGAAGTGGGCAACAGGCTATAAAAGCTGAAGGCACTCAAGCACCGCGTCCACCCGCCCCACGCCCCCCCGCCCCAGTCCCCACTGCCCACTCCTCAGCCTTCTGCCTGGCACCGCGGTGCATTGCAACACTCGCAGACGCCGGCGGGCTGCGAGAGAACCCATCGCGGATTCCCTGATCAACCTGCCCCCACCACCCCGACTGTTCCCAACGTGAGTGTCATCCTTAATGGAGGTGGCCACGCCACCTCCCAGCAGCTCAGCCCACGAGGACCACCAAGAGGACAAACCCAACAAAACAACTCAACCCACGATGCGAGGGAGTCGGCTACCATCGCCACCCCAGGAGCGTCGCCGCGGCGGACGGCAGCAAGGGGTTGCTGCGCTGTTGGGGCCTTTGCGGGCAGCGGAGATTTACCTGCGCGGCCCCGCGCCCCCGGGCTGGCCATCCTGCAGCAGCCGCTACCGCCGCCCCGCGGGCCCGAGGCGCCGCCCGCCGCCCGGGGAGGCGCCGCGCCGCAGTCCTGGCTGCGGCGCCCGGCACATGCTTCACGCTCGCCCGCCGCGGCCAGCGCCCGCGCACAGGTGGGAACCCCGCGAGTGGGCGTTCGGGTGAATCCCTTCCCCGCCGGTACTCTCTGCCGGCTTCCACTCCTGTCTTTGCCCGGTGCGCGGCGCTTGCCCTTGCTCTGTTGCCCAGTCGCCTCTGCCCGCGCCCCGGCGCCGTGGGCGGCTGCGGTCCCTGCGCAGCTGGGGCTGCGCGTCATGTGCACCTCCCGCCCGGCGGCGGGCTCCAAGGCACCCGGCGGCCCGGGGCAACGCGCAGAGCCCAGCGCCCGGCCCCGCGCCCACTCCTCGCCCGGCACACCGACCCCCCTCCATCCCCGAGCTCTCCCCCACTCCGGAGCTGTCAAGGAAGAAATCGCCCAGCACACACCTTGGAATGGACGGGCGCCTCAATCTCCGACTCGCCAAACTCTTAGAAGGTGACCATTGGTCTGTAGGGAGGTTTGGACATGGAGTAGGAGCCGCTTTCTTATTATTTAATAATGTTGGAAGTGCCGGGTCCGCTGCCAGAGTTGTGGGTCATGTGGGCACAGCAGAGGCTGGCTGCTGCCAGTACCAGGGTTTCCTGAGGATCCTGAAACTATGATCTCATCCTCCTCATCCGCCTCCCCCGCCCCTTTCTCCGCGGGCGCGCACGCACAGCACACACACACACACACACACACACACACACACACTCTCTCTCTCTCTCTCTCTCTCTCTCTCTCTCTCTCTCTCTCTCTCACACACACACACACACATACACACACACACACACACACCCGCGCGCGTGCTCGCTCTCCCTCTCTCGCCCTCTCTCTCTCTCTCTCACACACACACACACACACACTCTCACACTTACACTGCTTGCACTACCCTCTTTCCTGAACCAAAAATGTTCCTCCAGGGGAATAGTGTTCGGGCTCCTCATTGGGGAAAAAAAAAAAAAAAAAAAAAAAAAAATCCGGGTGGAGATTTTTCTCTTTTAAAGCTTGATTTATGTGCTTTGTTTATTTCCTAGTTTTCCCTTACGTGTGCAAGGGAGATGAACGGAACCTCATATTGAAATTAAAAAAGAATCCTACTCTTACGTTGACCCAGATTTTGGTCAGAACCCGAGGACTCAGTGCAATTTTCATTTAAAACGATAGGCAATAATATACCAGGCTCAAATATGGAATAGTAATAACATCTTAGATGTATGTATTGGGTTTCTATTCCAAGCTGCAAACATTTCCCAAACATTACCTCATGTATTTGCAGAGCATCATTGCAGAGGAGGTGGATGAGAAGGCAGAGTATTGTCACTTCAGGGACACAGGTATAGGTAAGAGCATGACCTATCCAAGTACACATAATAAGTCAATATCTCATTATAAATATTAATTGCACGGCTATGCATAGGTTGCATATTTACTATAATCAATTCCTGGAAACTTGGGTTAGTGAAAATAAGGAAAATTATTGATTTTTTGTTTCCTACCAACTAATATTGAAAATTAATTTATTTTTCTGTATTTATATTTTCATAGTATTTTCTCTTGTCTATTTGTATAAATCTCCAGTTTCATGTATTCATATAATTTTATTTCCTCTGAGAATCGGTGTTTTGTGTGTAAATTCATATTAATTTGGGTTTTTAAATTCCCTAGATCATAGTTTCAAGCAATTTTAGCTAATGTTTTTGGAGTAGTCAGCAATTTAAATGATCTGTATTGTTTACTCACACCTCTTTTAAGTGCCTGGTGTATATGAAGAGCTAGACTATGTTTTGAAGGATATAATTTTAATACATGGTACCCACCCTCCATTAGTTCATATCTATACATACTGACTGACTACAGATGAATAATTTTATTATTTGGATGTTTGTTATGAATTACTTACATAACTTTGGTTTCATGTTAAAATAATTTGATTTGTCTGTATCACTCATATTTGTCGGTCATTGATGCCTCTAGCTTCTAAAGGGCCAGGATAATATGTTTAACTTTCCCCTTTATCTATATGTGGATCATGCTCACATAATTACCAAATGGGGATTATTTTAAACTATAAAAGTTCTCAGAAAGAGCACTCCTGGGTAGTTTCTATTCAGGTTTAGATAAGAAACTTCAGCAGCTAACTAGAATTTTAATAATCCAAAGAGAAGATAAATGGTGTGTGAGAGGCAATGGGTCAGGGAAGATGGTAGAAGAAAAAGCAGTGAGAAAAGAGGGAAAAGGAAAAAAGGGATCTAACTTGCAAGAAGAGTGAAAAGACAAGAAAACAGGAGAGTGACAACCATCCTGTGAAAGCTAATATTTTTCAAATTTTACTCCATGGAAAATAAAATCAGGAAATTGTAGAGTTTCTTGCTGTCATCAAACTTTTTTGATAAACTTAGAGGAATTTGGTGGCAAGGACACCAGGTATCAGTCCTGCAGAGTCTGCCCTGAATAATCTCAGTTTCTAAAAATTAACATATAAGTCTAGGATCCACAAGAAGACATAAGTAGACTGACCTATCAATAATGTATAATAATGAAAATAACAACTGAAGTCAAAGTCAGATATTTTATGTATATTTAATGCATATGTATTTTAAAGAAGAAATTAGTGCTGAAATTGAAGGAGATAAGTGGGAAACCAAAGGCATAGATACATTAAAGTGGATAATAAAGAATTAAGCTTGCATTATTTAAAGCAAATTAATACTAATACTACTATTTTATATTTTAAGGCATTTTCAGACTTTTAAAAGTACTTTTCATAAGTCTTTACTGAACCTAAAAAATGATTAGAGGTAGGTACCTTTGGGGGCTTCATTTTTAAATATGATAATTCTCCCTAACTTTCTATATGTTGTATGGAGAAGTGCTGAAAATTTTTTCTCATTGTTTTGGAAATATCATTTATATTTTCTAATCAGTCAGCCCTAAACATGTTGCTCAGCACACCTTTCTCCAGTCCTTCTCATGAACAATACAAATACATGCATAGATTGTAATCCAGGATATTACACAGGCTGCTGGAGTTAAACCAGAAGCTTTAGCATGTAGCAGACTCTAATGGCTTTGCAGTATCTCTGGGAGATTTCTGCAAAAAAGGTGAAGGTCTAAAGTGAACAGCAATATATCAAGATCATTTTCCTTTTGATCTGCATAGTCATGTCAGAATGTTTTAATTAAAGATATATTTAGGTTTGATGATTATATTTCAGAAATGCATTACAACTTTAGTTGGCTTGACAGTCACTAACAGTTTATATCAAAATATCTTTATTTAGGAAATTTTTTTTTTGGTACTGGAGATTGAACTCAGGGGCACTTGACTGCTGAACCACATCCCCAGCCCTATTTTGTGTTTTATATAGAGACAGGGTCTCACTGAGTTGCTTAGCACCTCGCCATTGCTGAGGCTGGCTTTGAACTCGTGATTCTCCTGTCTCAGCCTCCCTAAGTGCTGGGATTACAGGCTTGTGCCACCGTGCCCAGCTTAGGAAAAATATTTTTAATGTGGTTATGAATAAATATTTATGATTTATACTAATTTAGGATATCTTTACCAAGGAAAAAAATTACTGATATTTACTATTTTGTTCTTACAATTTCTTGACTTTTAAAAATAGGTCATAGCTAACATGAAAATACCCATTGGTAAAATCAGGATGTCCTCTAGGGTACAGTGAAACTTTGTGTGTGTCTATGATTTAATATGTGGTATTAGATGAGTGTATATGAACCATAGATCAAATAAAAGAATTATCCTTATCTGCATACTGGTAATAGTTTGGGAGCATAAGGAACAAATAATTTTGGAGTATTTACAAGATCCACATGATAATAATAAAAAGAAGATGAATTCAAAAGGGTTGACGAAATAAAGACATTACTATTTTATCGGTTAGGATCCTTTCTATCCCTTGTGTTTCAGGGTTAGATGATTTGGGGGTTGAAGAACAAAAAATAAACATAAATTCTGTTCTGGGTAGATTTTAAAAATATAAAGTACATTAACAGTGCAATAGATCAAGAAAATGGATCTACTGAACCATGACTTGGGAAATTCATGATTAAGTGCTCCCCACCATTTGTGTAAGCTACAAAATTTTCAGTCCAAGGTGTCTTATGGGCATTATTATGAAGTAAGATGAATGTTGTCCTCCTTTTAAAAAATATCAATGTTCCCTTCTTCCAACACAAGCCCTGACTTCTCTGGCTCTTCAAACATTCAGCAACCCTGGGCTGTTCTCTCACTTTTCAAGCTACTCCCACTGTTGAATTCATCAGCCTCAGACAAAACATTGTGTTCTACTCTCACTGAAACGTGCAAACTGTGTCCTAAGCATTCATGAAACCTGAGGGGATGTAAGCATTTTATATTAAATACCAAGGTCCAGTTTACTTATGCATCACTTCAAGACACATGTTTTTAAAAGTTAATATACATTTGCCTGAGAAAATCTGCATTGAGACATGGTCTAGTCAGTTTTTATGGAGTAATTTCCAAGTCCAAGAGAGCAGAGGTACAGTGGTCTCTCCTTATCCATGAGAAATACCATCCAAGATCCTTAGTGGATACTTGAAACTGTGGATAGTACTGAACTCTCTCTCTCTCTCTCTGTCTCTCTCTCTCTCTCTCTGTCTCTCTCTGTCTCTCTCTCTCTCTGTCTCTCTCTCTCTCTCTATATATATATAGTATATACTATATATATACTATATATACTATGCTTTTTCTATACATGCATGCTTCTGGTAAACTTACCTCTTTTCAACTAAGGGGAGCACTTTAGGACTTCTCTTTGACACATCTGAATTGAAGCATCAATACTTTTGCACTTTTAGACTATTATAAAGTAAAATAAAGTTTACTTGAACATAAACATTATGATACCTCATCAGTTAATCAGATAACTGAGTGGGCTACTAAGCAATTAACAGGCAGGTAGCGTATACTGGATGGATATACCTGGATGAAGGGATAATTCACACCCTGGGCAGGATAGAGCTGGATGGTACAAGATTTTGCCATGATACTCAGCATGGTGTGCAACGTAGCTCTTATGAATTATTTACTTATGGAATTTTACATTTAAAATTTTTGGACCATGATGAACTGCAGGTAACTGAAACTATAGAAAGCAAAACTGTGGATAGTAACTAGTCTTCCTTACATCACACCTTTGCTCTGGCCCCTTAGGCTGACACTTTGTGCCCATGTACAGTGCCTCATGGCTCAGCTGTTACTACAGTTTCTATTAATGTGCTCAGGCATAGTGTCTCCTCCTTGATCTTCCTGTCTGACTAGTGCCCTCAGGAGAAATGAATGCTACCTGCACTTTCCAAGTTCTCCTTGGACTGAAAGGGAGAACCTAGTGTAATGATGAATATATGTGATCAAGTGTATTCTCCAGTGCCAGAATGAACAAATCTGTTGCCATTTTAAATAGCTGTGATTCCACTTTATAATGGCAGTTTATTAAATACATATTATGGTGGTTCACATCTGTTGATGGCATTACACCAGCATGTCTTTTGCTCCTGGGAGAATTTATTTTCTCGGTGGACCATAAACAAAACACAAAGATTTTAGATGAAACTTTAATGCACTGTCACAGTGAAGGAAGAGAGAAAAAGTCAGTGGACAAATACAGCATTTCAGAAGGTGCTTATAACCTACTCACTTTGCTGTTAAAACTGCTTTCAACTCTATTTTAAATTGCTTTTGGGTTAAATTTCTGTACACACATACACAGAATACAGAACATCCTGATACACATAATCGGGAATAACATTGAGAAAATCAGGAATGTCAAAGGCAAATAAATATGATCAATGTGGACGATTCACTCACGTAATTCAGTACAAAAGAAGAACCCGTACTCTTTATTACAGGTTAATTCACTGAATAACTATCCACTTACCTAAGGGAAATGTCAAATTTTTCAGTGATTATTTCTAAATAAAAACCTAATGTTTTTAAATAATACCAAAAAATGGGTATAGAGTGAAAAGCTTAGTCAAAACATTTTTATGTGAAACAAGTTTGCCTAACTTATGTTTTTTCCCATTGAAATGATTCTTTACATACCATGTAGACATAGCTCAAATCTCTGTGGACTGTCAGGAACTATGTTAACAAGCACACATTTTAATTTGAAAGTTAATTCCTATAGTAAATATCATGCAAATTACTTTATACTGAGAAGCTCTACATTTTATGGAAAAACTAGTTGAAAGAATAAAAGGGAGGGGGATGAAGCTAAATTAACCACACTCTAATCTTCAAAAATGCCTAACAAACATGGGAGCAGATCCCCACTTGAATTTATTATGGAAAGTAGGGTATTTTACCTTTTATGGAATAGGTTTTGAGATAATTCAAAGTGTATTTATATGAGGTGATAATGTATCTACTAGCATGTGGATTCTCTGTGGTAATCAAGATGCTTATGTGTGCCACACATATCATGTATTATTGTCTTGTTTTTTCTTTTTTTCTTTTGTCCCTGGCCTCATGCAAGTGCCCTACCACTGATCTGCATTCAAACCCTTCCTTTTTTATGTCAATCACTAGTCTGAAAAAAACAACAATAGCAGGAATTTTATGTGATTTATTATAACACAATGCCTTCCTTTAAGCTCAGTCCCTCATCTATGGTCATCATCACCTATGCTGTTTTCTAAAACATGAAAATGTCCTATTTTGAAATTGCTATTACTTTTTCCTTGTACATCTTTCAAAAAAATATGCTAAGACCCTCAAGGACAAGGTCCATGATGATAACACTCTTAGTTTTGCCTTCCTAGAAAATCAAGTATATTTATTTCCTAATGGGGATGCTTAGAAAATACTTGATATTAAGGAAAATTGAAACATTTTTACTTCTGGTTCTATGTAGCATACAGAAATAATTCCTTTAAGCTTGTGAGCACCTTTGAGTATATTTTTGTGTTTCATGTGAACAAGCTGAATTGGATACACTATATGACTTGTTTCCTCTATTGGAGCATATACATTTTTCTTTGTGTTTTAAGCAAAATTTGGATGACAGAATTATGTATATGTGAGGGTATTGATTTAAACATTTATAGCTTATAAGACTGACAATCTATATATCCTTGTAATAATTTTACCATTTAACAGTAACAACAAAAAATTGTAACTTCCCCTATCTGTACTTGTGTCCAAATAATTAAAAGACTCTGAGCACAAAAATAAGTTTATAATTTACATTAAAGCAAATATTAGATATGTTAAGAAGTTTTGTTTTTTATTTCATAAAAAGTAAAAACAATTTACTTATTTTTAGAAGTGGAAAGACTACTCTCAGGAATATATTTAGTGCATAAATAAGGGAATCCACACCATATTCTTTTCTTAACATCAAAGTGCAGTCTCTGACTCAGTGTTACCTATCCTTGAACTCATCAGAAAGACTCACTCTTGGACTACTATCTAAAAACCTATTCACACATTATATTATTATCTAACCGTTTTCCACATTTTAGACATCAAGTTTACAAACTCCCATACACCTCTTGTACATTTTATAGCATCTAATAGTTAGTCCATAAATACTTACTGATTGCATTGTTGATTAAGTGAAAAGAGATGATGGTTTTGACAGGACATTGCCCTAAATAAAAAGTAATATCTGTGTTTTTATTTATTATTAATCTCTGCAAATTTCTGAATTTTTAAATACATATTCTGAGCAGAACTTTCAAGTTGTTTATAGTAATAATTTCAGGTTGATAACAGAATTTCTCATTCTGTGTCTCTCAATAAATAAATAATAGTCAAATGAAAATCGCTTTGCTGTTGAGCTTCAAATAATGATTAGTACCTATGATCTTTTAAAGTTCTACTGTTGTATCATTAATTTGGGTAGTATAATTTTATTTCTCACTTTTAAAAATTTCTAAAGATGAATCTGGAGGTATTTAAGTAGAAATAATTTTCTCTGGTATTTTTTTCTTAGTGCTATAAATTTTGAATAAACTGATTTTTTATAATTACATGCTCAGCATATTACAAATGACATATGTTTGTTCAAGGAAAATTAACAAATATTTCAATAACTGAAAATATTTAGTAAATGTCTAATATGTATTAAACACATTGGTTTAACAATAGATGGTATTGAGAAAGCATTGTTATCTTCAATTATCTTCAAGAAATTGAAATTTGTCACTTTGGGTTTTAGTTCTAAAATAAAATTGCCAACTATAACTTTCTTTGCATCCTGAATAGAAAACAAAAATACACTAGGACTTGCTCACTGCTTCCTTCCCCCATCTGTCCCCGAAATATTTCCAGTCCTTTATCCTGTTAGTTAGGATGCTCCTTACTGTGCAATGACAAAGGCTTTGACTCCTTCACTTCACTTTTATAACCACTGCCCGCTGGGGCACCTTTAAACTGTGAAAGCATCCGGATATGAGACACGTAGGAACAGCCGTCCTTAGTCCAGCCAGGACAGCACGGCCCAGTAGGTGCACTGGGCACAGGCTGTTATCATTGGCAACAGGAGTGCTACAATTCTTAAAAGCTATTATTTTAAGTTTCAAGGTAATTATTCCTGAAAAGTAAGTAAAAACCTCTCTGTTCTTGGCACATTTATTTTATGGTTACTATGGTTTTCTTTGACTTTCTTTTACTGAGAATTCAGATAAATATAATAGTACTCATTAGCCAGAAATAGCAACTGATCATTCAAGCCCAAATCCTTCCACATTCCCATTCTTCCTATTCCACCCATATTGTTTTGAACTTAGATCTTGTATATATCTGTCCATCCATCCATCTATCCATATTTCAGCTTATGGTTAATGAAATTTTAGTTTGGAATTAGGTAATGAGAGTACGTAAGAAAGAAGATCATAATGCTATCTATGTTCTAAAAAGTTGGCTCTTACTGAAGCATACTACAGGTGTATACTCAAACCCAGTGTGATTGCTTAGAAAAGAGACATTGCACACATAAACACAATCACAAGTGCTTAGAGATTGAGTAAATAACTTAAAGGACTATTTATCCTTGCAGAATCCTGTCTCTTCTTTAGAGGCTGCTGCTGCTTATCTTAGTGTTCACTTCTGGGTTTTCCAAAAGGTCAGTCTTGTTTTGTAATTATTCTCGGTCTTCATTCCCAAGGTCCTGTCTGGATTTTTCCTTCCTCCTTTCCTTGCTCACCTTCTTTCTTAGTTCCTTCTTCCTTTCTTCTTTGTCCTTTTCTTTAATCCTTTCATAGTCATTCTCTCTCCTCATTCACCCTTCCCTTTACTGATCCCCCTATCAGATTTTAGGTGCACAATCTGACAATTTTGAAAAATGTAACCCACATCAATCAAGATACAGAGCATCAAGATTACCAAGAAAATTTTCTATTCCTCTTCATAGGAAATCTTTGCTGACCTCCTCCACCCCGACATACTGGCTGTTTAATATTCATTACTAAAGATTCTTTTTTGAATGTTCTAAGATTTTATATAAATGGAATCATATAGTCTGCATATGTCTGTCTCTTTTAGCTCAGCACCGTGTCTGTGAGATTCATCAATGTCATGTGTATCAATAGTTCTCTTTTTTTTTGCTGACTTCTAGTTCTTCATATGAATATATCACAATTTGTTTATCCATTTCCCTGTAGATTGACTTTTAGGTTGTTTACAGTGTTCAGAACATCAATAAAGCTGCTGAAAATATATTTGTTCAAGTATTTTTGAGATTCTATATTTTCATCTTTCAAGTAAATACTTGATCAGTTTTTATTTATACCTGTAATTTCATTTTTATTTAGTAAACACTTGAGAAATATGATAGAGGTTATTGATTTTATTTATCAATTCAAAAAACCTGCTTTGGGTTTTATCGATCTTCTTGTTTTTTGCTTTCTACTGATTTTACTCTTTATTCCTTCTTTCTGCTTATTTGAGATTTATTTATTTTTCTTTGTCTAGTTTCTTGTGGTTGGAACATAGAGAATTGATTTGAAATCTTTTTTATTTTCTAATATTAGAATTTAATGTGATAATTTTCTCTCTAAGCACTACTCTAGCTGCATTCCACATATTTTGAGATGTTGTTTTCTCACTTATATTCAATTCAAAATTTTTTCAAATTTTCCCAGTATTATCTTTTTTATCCAATTTACTTAGAAGTGTGATTTCAATTTCCATACATTAAGTGTTTCTAGACATTATTCCATCATTGATTTCATATTTAATTCCTTTTTAGACATAGAACATGCTTTGAATGATTTTAACTCTATTAAATTAATTGAGGATTATTATATGATCCTGAGTATGATCTATCCTAATAACTAATCTATATTAACTTGAAAATAATGCATTTTATTCTGTTATTTAAGGAAGTATTCTTAAATTTGATTTAGGACAAGTGGGTTGATAAATTTTCAGGCCTTTACATCCTGATTTTTCTAGTGGGATCTTTCTTCTTCACACCTGAAATATCTCCTTTGATAGTTTTTTTAAGTATGATGAAATCATGTTTATTTTTCCCTTCATGGAACCTTTCAAAATTCACAATTAATTAATTTTATGTCAGTTTACCTATTTGTTTTAGCACTGTCTTGTTAAAATTGTGTAGCAAATAGGAAGCAATTGGTAAGTATGCGTAGAATGAAGGAATGAAATATTGCATGATTAAATGATATTTTTCATGAGAATAACACTTGGGTTGCAAAATGATTTCAATTATAGTCCCATAGATACTTCAAGAGACAACAATCAATTAAGCAACATCATCATAGGGGCCCAGAAACTTCTCCATACTTAAGATCTAAGATTGCAGAACTGGGGATATAGCATAGTGATAGAGTGCTTGCCTAGCATGCACATGGCCTTGGGTTTGATCCTCAGAAACACAAAACAAATCCAGTTCAGTCCAATCCAAACAAAACAAAATAAAAAGACATTGACCATTGATACTTTGAGAACAAGTTCACCTGAGCTTGACTTTTATAGGGAATTTCAGAATAATGCCTAATCAGGGAGATGAGAAAGACTAAAAATGTTATTATTTTATAACAAAGAAAAGTTTAAAATATAAACTTTTATAAGTTATCAAATAATTAGAAATATTTGTTTGAAGATTGCAATAACACCATATTTTATATAATTAGAGAATAGATGTCAGCTTTAACAATGTAGAGACCCTGGTTCTTTGTCTAAAACACCTAGTATAACAGAGTAGATGCTCAGGCAGTGTTTATTTCTTTTGCTTCACTTCTGTTTTCTCCATATCAAATTAGTCAAGTTCTTTTTTTGGTGCATATAGTTTGTTAGTTTTCCAGTATACATTTACTTAAATAGTAAACAATTACCTTTTAATAATAAATACTCAGTTTGACTTGCTAGATTATACCATCAGCTTTCTCTGTCAACTTAGGTAGCATTTAGGATATTTGCTCCTAATTCCTCCCTTTTAAAATTGTGATTACTGCAACCATAAAACTTTTTGTTTCATGATTAAAGTTTTCTAGATAAAAGAGAGCTAATCTCTGTCAAATCAGAAGACATTGCTTACAATGTTTTAGCAAAGCACATACATGAAAGACATTGTTAAATTCAGAATATTACTAGTATGTCTGAGAATAATTAAAAACATGATGAGTAAAATGATTGACTATGTTTCCTCAGTTTTTAACTGTTATCCAAATTGAAACCTTAATATTTTATGTCTATTTTTTTAGTGACATTTTATTTAAAATTGAAATGTATATCCCTGACCTTTCATCCCAGTCTGCATTTTTCACTGCACACAGCATCTTTTCTCTCTTATATCTATTTATACTTCAAATTAAAAACTTCCAATCTCTAAATGAATTCCATCTAAACTAAGTAAAATGATAATTCTTCCAATATAAAATTGGCTTTGTCCTTGACTCTCCTCATCAGTCCTATATATCATAGCCAATTTAAGTAATTCTTTTTTCCAAATATGTTTTTTACTCTATGAATCTTACTGACATCACCTTGCTCAAGCTATCATTAGCTCACACCTATTTTAGAAAACATCCCTTCTATTGATTTTTCTTCTTCTTGGCTCACTCTCCTTTAATTCATTTATAATGTCTAGCACCAGATCTTTCCTTTTAAAACAATTGGTATGCTCACCTTAACCTGCATTTCTGCAATAGTTCTCCATATCTGTAGAATGAAACGTGAATTCTTTAGCTCCATATTCTTTCTGTTTATATTTCAGCCACATCCTACTTTCCAAGTTATACTAATTCCAATGTAAATCCTCCACTAGAGCTAAATTTCTAGACTCTATCAAACATTCCATGTGCTTTCTGTCCCTTAAACTTTTTGCCATTTCTATAGCCTTGTAGGCATCTACTCTCTTATTGTTCCTCTGAAGATAAATTTAAGTGAAAACTAAAAATTTTGACAGTAAGAAGCTGTAGAGTTAACCTATTTTAACCTCCCCTCTTCTATCATTGTTAACAGTGAAGAGAAGAATCAGAAAAATTTAGGTTCATATTTACTAATATCTAATGAGTACCATATTGCTTAAGCTCAGTTATTTTGAAAAATTACATGATTCACATCTACCAAATTATCAAATTTATTAGATTAATTTTTCATGAAGAACAAAAATCTGTAACATTCAACAATCAAGAACTATCTCAAGGAAGTACAAGTGAAGCCCAATTTCCTAGATGATCTGTGAACTCGCTAGAGATAAGTCCTGAACTGATTTTCATTGCCTGAAAGATTTTACTGGTTCTAAGAAAGAAATGCTCACCTATGTGTGGCTACTATCATGATGAGTTCAAGTAAAAATTCAGAAGGTGGTCTTTAATTAGTGTTTTTAAATCTTTCAAACTTTATTAGTGTGCTTAGGTGGGGGGTGGGAATCATCTGATTACAAAAATTAGTTCAAGTTATATTTAGTACAAGTAACCCCTTATAATGAATGGATAGTAGAGAGGAAGAATTAGTTTCCTCTATACTGGGGATACATGGAATCTGCCACAAACAAATTCATATTTATAAGAATAAGAATTAAAGCATATTCTGTATTGACCTTGAAATAATCTATTTCAGATGATTTTATTGGTTATATCATATCATATTAGTCACAGGGCACTACTGTAAAGTGAATCACCTGCAGGTATTCATGACGATTTTCTATATAACTGCAGGTTAGAAGGAATATGATTTCTAGACAACTGGTGTAGTAGTGTATTTTTAAATACAAAATAATTGTAGATATCTGATAATAGCTTGTTAGAATTTATGGAGATAATATTTTTAGTTCACAAAGTATAAAATAGCATGTAAATTTTCAAACAAAAAAGAATGAACACAATAAGATAAAGATACTTGAAGAAAATCGTTCATCTCAGCAAGTGTCAGCACAATGGAATACTTCAAGGGGCCATATCCCTGGCAGTATAATGCCACTATAAATATATCTGAGTTTAGAATTAGAGAGAGAAATGGTAGGGGAACTAGGGTGGGATGAATAAAGATATGAAATATTTATCAACAATGTGAAATCCTAAATTAGTTGAATTTACTTGGAAATGACTAAGTTTGCATATGCTGAAAAATAATGACTCAATAGAAATATAGTTTTAGGAAAATAAGAAACTTATTTTATGCATACTTAACTTCATAGCTTCTGCTACAAGAAATGATGATTCTTCGATAGAAATCTACCAATAGTAAATTCAGTGTTCTACTTAAATCTATTTTCTGCAGAGAATATTCAGTTGGTTAGTGCCTAGTGAGTTACAAAATTGATTATGCTGTTGGCAATTTACTTACTACAAAGAGGTTCAGCTACATATAAATGCACTGTCATGAAACAGTGTTTAGTTTGAATCTTGAATTGTAGAGTTAAAGATTGATTATATCCAGCCGGGCGCGGTGGCTCAAGCCTGTAATCCCAGCACTTAGGGAGGCTGAGACAGGAGAATCGTGAGTTCAAAGCCAGCCTCAGCAATGGTGAGGCGCTAAGCAACTCAGTGAGACCCTGTCTCTACATAAAACACAAAATAGGGCTGGGGATGTGGCTCAGTGGTCGAGCACCCCTGAGTTCAATCCCCAGTACCAAAAAAAAAAAAAAAAAAAAAAAAAGATTGATTATATCCACCAAAAAAGCAGTTAAAAGAATGTTCACAGTGGTTTTATTAATAATGGCCCCAAAACTTATAATAATACAAAACCATCACCAGGAGAATGAATAAATAAACACTGGTGTATTTACACATGAAATATCACTCAGCAACAAAAAACAAACTTCTTGCTTATTCTTCCTGTTTTAGCTCCAACATGTAAAGAGAGAGTATTTGCTGTGGTTTGAACATGAGGTGTCCCCCAATAGTTCCTGTATTAATACAGGAATATTCAAGGGTGAAATAAGTAGGTTATGAAAGCTTAACCTAATCAGTCTATCCAAGTTTGAATGGCCTAACTGGTGATACAATAGGCAGGTAGGGTGTGACTGGAGGAGGTAGATCACATAAAGCATGCTCTCAAAGGGTTCATCTTCCCTGTGAGGCCCCTTCCCCTCTTTGTTTCATGACCACCATGTCCTCAGAGTTTTCCTCCACCACACCTTTTTATCATGAGTAATGCAACTGGCCAACTATGGACTGAAACTCTGAAACTGTGAGCTCAAAATAAGCTTTTCTCTTCTAAGGTGTTATTGTCAGGTATTTTCACACAGTAATGAAAAGCTAAATAACATAGAAATTTGTACCAAGAAGAGGGGTTTTGTCTGTGACTAACCTGATTATGTGTTTCAGAAGTCTTTGGGACTGGTTTTCTGGAGGAGTTGGAAAAATTTGGAGATGTAGGCTAAATAAGCCTTACAATATTTTAAGTGGAGCTTAATGTACAATTTTGTGGGAATTCAGACCAGAATGCTGATAGGAATGTGCACAGTAAAGACTGTGTTCGTGAGGGTTCAGATGGGCACCTGGACACTATTAAAACTGAACTTGAGGACATTCATGTTCTATATGTTTTTCATATGCTGAGACTTTCTGTAAAGCTAAATTTAAAAGCAATGGACTAATTAATCTTGCAAAGGAAATTGAAAGCAGCAGAGCATTCAGACAGCAACACTGATACTGCTATTGACTTTTAGCCAGGTTTGTTCTGAGAATCACGAGGAAAAAAGCATATAAAGATTTTAAAAACTTGTCATTTGGCCAAGAATGTACATGTTAAGACTGGGACACAGGAAGGCATGGTAGTCAAAGAGATGATAGTCACTAAAAAGATGCTAAGTGCTTTGCACAGAGACAATAGGAATGATGCTGTTTTAGTCAGCTTTTTCACTGCTGTGACTAAAGGATCTGACCAGAACAATTACAAATGAGGAAAAGTTTATTTGGTTTACATGGTTCACTATCATATTGTTAGGTTTCAGAGGTCTTAGCCCATAGAAGGCTGGCTCCATTTCCCGGGACTCAAGATGAGGCTGAATATCATGGTGAGTGTGTGGCAGAGGGAAGCATCTCACATCATGGTGATCAAGAAGCAGAGAGAGAAAGACTCCACTCTCCAGATACAAATGTATACACCAAAGCCACACTTTAATTCCCACCTCCTCCAGCAATACCCTACTACTTCAGTTACCACTCAGTTAATTCCTAACAGGGGATTAATTCACTGATTTGGTTAATACTCTCACAACCCAATCATTTTTCCTCTGAATCATCTTGCATTGTCTCACATGTGAGCTTTTGGGGGACAATTCACATCCAAATCATAACAGATGCCTAGAGGATGTCTCATTAATTTGCAAGACCACATGCTTTGTAGACTCAAGGCTATAGAAGTAAAAATTCCATTGAGAAGAGAGGATAGGAACACCCTTCTGATACACGGTGGTGGGGCTTGGAAGTTATTTATTTATGCTCAGTCACCCAGGCACTCAGAAGTCAGTGCAGCCATGGTCCTAGGAGGCCTGGATACTGCTCAAGCTGGCTGTTAGCCTTGATGTTATTGATATGGTTCTGCTTCTGCCAGAATGCAGGATGTTGAAATTAAGAGATCATGAGGCTCCCATCAAGATTTAAAAGGAAGACCTTGAGGCTCCATAAAATTTGGCAGGGTTGGAATCTCTGAGCAGCCCCTGAAATGACAATGGGTGAAATTAGGAAAAGGAAGCCAAACCTGCAGTGGAGAACTGCCCCATGTTAATAGATGCTAGTCACATGAATGTACACAGAGAAAAGTTGCTGTCTGCAGAGAACCAGGTCAAGAGAGAGGCAAGAGGGGCCATAAGCACTGCAACTAGCAAGGCCAAAGACATAGGACTACTCAATCCCTTTGGACCTCACAACTTTACAATATGTGCCCCAGATGCTGAGTATGGAGTTACAGAACCTAATGTTTTCTCAGCTAGGTTTTGATCTTACTTTAGTCCTATGTGTTCTTTCTTTGCCCCTATTCCTCCCTTTTGGAATAAGAATGTTTGCTCTGTGCCATTGTATATTAGATATATGTAATATTTTTTTTATTTTTACAGGGATTTACAGCCAAGATTTTGCCTTGAGTCTGAGATGAGACTTTGAACTTGGACTTTTGGTCAATGTCCAAACTATTAAGACTATGAAAACTCTTTGAGATGGACTAAATGGATTTTGCATTATGAGATGGACATAACCTTTTCAGGTCAAGGGCCTGAATGTTTTCATTTGAGTATGAGGTGTCCCCCCAAAGCTCCTGTGTTAATACAAGAATATTCACAGATGAAATGATCAGATTATGAAAGCTATTACCTAATCAGTCCATCCTAGTTTGAATGGACTAGCTAGGTGATAACTGTAGGCAGGTAGGGTGCGACTGGAGGAAATGGGTCACTGGCAGCATACCCTGGAATAGTTCTTTTTGCTGCAGCCTCTTCCCCTCTTACTCTGCTTCCTGACTACCATGTTGTGAGCATCTTTCTTCCACCATGCTTTTCTATCATGATATTCCACCTCACTTCGGGCCAACAGCAATGGAGTTGGCTGACCATGAACTGAATTTCCAGAACTGTGAACTCAAAATAAACTTTTCCTCCTCCTAGTTGTTATTGTCAGGTATTTTGGTCCCAGCAACACAAAGCTGACTGACACAATACTGAACAAACTGAAAATTGTTGCATTTTCTTGGATTCATCAAAAAGCTAAAGTTGCGGCTGGGATTGTGGCTCAGTGGTAGAGCACTTGCCTCATATGTTCAATCCTTAGCACTGAATAAAGATAAACAAAATAAAGATATGGTGACCATCTTTAAAAAAATATTTAAAAAACAGCTGAAGTTGCGTCTAAACATCTATCAATGAATGAATGGATAAAGTAAATAAAGTATACAGAGAGGATGGAATAGCATTAAGCCTTAAAAAGGAAAAAAAAAAAGTTTTATTTGTGACATGGATGAACCTGGAGAAAATTATATTACGTGAGATAAGTCAGATATAGAATGATACCACGTGATCATATATGTGCTATTGTGTATGTATGTGTATATATATGTGTGTGTGTACGTATGTGTGTTTGTATATATATATGTGTGTGTGTGTATGTGTGTGTGTATATTTGTATATATATATGGAATCTAAATAAGTAGAACTCATGAAAGTAGAGAGCAGAATGGCAATTACCAGAGGCTGGAAAGAAGAGTTGACAGGGAAAGGGAGATACTGTCCAAGGGCACAAAGTTTCAGCTAAGCCAGATGAATAAACTTTAGTGATCATTGCACAGAATAGTGACTGTAGTTAAATGTATTGGATTTTATATTTCAAAATTATTTAAAGATTAGATTTGACATGTTTTCACCACAATGACATTGATAGGTATATGAAGTAATAAATTTGTTCATTAGCTGGATTTAATCATTGTACAACATAAACATCACATTATATCCTATGAGTATACATTATTATTAATTAATTAATAATAAAATTTAAAACATTTTGATTTAATAGTAATTGTGATGAATAGTTGGAGGCCAAGTATGGACTAGTATGAGAGTGAGAAATTCCTGGAGGCTGAGTTTTGGAGGACCCCACACTTTTGTGGGTATTATTCTAGGAGTTCTTCTAGATTCTCTTGGTGAAGATCCAATAAAGACCCTCCTGTGGCTCCAGAAAGATAAGGTGAAGAGTCATCATTGTACAATAAGTCCACAGCATCCACAAAGGCCCATTCTCCAAGGAAATGAAAACACTTTGTAGATCCCTATCTTAACTCCAGGGAGTACACCTGACCACACTTCAGCTCCCTCTAGGCTTTCTGTCTCCCCTAAGAGAGAAACCAAGTTATAGCAATAGAGACACCTGTGACAGTCATGGCCCAGAGACATATGCCTAGCTTTTAATAACTGACATGGAACGAAACAATTCCTTGAAAAATACAAACTACAAAACTCCTACAAGAAAAATTATATCATCTGATCTGCTAATGAAATTAATAACTTTCCAGTAAAAGCATCAGGGTCAAATAGTTTTACTGGTGAGTTCTATTGAACATTTAAGGAAGAAATTATATCAATTCTCTATAATCCCTGCCAGAAAATAGAAGCTAAGGAAACACTCTGTAAATTCTTTCTATAAGGACCACATTATACTAATAATGAAACCAGTGGAAGATTTATGTCCACACAAAAAACCTTGCACTCGAATGCTTATAGGAGCTTTATTAATAACTGCCACAAACCGAAAGAAATCAAAGATGTCCTTCAATAAGTCAATGAAAAAAAACTGTGTTACTTTCACATAATGAAATATTATTCAACAACAAAAATAAATGAGGAGGCTGGAAATATAATTGTTGGTAGAGCACTTGCCTCCCATGTGAGAAGCTCTGTGTTCAATCCACAGCATCACCAAGAGGAGATAGAAAAGAAAGTATCAAGCCATGAATGGACCCAGATAACTCACAAATGCACATTGCTAAGTAAGAAAACTCAGCATAAAAGGTTATTATATAACATATGATTACATCATTATGACATTATAAAAACAATATGAAACAACAGAGACCATACAAAGATTAATAGTCACCGAGAATTTTAGGGAAGCAGGAGGAGGACAGAAGGTGTTGAGTAGGAATTTTTTAGCATGGTGTATCTACTCTGTATGATTTTGTAGTGATATATACAGGGCACACTGCCTTTGTCAAAATCCATATCTATAAAGTGAAACTTACTGTATGCAAATTCAAAAATAATTTAGGAAGTTGGGGGATAGAATGCAGAAGGAGACAAAACAATATCAACCTAATTATAGAATGTAAGGGAAATTTGCTGAGCTAAGTAACTTTGGAAATGTGTGGCATCTTGTAGACTAATGGCAAAACCTGTACGTAAAATTGTGTTGTTCCTACAGGGATATGGGTTGACAATTCTGAAACCACTATTCATATATATTGGAATTAAATAATTAAGTGGATGGCAGATAGTGAGAGCCACATTTCCTACTGTTGGAATGTCAGGTTAGAGATGAAGAAGCATAGGAGGGAGAATTATCTAGATGATAATAAATTAAGTTGGAATATGAACTCGTTTAGCTTAATACAAGTATATATATTATATGTGTATATATGTGTTAGTTTGCTTACGCTGTTGCAAAAAAATAAAAACCCACAGAGATCCATTTTCTTATGCTTTTGGAAGTTATAAGTCCAAGATCGAGATGCTGGCAGATTGAGTTTCTTTTGAGGTCACTCTCTTTGGCAGCACATGGATGGTTGCCTTCTTGCTGTCTCCTTATGTGGTCTTTCTCTGTGCGTGTGTATTGCTTGTCACTTCCTTTTATCATAAGAAAACCAGTCATGGCTTTATATGATTGAATATAAATACTGAAAGCATTTGACCTTATTCACATATTTAAATGCTCTATCTCCAAGTACAAATTCTGAGGTACTGGAGATTAGGATTTAAACTTATGAATTTGGGGAGACACAACTTAACATATAACAGTAGGCATATTAACAGCTCTCCAGAGAAATCCAACATTAAATCCTCAGAACTCCTGAATGTTACTTTAGGGAAAAGGGGACTTTTAAGATGCAATTAAGGATCCAGAACTGGGAGCATTATCCTGGATTACCCAAGTGGATCAATATAATCACAGAGGTCATCAAATAGGGAGTCAGGAGGGTCAGACGCAGAGAAAGAGATGCAACAATAAAAGCAGAAATATGAGTGATGTAGAACCAGGTACCTACAAATATGAGCAGCCTGTAAAAGGAAAGAAAGGAAACAATTCCACTCTTGAACATCTGCGAGCACCTCAGCCCTGCTAACACATTAGGCAATTCTGAACTCCAGAACAACAATAAACTTCTGTTGTTTAGATCTGTGGTAGTTTGTTACAGAAGCAATAGAAAACTCATGCAGATGTTATGTATAGAAATATTTATAGGTATATATTTATTAATGGATTATATAAGAAATAAAAATAATAATAATAAATATTATCTCTCTAAATAATAAAATACTATATGCTTCTTGCTGTCTAATTTATGCTATTCTGTCAAATTTGCTTTTTAACTCTAAATGAACTTAGGAGGAAGATTAAACTTATATAAACATATCTAAACAAGAGTCTCTGAGAAAAGTGAAAGATTATAAGCAGGCAGATTCCTTTAAATTAATCATAGGAAATTCTCTCTACTCCGGAGTCCCAGCGCCATTTCTCCCGGACACACTCTGATGGACGGGAGAATTCAGCCTGAGAGCATATATTCCAATAAAGCCTTGCCGAGCGGCTTTAATTCATCTCCTTCTGAGTCGAGTCTGCATTGGTGAAGTGTGTGCATCACTAGACCTATCAATAATGATCTTCAACTGTGTCATAGCCTAGAATTCTCTAGGAAAGAGCCTCCCAGCTTTCTAGTCCAAGATGGCGACCTAGACGGATGCCCCGTCACTCTCTCCAGAACTGGTGATTGAAGCTGTGGAATTACCATCTCCCAGCCAGCTTCTGGACAGCTATCCCCACAGGAATTCCACTTGTGCGTGTACGCAGATCCACCAGGCAGCGGCATTTGCCACAAGCAGCGTGATTTCAGCAGCACCTGCGGCAGAGCGCTGCTGCTAGAAGCTCCGCTGCGGGTGGTTCAGAGCCTCAGCCCAGGGCCCCGCCCCAGGCAGGGCCTGCTTCTACATGAGGGGGCATGGGACAGCTCATGGGAACACACTGAACTCAACACAGAATACTGTGAAAAGTCGGTGATTTCACTAGCGGCCCGACCCAGAGTTACACCCTGCTGTGAATCCCACACCCAGGACACCAGCGGGGAAAGCCCAGCAAGCAACAGACAATGCCACCTACTGGAGGTGAAAGGAAACATACCTGTTTATTTACATTGAAACATTTCTTTTAACGTTTTTTATTCTTATTTTTTATTTTATCCTTTATCTTTTTCTCCTAATATTTCTATTGTTTAATCTTTTTGTTTCATTTCACAGCTCTTTTCTTCATTCTCTTCTTTCTTTTTCCTTCCCTCTTTTCTCTCTCACTTTTTTCCTACCCTCTAATCCCCAACAGTGGTGAAACCAAGTATTTGTTACAGTAGGACATGGTAGATTGGGATTTCTGAACTGTATACTAGAGTGGTATTATATACTTTTATACCTCCCACTTGCATATGTTTTATTTTTCTTGCTACCTTTTCTCCTTGCTGTACTCCCTTTTCTTCCTCCTTACTGGTCTTCCCCAACTCTCAGTCGCTCTTTCTAGTAAATAGCCAACTTCTCTTGGATTCCTTTTGCATGCTTTCTAAGATCTAATAACCGTATCCTCTCTTCCTACTACCCCAACGATCTATCCTACACCCCACACTCGTTTCCCTAGCCCACCAACAGAAACTATAGACCCTTGTGCGAACTTATTGTTTACATAATAGATTGTAAAGGAACTCATAATTGTTGTATGTCATGACTAAACTGTAAATGTATTTGGGAGCTATTAGGAACTACTTGGTTTGAAACTATATATTACTTGTATTGAGATCAATCAATATTGGTCTCCCCTTTGAAAGAGAGGTTTTGAAACCCTGCAGGGAAACTATACCGGTATAGGAGTAAAAACTGTAACAACTTGGATCAGCAGAGCTAGAAGGAAAGACACACAATCACCATGAAAAAACAAGGAAAGAAAGTGACTCAACAAACCAAGATAACACACTACTAGACTCCATGGTCAGTACAGCACAAGAATGACAAACAAGAATTCAGGATGTACATAATTAAAATGTTCTGTGACATAAAAATGATATAAGAGAGGAAGCCCAGTCAGCAAAAGACCATTTCAATAAAGAGATACATAGGCAAATACAGGAAGCAAAGATCACTTCAATAAGGAGATAGAGAATCTGAAAAGGAACCAGACAGAAATCCTTGAAATGAAAGAAACAATAAACCAAATTAAAAACTCAATAGAATGCATCACCAACCAATTAGACCACTTGGAAGACAGAACCTCAGATACTGAACACAAAATATTTAACCTTGAGAATAGAGTTGACCACATAGTGAAGACGGTAAGAAGCCATGAACAGAACATTCTAGAGTTTTGGGATAACATTAAAAGACCAAACTTAAGAATTATTGAGATAGAAGAAGGCATAGAACTCCAAACCAAAGGAATGAGCAATCTATTCAATGAATTAATATCAGAAAACTTTCCAAATATGAAGAATGAATTGGATAACCAAATTCAAGAGGCTTACAGGACACCAAATATTCAAAATCACAACAGACCTACACCAAGGCACATCATAATGAAAATGCCTAACATTCAGAATAAGGAGAGAATCTTAAAAGCCACAAGAGAAAGGAATCAGATTACATATGAGGGAAGCCAATTAGGATAACTGCAGACTTCTCAACCCAGACCCTGAGAGCAAGAAGATCATGGCAAAGCATATACCAAGTGCTAAAAGACAGTAGATGCCAACCAAGAATCTTATATCCAGCAAAATTAAGTTTTAGGCTTGAAGATGAAATAAAAACTTTCCAAGATAAACAAAAATTAAAAGAATTCACAGGAAGAAAGCCAGCACTACAGAACATTCTTGGTAAAATATTCCATGAGGAGGAAAACAAAAACAACAATGAAAACCTGCAGAGGGAGGAGCTACATTAAAGGCCAATCAAAGGAGAAACCCAGTGAAATCAAAAACCAAAGAATAAACCAAAATGTCTGGAAATACAAACCATGTCTCCATAATAACATTGAATGTCAATGGCCTAAACTCAGCAATTAAAAGACTCAGACTGGCAGATTGGATTAAAAAAAAAGACCCAACAATATGCTGCCTCCAAGAGACTCATCTCATAGGAAGAGATACTCACAGAATGAAGGTGAAAGGATGGAAAAAAATTTATCACTCACATGGACTGCATAAACAAGCAGGAGTTTCCATCCTCATTTCAGATAAAGTGGACTTCAAATCAAAGTTAGTGGAAAGGGATAAAGAAGGTCATTTCATACTGCTTAAGGGAATCATACATCAACAAGACATAACAATCTTAAATATCTATGCCCTAAACAATGGGGCAGCCATGTTCGTCAAAGAAACCCTTCTCAAATTCAAGAACCAAATAGATCCCAACACAATAGTATTGAGTGAATTTAACACAACTCTCTCACCACTGGACAGATCTTCCAAACAAAAACTAAACAAAGAATCTACAAGACTTGATAGAACAATCAATGGTCTAGACTTAATGGACATATATAGAATATTCCATTCATCAACAAGCAAATGCACGTTTTTCTCAGCAGCTCATGGATCCTTCTCCAAAATAGATCATATACTATGCCATAAAGCAAGTCTTAGTAAATACAAAAATATAGAGATACTACCCTGCATTCTATCTGACCATAATGGACTGAAACTAGAAATTAATGACAGTTTTAAAAAAAGAAGCCACTACAATACCTGGAGACACAATAATTTGCTATTGAACAATGCATGGGTAACAGAAGACATCAGGGAAGAGATAAAAAAAAATTCTTGGAGGTAAATGAGAACTGTGATTCAACATACCAAAATCTCTGGGACACTATGAAGGCAGTGCTAAGAGGAAAGTTCATTGTACTAAGCTCACATATTCAAAGATGTAAAAGTCAACAAATCAATGACTTGACACTACAACTCAAAGCCCTAGAAAAAGAAGAACAAAGTAACACCAAAAGAAGTAGAATACAGGAAATAATTAGAAGCAGAGCTGAAATCAATGAAATTGAAACACAAGAAACAATTCAAAAAATAGATAAAACAAAAAGCTGGTTCTTCAAAAAAAATAAACAAAATGACAAACCCTTAGCCACTCTAACAAAAAGAAGGAGAGATAAAACTCAAATTACCAAAATTCATGATGAAAAAGGAAATATCATGACAGGTCCTGCTGAAATACAGAGGATATTCAGAAACTATTTTGAAAACTTATATTCCAGTAAAATAGAAAACGCTGAGGACACTGACAAATTCCTAGAGGCATATGACCTTCCCAAACTGAACCAGGAGGACATCCATGACTGAAACAGATCAATTACATGCAAGGAAATAGAAGAAGTCCATCAAGAGCCTTCCATCCAAGAAATGCCCTGGACCAGATGGATTCTCAGCCGAGTTCTACAAGACCTACAAAGAAGTAACTCCAATACTCCTCAAATTATTCCATGAAATACAAAGGGAAGGAACCCTTCTAAACTCATTCCATGAGGGTAGTATCACTTTGATTCCAAAACCAGACAGAGACACATCAAAAAAGGAAAATTTCAGACCAATATCCCTGATGAATATAGATGCAAATATTCTCAATAAAATTTTGGCAAATCACATACAAAAGCATATTAAAAAACTAGTGCACCATGATCAAGTGGCATTCATTCCAGGGATGCAAGGTTGGTTCAATATATGGAAATCAATAGACGTAATCCATCACATAAATAGACTTAAAGATAAGAATCACATGATTCTATCAATTGATGCAGAGAAAGCATTCGACAAAATACAGCACCCTTTCATGTTCAAAACACTAGAAAAACTAGGGATAGTAGCAACATACCTCAACATTGTTAAAGCAATATATGCTAAGCCTAAGGCCAACATCATACTAAATGGAGAAAAATTGGAATCATTCCCT
>CM053412.1:34556062-34574613 GCA_028644305.1 Xerus rutilus
AAAAAAAAAATAATAAAAATTTTTATTTATAAAAATTTAAATTTAATTATATATATAATATTTATTTTATTTATATATTATATATTTCATATAACTTGTTACCTATGTTACACAATGTAATAATATGCCACTAAAATGATATGTGTTAGGTCAATATTTACATGAGGAGAAAATTGCAATAGGCTCTGTGAATAAGTAGGTTAAATGAAAAATGTTTGTGTTTATTAGAAAGAGGTGAATGTATGTAATTCATATATGTATAATAAACTCTCTGGAAGGATATATACCACACTACTGATTGTGGTTGGCTCTCTGCAGTAAGACCAAAGGTGGTTATTAGTTTCTTCCTTGAGCTTTCTTTTATTATCTTCATATTTTAAAATAAAATAATAAATTTATTTTGAACTTTGAAACCAAAATTATACAGTGTAACTAGTCTCCATAATTTATGGTGTGCTTTTAATACCACCTGTTGCAAATATTCAGGGGTACTAAATATTGTCTAGGGCCTAGACAGGAAGAATGACAGAAGAGAAAAATGAAAATGAGTTCACTAAACACAAAATACTCTCAGAAATATTTAAAAAGTCATAAGTTCCCAGGAAAAGATTTCTTTCTCCCTTCACAATTCCCATTTGTCAACAGTGCCTTGAATAGGAGTAGTTATAGAACGGGACCCTCACATGGTGACAGCAACGAGAAAGTGCTATATGCTGGTGAGAGTAAGAGAAAGGAAAACAAGAAGATGATCAATTAGTCTAGAATGGTTCTCTTTGGCATGTATCAGGTAAAGTACCACATAATCTGCTTAACTGGTTTTTAAGTTTGAAAGCAAAGTGTAATCAATTATTATAAAATTTGCTTATCCAGCTGCTTGGAATTTGTTCAGCAGATTAAACAGATGTTAAATTAGGCCAAATATCTATTTTTTAATATATTTCACCTCTAAAGAAATTAGTTCTTTTGCAGAACATGATGATTACGGACTGCAAAAATTAATTAATCACATGTTTAAAATATATTAAATAGTGCTACCCTATTTTAAAAGTAAAGTTAATCTGAAATTACTAGTCCTCAAACTAGTACACTTTTAAAATAGAGGAAGATTATCTGGGGATAGGGGTACAAATCAAAGGCAAATTGTATTTTTAATGGTATTGTTGTTGACAAATATAAAAGGACTATAATTAATGAGAAAACATAATTAAGAAATTATGTGAAATTTGAAGTTTTTCTCTATATTTTATTAACTCTATTACACATAGTACTACTATCAAAGTATACGAATATGATAAATTATATATATATATATGCTTAACAATAAAATTGATTGATGTCAAGGTCAATGAATAACAAATACTATGATATGTAATTAACAAATGGTTACATTGATATTAATAATCAAGGAAGATGTCAGCATTCAAGGGATGGTTTGAGCTGACTGGACATATCGATGACATCAGATTTATGGGTTTTTCACTTGATCTCCTTGATTCTGTGTGAGGCAATTTTCTTGTACTCTAGGACTGCAGTTTGGGTGGTTGCCTTCAGATGACCCTAAAAACTAGCTTATAGTTGTGTTCCCCTAAATATGCTATCTTTGATTTGGAGATTCCAAAGAGAAAAATATGACAAACATACAATAAAATCATCTTCGTCTTTCTGCAAGATATTATTGTTAAAACAAATAATAACTCTACTTTCTAACACTTTTGTACACATTTTAATATTGTTCAGAAACCTGTTAAATGAATTTAGACATCTAACTACAATTTGCTACTTTCCCCAACAATCTTTACCTGCTTCCCATTTTTTTCTTTATTTCAACTTTCATTTCAAAGCTTGAATAATCATTCACTCTGAATTTTTAGTTACTCAACAGTATTCTGTCTCCATGTCTGCTTTTGAATTCCATATCTCATATTTCAAATCCAATTCATAACTTCAGACAAAAGGTACGTTGTTTCTCTAACATCCCTTTTATTTAAATGAAAATGTACACCGTAAACGGTAACTGTATATTAGTGTTAGTTACTGTTATTATTTTTTCACGAAACAAATGATGTTTGAAAGGAGTAGATGGAAGAAATAAAGAACACTGGAAGTGACACAGATCATTGCTACCATTCATGCATTTGATATAACTCACATTTAGTGGGAAATAAGTGATTAATATTAAAACTCCAGTAATCCAGTGTGTGAAAACAATTTTAAACATGATTATAATTTTACAGTTTGAATGAAAAAGTAGCCACAGAGGAAAGGCCTTCCTTATAAAAGTGGTTTTTCTGATGTGTAATGACTACATGCATTTGTTTTAGAATCAGGTGACCCTGAATTATTTTTCAAAACTGTATTCTTTTTTTTTTTTTTTTGGTACAGAGGATTGAACTCAGGGGTATTCAACCACTGAGCAACATCCTCAGCCCTATTTTGGATTTTATTTAGAGACAGGGTCTCACTGAGTTGCTTAGCGCCTCACCATTGCTGAAGCTGGCTTTGAACTTGTGATTCATCTGTCTCATTATCCCAAAGTGCTAGGATTACAGGCATGTGCCACTGCGCCTGGCACTGTGTTCATTTTTAATCACACAAGTGCCTCATGAATAATTTTTTCTTATAATAATTCAAAAACAATAGATAATCTGAAGCTCTTTTGACTGTTTTCTCATCTCAATCGCAGTCACTTTGTACAAATAACTACTGTCAGTTTAGATATATTCCCCCAGAGATTTCTAAAACTTTCATATAGATATACCTATAAATACATTATAGCTGTTAGCAGACATAAATAGACTTACATGAAAAATATATCTTCTTCATTGATATTTTATTCACTCAACACTCTGCTACAGAAATTTTTCCATAGCTAACAATCAACACAAGTGTTTGTTTCTATTTATTTGCTATAATGAACAGTACAAGTAATAGTGGAATAAATATTCAATGTCAGCTTCTTTGTACAAATATAGTAGACGTGAAATTGTAGATTCATGATAAGTGGGCATTTTCATATTTTCAGAGCACTTACATGCTGGGAACTCTTATGAGTGTGAAGTAAGCTGCTATTTCCCCATTTTTCATAAACAGGGAAACTTACACACACAAAGGTTAAGTGTTTTTAATAAGAAGATGAAAACCCAAAAAAAAAAAAAAAAAAAAGAAGATGAAAACCAAGGCCTGAGAGGTTATAAAGAAGCTGCTGAAGATCAAATGAAGATTAAATGGCAGAGCAAGGATTTGAACCCAGAACATGTCTAATATCTTAACCATATTATGATTCTGCCTCTTCCGTAGATTCCACCAAACTGAACAAATGACTACATAGATTTGCACTTTTCCTAGTAGTGTGTGTGAGTTCCCATTACCCTTTGCCTTCACTAGCACTTAATATTATAAAACGCTTCAATACTTGCCAATTTGATGGGCAAAAAATAGTAGCATGTTGTTTTAATTTGTAATTTTCCGTATTTCTGGTAATGTTGAACATGTTTTTATAGTTGATTAGATATTCACATTTCCTGTGAATTTTTTTTTCTTTTTTTGGTACTGGAGGTTGAACCCAGGAGTGCTTAAACACTGAGCCACATCCCCAGTCCTTTTTATTTATTTTTTATTTAGAGACAGGGTCTCACTGAGTTGCTTAGGGCCTTGCTAAATTGTTGAGGCTGGCTTTGAACTCACAATCCTCCTATCTTAGCCTCCCAAGCTGATGGGATTACAGTCTTGCACCACTGCACCTGGCTGTATGGATTATTTTTAATACCTTAAGACTAAAGGATCAGATGTAAAGATGAACCAAATCTAAATACTCATGCTCTTTCTCTCTTTCTCCCCTTCTCTTGCTCTCAAATACATGATTTGACATGTGTTTCTGTATGTGTAAAGACAGGTATGTGTAATATAAATGAAAATATAGAATTAATATGTACATAAGAAAGTGATTTTCAGACTTAGAATGTGGCCTTGGAGTAAGTGAGCAATACATTACACACTGGTTATAACCGTCAATTTGTCCTTCTCCAGATCTATCATGTGTCATTTTGTGTCCTGCCCTGGGAGAATGATCTCCAGGGACTGTACCACACTGCCTTCTTTGCCTTTGGCTTTACTTGGGCTGGATCCATGGAAGGAACTGCAGGAGATCAGAGGGCAGCAGGAGAGAAGCTCAGCGGCTCAGTGTCTGCCTCTTTTCTCCGCTGCTTTCTCATCATGATTCTGACAGTAGATGCCTACTCCACACCACATCTCCTGTAGGACACACCTCTTCTGTGGATTCAGATCCTACAATGTTCTCCCCTTTGTTAAATGATTTTGAAAATCTCATCTAGATGTTTCCTGCCTGGACATTGCCAGGCAGGGCTTCTAATTAGAGTACTAATGACATCCTAATCTCAGAGCAGCTAGGAAAATGTCTCTCCTGATTTGGGTCCAAATCCTCTTTTTTAGAAAGTCAGATCTAAATTAGTTATTTTGTCCACATTGAACAAATTCAGTATCATTCAGCCCTGTACTGAGTGAGCACTTGCATGTGTCCTAACTGTGGTACATTTTAGCAAGAATAAAATCTGAAATTCAAGTTGTTTCTTAGATAATTGCACCAATTGTTTCATGTAAACTAAACTTCTGCCCCAAGTAAAATAATATATATATTATATATTATATACATATATATGTATTTTAAAATTATATATGTATATTATATACATATTTTTTTTTACTTTGGAGAATTTCAAATATACGGTAAGTACATAGAATAACAATGAACTCACATAGACCTACAACTCAGTTTTAATAATTATCAGCACATGACCAATCTCATTTTAAACTCCACCCACTTGCTCCTTTCCCATGCTATCTTGAAGCAATCTTAAACATTTTAGCAGATTTCTCTAAATGATCAGGGATCTTTTAAAAATTTTTAGTCATGTACCATTGTTATAATGACAAATAATAAATATTCCTTAATATCATTAAATACATATTGTTCATATTTCCAGTTATCTTATTGTATTTTAACTAGTCTTAATCTAGATCCTAGTAAGGGTCTACATTTCAGTTCATTATCTTTCAATTCTCATTTGATCCGCAGGTTCCTCACTGATATCTCTTTTTTCCCCCTGTCCTTTGCAGTTTGTTGAGGGAATGAAATCAATTGTTTGAAGAATTTCCCACAATTTGAAATTTGCTATTTACATTTTCCACCCTGTTGTCTCTCCAAACTATGTATTCTCCGTCAATTAGCAGTTGTAAAGAGCTAAGACTTTATGAGAGTTTAGTTTTGTTTTTTTCTTAAGGACTGTTTCATAGGTGGTGGTGGCATATTCTTTCATCAGGAAACACCTAATCTTCTGTTGCTCCTTTTTAGGGGATATTAGTACTGATTGCTTTTCAAAGCCTAGACCTAGGCAAAGTGTCAATAGCTGCCTTTATTATTTCTTCTTCATTTATTGACTGGGATACTTAGGTCAAAAAGTTTAAAACCTAAACTTCCCTTCATTTGCTATTTAATTATCCACTCGTACAGTTCATATTTGAGAATGTTTTAGTCAATTTTTTTTCACTGCTGTTACCAAAAGACCTGACAAGAACAACTTTAGAGGAGGAAAAGTTTAGGGCTTGTGGTTTCAGAAATCTCAGTCCATAGATGGCTGACTCCATTGCTCTCTGTCCAAGATAAGGCAGAATATCAAGGCAGAAAGGTGTGTGACAGAGGAAAGCAGCTCAGGAAATGATAATAAGGAAGCAGGCAATGATAATAAGCTTGGCTCATGAGAAACAAATATATACCCCAAAGGCAATTCCCCAGTGATCCACCTTCTCCAGCCATACCCAACCTGTCTATAATTACCAACCAGTTAATCCATTCAAGTGGATTAATACACTGATTAGGTTAAGGATCTCATATCTCAAATTATTTCACTTCTATCTTTGTTGGCTTTTTTGCTGCTGTGACCCCAAACCTGACAAGAACAATTAGAGGAGGAAAAGCTTATTTGAGTGCTCATGGTTTCAGGACTCTCCGTCCATAGAGGGGAGCTCCATTTCTCAGGGCTCAAGGTGAGGAAGAACATCATGGCAGAACAGTGTGGTGGAGGAAAGTGGCTCAGGACATTGCACCAGACAGAGCTCTGCTCAACAAGGACAAAATATATACTCAAAGGCATGTCCCCAGGGAACCACCTCCTCCAGCACAGTCTACTTGCCCACAGTTATCATCCAATTAATTCTTATCAGAAGATTAATGCACCGAATAGGTTAATACTCTCATAACTCAATCATTTCACCTCTAGACATTGTCTGAGGCATTGCCTAAGATAGGAATTTTTGGAGGATACCTCACATCTAAATCATAACTTTCTTACTTTGTTTTACACTTGAGCTTTTGGGGGATATGGCATATCTAAATCATAATAGATAAGAGAAATATTTGTTATTTTATTAGTTTGTTTGCTACTTTCAAATTTGGAGTTAGCTTATTATACTAGTCAGTGATGACCAACTAGTTTATTTTAGTGTAATTTTGAAGTCATGTATTTAAATATATTGATGAGTCTCAGTTATCTTTATTCAGGGTCAGTTTATTCTACTTTGGCTAATAGGGCCTTCTACAAATTGGGTGTCTTATTGACATAATCTAATATATGATCTTTGAGATCTTTCTTGCTATCTGACATTTTAACTCATTTTGTTTGTTTCTGGGCCCAGATCTAGAATCAGCTCTCCTCTAAATGTCCTTATTTATTTTTTCCCTAATTGGGAAAAGATTTTTTATAATCTGAGGATTAATTGTGTTTGTTGCTATTAGTTTGCTAATTGTTTCTATGGCTTTCTGTTGGCAGGAGGAAAATAGGATAAAACAAATCATGAGTTGTTTATATCTTCAGCTCAAATTCAGGTCTACATTTGAATCATTTTTCTCCCACATAGAATTCAGGTCTTGAGTTAACTAGGAATAAGAATTAGAGCATCATATAATTTTTTGTTGTTGTCCAAATATCAATTTCAGAATACTAATAACAGCAGCAGCATCACCACTATGTTTATAAAACAGTTAATTTATTATTGTTATTCCAGTTAATTTTGTGTCATTTTATAGCGTTGTTCAATTATTAGTCTTTACAGTCATTTGGAATTGTGCTTCTCTGTGTGATTATACCATAAGTTATATTTTCATTTAGGTTCAGTTGTTTATATAATGTTCATTTTTTGTTTCTTTGTTACAATTTAATTTAATATTGTAATTATGTAAAAATATTTACATTGTTCCAAGTTCAAATCACCAATCCTTGTGTTGATACCTGTTTAGTGCTTTTGGTTATCTGAAGCTCAATCCATAGTAGATTTCTCAGGAAGGACTCATATTCCTTAAATTCTGGCATGTTCGTAAATATTTATGAGATTTATAGTAAAAGGTTATTATCTGACAGCTTAAACTAATACTTAGACTGCTGAACAGTACTCTTACAGAACAGATCCCTGAAAACAGGTCTCTTCCTGTATGCAAATGACTCATCCCTGTTATATCTAACATGACTATACTTGTCTAATCAAGGACTTCCTGACATGAATTTTAGCAGTTTTTTTTTCTAATTTCCAGATCTTTCTTCTCATATTTGTATAGAACTTGAATATGTGTCCTTAATTCTGCACATAACCTCAAAATATTAAAGTCTAACAAACTTTGAAATATAATTCATACTCATTTAAAAGCCTACTTTAAGTAAAGTATATTTTAATTTATGCAAGCAGTATATATTATCTATATATACTATATACATACATATATATATGTGGATGAGACAAGTGCTATAAAATACAGTATGCACCATGCATACATATTTGTGTGTAGCTTGTTGGTTTCTGGTGGGAGAGGAAGCAAAGGGGTAAGATGGATTCAATTTTGGCTATAATAAGTTTAAGTGAAAGTGTTCTATAGATATTTATGAATGTATACACACACATTTATAATAATCTGTATATTTATATATATACTGAATATATAATGCCTATATATATGCATACATACACACACACACACATACACACACACACACACACACACACACATACATATATATTTTGACTGTTCATCTCTAATGGTATATCATCTAAAGAAAACACACCCTTAAAAACATAGCTATAGTTTTCTTGTAGTCTAAATTATAAAAATGGCTATGGGATCTACAGATACCAATGTTATTAATTTCTTCCCGTTAAGACCTTGTGTTAATAAATAGACAAATTAAACTGTGCTTCCAAATAAGTATTTCCTCTTAAATATTGCAATTTACAAATATCTCTAATATATTTCCACTTTAATTGGTTATAGCCAAAATAGAGTCTCTCTTCTCATTCGTCCTACCAGCAACCCATATACACACCCACCTACATCAAACTATCACCCCAAACAGTTTTTCTTCAAGTTTCGCATTTTGGTCTGGTACAGTCTTATAATCTGCCAGGCCACAAACTTTAGCACCATCTGATTCTTCCCTACCCTCATTTATGTCTTCTGTATCCAATTTGTCATATTTCCCTTGGGAAGACTTTCTGGATTCAGTCCTTAGTTTCTAGTTCCACTGTATCCTTTCCAGTTTTTTTGGAATCTTTGCAGCGTTTTTTGACCCCAGAGTCCTGTTATATCTATAGCTGGAATGAATCTAGGTTTTGAAAGTACGGAGGCTTTGTTTCAAATTCTGGTTTTGCCAGTTACCATTTGTGTGATTTGTCTGATATTGAGTTTCTTTACAAGAAAATCTAGGTAACATCAGTTTCTTGTTAGGCTCAAATAAGCACTAAAGACAGTAAAAGTCCTCATAATAGCATTGTACTTGGCATATAATACATACTGATTAATGTAGAACTTTTAATTTTCTCAGCAGTTACTGTCAGGCTGGTCTGGTGCAATTCCCAATATTCCTTTACATCTTTTTTTTTTTTTTTTTTGATACTGAGGATTTAACCCAGGGGCCCTTAAACACTAAGCCACATCCTCAGCTCTTTATTTTTTATTTAGAGACAGGATCTCACTAACTTGCTTAGGGCCTTGCTAAGTTGCTGAGGCTGGCTTTGAACTCATGATCCTCCTGCCTCAGCCTCCCAAGCCTCTGGGATTACAGGCATTCAACACTGTGCCTAGCTTCCTTCACCTTTTATAACCTCTCTTAGCACTTAACCCATTGGTATAAGCTGGTTCCAAAAATATTTTTTCCTCTAAGAACTCATAAATATTCATTTTCATTTTAACCAAGGGTAAATATAAGAAGCTCAGCTATTCTATGCTATTTCCTTTCTCATGATAACACACCCTGATTCTATATCTTTTATATCTTTCCCTGGCCTTGATTTTCATATTGTCCCTCATTAAGTAAGTAAATCTTGGTTTTACTCTCTGTCCTTGAGCCTGCACTATTAATCTGCTTAGTGATCCTGTCCTTTCTTGACCGGGGTCCCTGCTCTGTATGTGGCAATGTTTCCTGGGGATTGGATCCTTCTCAATCCTTGCATATGAATTTGTGCTTTTCCAGAGGCTGGTGGATTTTTCTGATATGAACCGTTAGTGTTGTTATCTGTATTTTCACTTTTATCAGTGTCATACAATCATGAATTTCTCACCTTTTCCCTTGCAAACCTCATTTGATTGCTTTTGAATTGATCTGATGCTAACTGCTTCGTGGAACTTCTTTCAATACCAAGAATCTCCCCTTTCCTCCCACAACATGTGCTGCTGGGTTTATCTGACCAACGGCTAGTGCTTCCAAATGCATGATTTTGCTTCAAAATCTTGATCTTTGTTATTCCTTCCTAGTTAGTGGACAAGGAAATGTGCCAGATCTGTTACATCATCATCACCTTGTCCTTGAAGTTTTGAAACAACTTATCTTCTCTCTCTGCATCCAGATCTCCTTTCTGTGCCCAAAGTATCCAGCTGACCGAAATAGACTTATTGTCTCCATTGGCCTCTTTCTGGTCTATTCTTTCATGTCACTCTGCCATTGTTCTGACTTTTCTGCTCAGAGGAAGCATCCTCCTATCTCTTCTCTTACAATCAAATGCCACCAATTCCTGAGTCCTAAATCAAGTTCCATCTTTCGTAAAGGTCTTTTCTAATATTTCCCTTTTCTTTTCTTAGCCCATACAGTATTTACATGGTATCACTTACCCTAATAGTATGCTTGATTATGTGGCTAATAAAATACATTAGTTCAGTTATTGACATTCAAAGAATGAGCCAAATCAGAAACATGGGAGCCATTCTGGAATCTTCTGCAATTTCTCCACATTATATTTTTTTCAATTCTCCTGCTAACTCTCTACTGAATCCATTAACTTGCTATTAAAACTCCCTGCTAAAGCACTCCCATCTCTTCATGTGATTGACCTCCCACCTGATGGAACTCTCTTCCGACAGTCTTGACTCCTAAGCATCTATCTTCCACACACCAGCAATCTTTCTAAGAGTCGACTTCCCATTTAAATCATTTAATAGCTTTCTACTGCTCTTATGGTAAAATCTGAACACATTAATATGACTTAGAAGACCTATATATTTTGCTCCCCCATTTACGTCCCTAGACTTATTTTTAACATTTCAACTCCCTCACTCATGTACTCTATGCTGCATGCTACAGGAAATCTGACCTCCTATAACTCCTTCTCTGTTAATGCTCTTCTGTCCTCAGGATCTGTGAGCCTGCTAAGTCTACTCTGCTAGCAAATACATGCTTTCTCTGGCCCCTTGTCCTCCTCCTTCAGCCTGGACATCAGTTGCTTGAATAAAACTTCCCTAGCCAACTTTCCTTTATTCTTTTCTACTGTAGTTTATATTCTTTGTCAGACTGCTTGTGAATGCCCCTTTATGCTGTCACCCAGAATATAAAGGGTGACCCAGATATAAAGAGTCCATGTAATCAGGTCAGTTCTACCCAGATAGGCAACACTTTTGAGAGGAGTGGCCATGTTCATCTTATTCAGTATTGCATTTCTACTTCCTAGCATATTCTTGGCACAAAATAGGAACATAATACATACTTATTGAAGGAAAGATGGAAGAAAGGAAAAACGTGTAAAAGGAAGATGAGGAGGAAAGAGAGAATTTTTTCTTGCATTTAAAGTGTGAAATCTGTGAATTCGGCAGAATCTGTACCTTGTACTTCATTTGAATAACCCACAGCCTCTATTAATTGATTGCTAACATCTCAGGCATGTCCTAGCCTTAGGGCATTTATGGATAGTCTCATTGCTAGAAGCTGCTTCTTTTGAATATATACAAGGCTGATTCCCTCAGCTTAATCTACATTTGATTCAAATTTTGCCTACTTTTTATCTTTCATTGTCTCCCACTCTAAATATTTTTCTAGGGTCATTCAGTGCTGAAATCAAGGTATTGGCAAGGCTAAATTTTCATATGGAGGCTCCAGGAAAAATCGGATTTGGGCTTCTATGGTTCTTGGCAGTTCCTTTCAGCTGCAGAAGGGAAGCCCTGTTTTCTTGCTGGCAGTCAACAGGATCTGTTCTCTGCTCCCAGAAATGGCTCTCAGGTACTTGCTATGAATACCTCTCCATCTTCACATCAGAGACTCTTCCTCACATTGACCTTGTAACTCTTCACCTCTCTGACTTCCCTGTTTCTGACTCTTAGACCCAGATTCAAAGGGTTCGTGAGATCAGGTCAGGTCCACTCAGAGAATCTCACTATTTTTTTTTTTTTTTGGTACTGGAGATTGAACTCAGGGGCACTTGACAGCTGGAGCCACATCCCCAGCCCTGTTTTGTGTTTTATGTAGAGACAGGGTCTCACTGAGTTGCTTAGCGCCTCGCCGTTGCTGAGACTGGCTTTGAAAGTCTCGCTATTTTAAATTCAACTCAGATAAGATCTTAATTGTATCTACAAAACCCTTTTTTTCCATGTAAGATAACATAATCATAGGAATGATATTTTATCACATTCATAGGTGTTAGGTCGAGTTAGGGTCCAAGATGTCCAATCAGGGGGACCGGTCAGTGGCTGCGGAGCGGAGCTGCCAGCCAGACGCTGAGGGCACCAGTAGACATGACTCCTGTCAATCAGCAGGTTTTCCTGCCCTATTCAGGAAGGACTCTGGCCTTGTCTTCCTGCCCCCAAGCCCTCCCCTTCCTGACCCGGCTTTCTTGAAATTCTCTGTGCACCAAAGCCTCAGAGCCATTCTCCTGGACACACTCTGATGGACGGGAAGATTCGGCCAGAGAGCGTGTATTCCAATAAAGCCTTGCCAGCGGCTTAATTCATCTCCTCCTGGTCGTCTAGTCTTTACAATAGGTTCCACCCAATTGAAGGTCAAGAGAATCACATAAGGGCAAGGGTAACTGGGGGGTGCAGATATCAGAATTCTGTTTACCACAAATACCATACAGTTGCCTTGTTTATTTTCCTTTGGTGTCAGTCTCTCCATTAGAAAGAAAATTTAATGAGGACTGAGATGTTTGCATGTTTTATTCATTGCTGTCTTCCAGGAGTGCTTAGAATGGCCTTTGGACTATTGTAGATGCTTGATAAGTATTTCTTGAATACATGAATTTCTCAGATTGACGAAGGTAAATTATTCTCATAAATTTTGAAGACATTTTGGGAAAGCTTTGAGATACGGCAATGAATTTCTAATATTTAAGTGGATATCAGTTAAACTCATATATTTTTGTAAAATCAGTTCTTTAGAGGGATATGGTGTTCTATGTGTGGTGGGCTCCTCTTTTGTTCACCTTGAGCATGAAATACAGATAAGTCCAGCTGACAAGGAAACAGTACATAGCAGCTTTCATATAATGTCACGTTTCATCTACTTTGATCATTCTTCTGGGCCTTGAAAAGGAACTTGGAATCCTTATTTCATTCTCCCCACCCCTTTCTCCACCTACTACCAGGAACCTCCTAAGAGCTGATTTAGCATGCCATTTATTTAGCTCAGTCATCTAGACTTGAACTCCTGTTGGTCTAATGAATGAATTAGCTATGCATGTAGGGTAAGAGATCAGGTTTATACATAGATCTCTAAGGTAAAATAAAAAGTTAAATTATAGTGCAATGTACTATTAGAATGAAAGGAATAAATTACGATGTGCTGTTCTGGTAAAATAACATGTTCTACAAAAAGAATGGAATATATTAAGAAACTTGCACCTAAATATGAAGCAGTTATATATCATTATAGAAATAAGTTAGCAAGAATGTGAGTCAATTTTTTCATTATAACATGCTCTAATTTGTCCTACTCACAATCATATTAAATTGTTATTTTGAATATCACAAGTGGAGCAACTTTTTAAAGTTATGCTGAATCCATGATTCTATATGTATGTAAGCTTATGCATGTTATATCATGAACACATGGTTAGTGGCTATATGATGATAGAAAATTAATGGCTAGATCATAATATTTAAATTGATTTTATTTTGATTCAACTGTGAATGTAAACAAGTGATTTAAAATTCTAGAACCCTGTGCTGTCATGAAGACAAAGAATAACGACAATACATTTGAAGCACATGTAAGAGTTGCAATATTTTTCAAATTTTAAGTTTGCATAATCTTTGATACAGAAATTCTATGAACTTTTCTTGTAGAAATTCATGTGTGAGTCACTAAAGATATATAGTAAGGCAAGGATTACACAATATTTAATAGATTAAAAATGAAAATAATCAAAATGCAGTTTACTCAAGAATTGGGTGAATTAGAGGTGAGGAATACAATAGATTACAGTACAGCAGTCTAAATTTTAACATTAGAGCTATATATTATTAAATAAAATTTTACCCTTATTCACTGAGATAAAGAATAAATTTCAAAAGAAAATCATGTTTAATCCCATTTTTATAAAAACAAACATTGTTTGTACACATAGGATTGTGTCTACACAAGAACAAAATTTCAAATGACCCAAGTATCCAATTTAATTCAGCATTATATAAACTAAGGGAAGTTTATCCCAGGAATGTACAATTTATTTAATATTCAAAAATAAATTAATGCAATTCACCGTATCAATAGACCTCATGATTATCTCATTATATATAGAAAAAATATTTGGCAAAATTCAGCATCCATTCTTGATTTTTAAAAAATCCTAGAAATCCAGGAAAAGAAGGGAATTTCCTTAACCTGTTAAAAGACATTTATGGAAAACCTCTATCCAACAACATTTTTAATGATGGAAGACTGAATATTTTTTTTCTTAAGATCAGGAACAAGGAACATATGACTGTTTCTTTTCACCACTTCTCACAATGTTGTGCTGGAGTTTTAGACACTATCATAAAGCAAGAAAAATACATAAAGGGAAGAAGATTGCAAAGGAAGAAGAAAAGCTAGTCTTAATGTTCTAATCTTTATAAGCTAAAAAATGAAAAATAATTGGCAATGGTGCGTAAAAATGAACTTTGCCAAATTTTTACTGCCTTTATCTAGTTTGCTGCCAATGAATAGCTGAAACTACCATTTTTCAAAAGACAAACTGAAATTCAAAGAGAACTAATTTCACTGAAGAGAATATATGTGTTAGATCCATATTATGTTCAAACCATATAGCATCAAACTGTCAGTGGGTTTAAATTAATTATTATGCAAAGTCAAAGAGTAATGAAAGTATTACAATTAATCTTTGAAAACAGCCTGATTGGTGAAGCATAGGGGAAATTACATATCAAAATATGGAATGGACAGGTATGATGCTGTTTTTTCCCTTTAAATTTACCCATATAATTTAATCATTAGTATCAATAGATAAGTAAACAATTAAAAAATTTGAGAGAAATGATCACATCTTTTGTATTTATTTTATAAAGCAAAGGAACAGGAAATACTATAAACATTATCATGACTTTTTAGTTCATAAATCAGTTTTTAAACAAATTGTGCTAAATTAGAGTGAAATATGGGTTCCTACAAGTAACGACCAATCACAGAAGTTATTTCTGTTTTTTTTAGCTTCAGTTCTCAAAATAACATTTGCAATAATCATGGTTATAAGTTCTACTCTAAAATTTTATTATAGAAAAAATGTGGTTATGATGATTTGGGATACAAAATTACATATTTTGGCACCAAGTACTTCCTACCTGGGAATTTTATTATGAACAGTCCAGAAAATACATAGCCTTAACAAAGTTATAAAATACATTACACTCTAAACACGGCAAAGAAATTTTCTCCTAATTCTTACTTGACAAACTGTAAATAACCTGCAAGGTATTACTGTAATTTTTCATATTCAGAGATTGACTGCCCATGTTTTAGAGATGGAGAGTTCTATCTGCACAGTGCTTTTCTGATATTTTGGGGGACGTGAATATGAAAAAGCACTCTTTCACCATGCCAGTCCTAGTAACCACTGTCTGGATACCTGTTCACATACATCTAATAAGCTCCATCGTTATGGATCATATTGGGAAGTAGAGAAGAGATGAGAATCATGTACAGAAGCTCAAATGTTTTCTGTTACTAACTTACTTTGTGTCTATGGGTATTTTAATTTGAGGTGTGAGCTCTGTTATCCTATCAATTAAATGTAAATAATAATAAGTATCCCAGATATCTCAAATATTAAATATATAAAATTATTTAGTCCATGTAAATGTGTCATTAAGTAGGCAATTTGTCATTTAAACTTGATTGACACACCGTTAGGCTCTTTGTCCTCAGTCACAAATTTGTATCTTAGCAACAGGGAACATATAATAGTGAAAGAATACAATTTTTTGAATAAAGCATTCTTATTTGAGTCCTTGCCCCATCATTTACCAGCTGTGAAATCACAGGGAAGTTACTCAACCTTTTTGAATAAATATTTAAAATAAAATCAATATTTTTTGTGGAGTTTTGGATATTAGAGTCAATATATAATGTACATGGTGTAAAGTATATGCTTAGTGTATGTGCAGTTATTGTTAGATACATAATCCTCTTTCCTACATGGTACAGGGAAGCATTTAAGAGCTGGAAACAGAATTATGCATATCTACCTCATCATTTCCTATTATTTCTGATCTTGAGGCAGAGTATGGAATCAGTATCCAGAGGAATTTTATCTCTGTGTGGTGATGTCTGAGCGTCCTTAGGCAGGATCTTCAACTCCTCTATTTCCTCATCTGTAAAAGTAGATAATAACACCATCTTCCAAGGAGGTTGAAGGGAAGATAGGTAGCTATATAGAGGTAGGTAGAGATATAGAATCACTTGAAAATATCTGTATCTCTGTCACCTAGTACTGTGCCTACTACATAGTAAATAATTGATATGTGTATAATCATTTTAATGAATTTTCTAATTATGAAAATAAAACATTTTTATTTTTTGCATTATTTAAACTAATATTAATATGTTTTTGAAATTTTTTAAATTTATTGATTCTACTGAGGTATACATGATAGCAGAACGCATTTTGATTCATTGTACACATATGGAGCATAACTTTTCATTTCTCTGGTTGTACATGATGTAGAGAGAATAAAATTACGGCATTTGCAGATAAAGGATGGAGTTGGAGAACATCATGCTAAGTGAAGTAAGCCAATCTCAAAAAAACCTTTTTATTTTTACCACTGCCCATGAAACTTGCCCTGTGAATTCATTCTCTCTTTCCTGCCGAAGATTGCTATTGTGCCCCATTGCGTTTCTCATTGTTTTTACTCACAAAAACAAATCTTGTCTCAGCTATTTAAACATTTGCTCCAATGTAACAAGCAAAATTTTGATGTCACTCACAAGTTGCTCTTCTTTTTCACTCAGGCCTGGAAGCCTGTAGGGGTGGAAGGGAGCAAAACTCACTGTTCTGCTTTTGAGGTTTTTCCACTTTCTATTCTAGATGTTCTGCCTCACCATGAGCCCAGAGGAATGGAGTCTGCCTTCTATGAACTAAGACTTCTGAAACCATGAGCCCTCAAATAAACTCTTCCTCTTCTACCGTTGTGCTGGTTGGATCATTTAGTCACAGCAGCAAAATAGCTGACTAAAACACAGTGCTATCCTCTTTTTTGTTTCCTCCTCACTGTTTCAGGCCAAGATTCTACAGAACACCCAGTCTATGGCTCTATTTGGAAGTACTGAGACCTTAAAAAGTTGCAGCCTCATGGGAGAAGCCTACCTCATTGAGGGCATGTCCTCGATGTTGAGACCCCAGTCCCTTCTTCTTCTCTTTGCTTCCTGGCTATGATGAAGTGAGCAGATTTCTCCACCATGTGCTCCTGCCATGATGTACTGCCTCACCACAGATCCAAAAGCAACATGTGGGGCCAAGGACCATGGACTGAAACCTCAGAAACCATGAGCCAAATAGAATTTTGCTCTTGGTTTCCTGATTTTGCATACTCTCCTTGCTTTAGTTTGTAGTGAGAGGGCAACTTGAGACCTCACAAACTCTCATCAAAAGAATTCTCTTCTCTCTTAAAGTTGGATGGAAATGATTTATGAAACTAAATGATTCATGAAACTGGCAGAGCCAGTTTCACAATTGAGCAATATGTTTTGCATATAATCTCTGACTCTACGATCTTACTTCTATTGTTCTCAAACTAAGTTCTCAGTCTAAGGCAGAGTATTTCCCTTTCTGTATCTGTTAGAGATATGGAATATTGTAACTCTCAGATTGGTTGTCTCATGCTCAGACATAGCATAGTTCCTTAAGAGAAACACTATGCTAACATCTAAGGAGAGAAAAAGCATTGTACAATAATTTTAAACTTTACACTTTTGTTCTCATCTAAAAGTTCTGAGATTGGAATTATATTATCCTGTGCTATCACATTATTAGCAAGCAGACTATTAGCAGTTATGTGAGAGTATAATTAGCAGATCAGTTCATTTTTTAGTCTTCATTATAAAAGAATGTCACAAAGGAGGTAGAGTTAGAAAACATGAATATATATGACTTCTTTAATAAATGCAGAGTCTAAAGTTGTATGATAGTCCATGGATTTTTTTTTATGACACAGAAGGTTTTCTGTTTAATTACACAGCATTCATTTTAAACATTTATAAGAACATCTGAAACTCTTCTGTTTGCTGTGACAGGCTATGTCATAAAGAGATATTGGAATTGTTCCCGGGATGTAGATACCGTCATAGAGACATTGTTCCTGCTTATAGAAAATCTGTTCCTCAAAGCATGAATCCCTTTATAAAACTAACTGAATGACCATGCAACAAACAAGCAATCAAACAAACAAGAAAGGCATTATTGTCTTTTAAGTGGATAAATAGTATGTTTCATGTTCTAAGCATTATCAAGGTGGGCCAAGAAGACCTGATACCTACACTCATGGAGCTCACATGTTCAGTCAAAGGTGATTGGAGTAAAACCTTGTCAAATGAGTGCCAGATCTGACAGAGATATAGGCCAGGATAATAAAGAAAGTTTAGAAGCTTGAATTTTAGAATGGCCATAAATTAGAATTTGGGGATGAAAGAAAGGGTCTTGTCTGAGGCAAAAACAAAGGCTGAAGATTTAAAGTAACACTTGATCATTCTTGTTAACTTTAGACCTTATTCATGGAGCAATAGACACTCAATAAGAAA
>CM053412.1:34574713-34630683 GCA_028644305.1 Xerus rutilus
AAAAAAAAAAAAAAAAAGAATTAGATAGAAATCTTCTGTTTTGACTGCTTTATACATTGTAAATTCTTTTATGTCAGCGTCCATTTTTCCTATGCTTTCAATTATATAAGCATTTAGCCTGGTGTTATGCATATAGTAGGAGCTAAATAAGCATGCTCACTAATGAAGAGGAAGAAGATTTGCTCCTAGAACATTAGTGCTATGAGCACACATAACTAAAAGCAATCTCCTAAGAGCCACTGAATTTTAGGTTACAAGGGAAGGAGTATATACTCTTAAAGATTTTAAGTGTTATTTTCTCTGTATATGGCACTTTGGGAAAGATAAGTGCGCCATGGATGGAAAAAACAAAGACTTTAAAGCTTAATATATTTAGGTTTTTAATCTCTATTTGCTATCTTATCTTAGGTCTCTGTGTTATTTATCCATATAGCAAAGGTAATAATACTTGATTTATTAAGTTATCATGAAAATTAGACAGCAAAATGAGAGTAGCAAATTCCTGATTCATGAAATAATAGTGAGATTGTATGCATAAATAATCTTTAAATATTTTTATTTCATGACTCAGTATAACATTCTACACTTCTAGTGACATTAGTTCATAAAATTGGAAAAAATTCATTTTTTAAATGACAAAATAGCATATGCTAACTCAAATTGTGATTTTGTTTTTCACAAGTTAATTTTAGTCTATTTTTTCCTTAACCAGTAAGCAGTCAAGTGTCGAATAAAGCACATGTGTGAATCATCTGTGGAAGAAAACAAAACCAACAGCTTCCAGTGAGTGAGCAAGAGGGAGAGAAGGTTATGTGGGCTAAGATTGTTTGTGTTCTGAATAAAAGTTCTAGGTGAGGGAACTCACTGATTTAAGGTGACTAAACCCAGAATTCCTTTGGAAATGTTAATAGCAGTGTGTCTAAATTTTCTTTTGAGAACATTTAGTTAAAACAATTTTGAAGTAGTTTCTGCAATTAACAAAATTTATGTGCTAATAGTTTAACATCAGTAGTGAAAATTAGAGGTAGAAAATAGATTGCAACCTTATTTCTTCCAAGATAAAAACAACCATTAAATAGTTTTACGGTCAAGAAGAAAAAGGAGAAATTCCTAATTGCTCTATCATTTATAATGCAGTTATATAAAGGTATAGTCCAATATTATCTCACTGTTCTAGTCAGCTTTTGTATCTCTGTGACGAAAATACACAAAAAGAACAACTTAGAGGAGCCAGAGTTTATTTGGAGCTCAGTTTCATATTTCTCCATCCACAGACTGCCAGCTTCCACGCTCTGTGCCCAAGGTAAGGCTGCCTGCACATCAGGGAGAAAGGACCCAACAGAGTAATGTTATTCAGCTCATGATGGGTCAGGAAGCTGAGAGAGAAAGAGAGAGAGAGAGAGAGAGAGAGAGAGAGAGAGAGAGAGAGAGAGAGAGAGAGAGAGGAGAGAAAGGGCTACAGGAAGAACAACCCTTCTAGGGTATGCTCCCAATGACACACCTCCTTTAGCCACACCCCACCTGCCTACAATTACCATCCCGGCAGTTCATTCTAGTTTGAATTATGAGGTTACAGCTCTCATAATTCAATCATTTTAACTCTGAGTATTCCTGCAGAAACATGGGAGTTTTGGGGGACACCATATATCAAAACCATAACACTCTCAACCAAAACTTTAGAAAAAACACTACCTGCTCCCTAACCCCTTCACTGTGATTGAATTGTCCCCCATCACCACCCCAACCCCAAAGGTTAAAATGAAGTTCTCATGCCCTAATGAAAGAGAGATTTAGAGACATAAGGACACACAAGGAAGAGGCCGTATAATATGAAGAGGTTGGGACGATAGAACTGCAAGTCAAAGAATATCAAGGATTGCCAGCAACTGCCAGAAGCTAGGAAGAATCAAAAGACTTTTCCCTGGAGACTTCAAAGGAAATATGGGACTGTCAACACTGTAATTTCAACACTGTCATTTCACAGCTTCTAGAACTGTGAAAGAATGAATTGCTGTTGTTTTAAGTCATTCAGTTTGTGGTTGTATGTTATGGAAGTCCTAGAAACTAGTATATCCCAGACTAGATCTAATCCTGTTATAAACCTCCATGAGATTTTATTCCTGTTCTTCAAAGCCCTTTCAAAGTTAAACTAAATGAATTTGTGTATAGTTTTAAATGTCTTTCTTGCTCATTGGAATGTAATCAGGACATTCTGTAGAATGGGACCAAGCACGTTCTGTTTATCTCTGTATCTTCAGCACTATTACATTACCTAGAATAAATGGGCACTCAACAAATATTTGTTAAAATGCAGAAATGAGTTTTTCTGCAGTATTTCTTCTTAAATGCATGTAAATAACAATGCCTTATAATTCTGAAGTCAAGTCTGCTAATTTCTATGTCAGTGAGAAAATCATTTGATTGCATGAAGTGAAAAAAATTCAAGCAATTAAAATCTTTGATTGAGCAATAGTTATGTACATTGGATTTATACCTTAAAACTCCAGCAATACAGCTACTTCTGGATGAGAACTGATTCTGCTACTTCAAAAATATAACCAAGATCTGGATTCTCTCTGCCTCTGGGCTCTGCATCCACTCAGGTCAGCTTTATCGTTAGCTGTATGTAGCATCTCCTCTGCTGGCCACAAAATGCCTGAGGTGTCTGCAAGCCCCACATACTTAAATCATCATCTGAAGGTGAAATATCAATGCTCACAGCTTGTGCACATGTCTTGAGATTTCTTCTCTTTATTGGTCCAGATTTGGACAAATCTGCATTCTTGAACCAATAAGAGAGCTAATTCAAAGGCTGCAGCTGGAGGGTCAATTCTACTCAAATTACATAGCCAAAAACTTGAGGAGAGTAAACTCTAAAAAAACAAAACAAAACAGAACAAAACAACAACAACAAAAACCAGAGTACTGTTGGTGGAAGTTGGAGAGATTGGATGCAGGTGGCAACCAGTGAGTGTCCACATCAGGTACAATAAAATCTCTTCCAGTTGGAAATATTTAACTTATTCATGAGAAATTTTATGTGATAGAATAGACTAGGTGAATTGGTTTTAAAATGGATAAATGTAGTTGAACATAGAAATGTTAAGTCAGTGTTCTAGTCTTGGTTTTAGGATGCCTACTGAATTAATTTAAATTGTCTAATTCTTCTATGTTAGGTTTTACAAATGGTATAAAAAGCAGAATATTGTGATTTTCATTTCTAATATTTATATTCACTCTTATGAACCTAGTAGGAGATAAACTGCCAATCATAGAATTCAATTATAATGAAATTCAGTCTCAAATTAATAGACATTCTTCAAATGAATCAAAAACATAATTTCATTATCCAAGTGGAATTTACAAAAATTGGTAACATTAAAGTGATATAAAAATTATTGATAAACCTGATAAATAAAACATTGTTTATAATTCCTATATATACATGACAACAAATTACTTACCAATGGTATTTTATTGAGAAAGTTTTAGTCTATTAAATGAATTTTATTGATACAGATATGAGTCTTGGAAAATTATGATTTATACAAAGACTGTAGGAGACAATTATCTTAAGTTCATTATAGGCATTGATATGCAAGAATGTTGTGACCGTAGATTACTTTTATTACTACTTTAAATATATACAAAATTAAAAATGCAGCTTTAATACTGATGTTACACAGAATGCTTCAATCTACTCAAAATCAGGCATCCATTCATGCTTTATTACACAAAGTTGCTTTGTCCTTGTCTATTAAAAAGAAGTGAGCAGCAGAATGTATATACATTTGCTGCATTCTTCTGGGATGAGGAACATTAATTTGTCAGGCTTTTGTATTCTGTCTTTAAAAAGGTTTCTGTATAAAGGGGGGTCGAAAGACTTCCCTACAGTCTGAATGAAATGATTTCCAAGAATATCCAGTGATCTATTACTTTATGCTCACTGAATAGATTTTTTTGATTAACTTCCTAAATGTCTGATTTATAGGAAAAGGTTTGCCCTGGATAGTGGGCAAAAGTACTGATGTGTACTCTAATTGAAATTAATAAACTGACATTATGGTTTTTAAACTGTGTCTTGTGAATTTGACAAATGTGAATATTATCAGTTCACATGGAGCTGATGAAACTCAACATCTGGGAGCAATGAAGCTGGGCACAAACATGGCACCATGGTGGCTGCTCCACTGCATGGCCGCTAAACATCCTCTGTCTCTCTTTTCAGGAGCACATGTTGGAATAATTAATGTAAGAATGGGAAATAGGAATAGAAATGTAATTGTGATTTTATAAAGAAAATTAAAGAGGAAATCATGTTATAAATAAGCTCAGCCAGTGTTCAGCTTTGTTAGTCAAGAAACTCCACTGGAAGTAGATACATAAAACAATGTAACTTAGCACATCTATCAGGATGTTTACCTGTAACAAGTTTTCACTTGCAATTAATTTTGAGTCTAAACAGAGGTTTTATGTAAATTTGTCAGAAATTAACATTTATTTAAGTTCAGAGGAGGAGAACAGCCAGTATATTTAGCAAGGTTTCTCAGATTTTAAAAATTTCTTCTCATGTGCATTCTAAATTAGATGGATACAAACAAAAATAAATAAGTAGATAAATAAATAAATGAAGTTTTGGAAGATATTTTCTGTAGCATTCACTTCAAGTATTTATGGTAGGGCTATGCAGTCAAACGACTTATAGGAGAACCTGAATGCCAGTTCTACTTCTCTGAATTTAACAATTACAGTGGCTTACAATGATGTATACTTAATGACTGCTTTATTCTCACTATTTACTCATGCATTCATTCATTCAATAATTATGTATCAGGAAACAATGACAAACAAAATATCCAAGTCTATCTTTGTAGAGTTTGTAGTCTGGTAGAGAAGATAGATAATTGTTTAACCAATTACCACAAACAAGCACAAGGGCTCATCATTTTTCATGTAGATCTTCCATTAGTTAATCCTGCTGGTTAAAGCAACAGTTCTCAACTGTCTGCCAGAAGCCCCATGGCAGGTGATATATCCAGTGAGATACCACCTTTTTGAGCAATAGTCAAGGTTATGTTCATTTATCATCAAAGCTACATACTCAGTTCTTTTTCTTTCCATCAGAAAAGTATATTGGAACCTAAGTAAATAGGAGTAATAAATGTAGATAACCTGAATTAGCTTGGAAGTAAATAAAAATGCTTGAAAGCAAATCATTCTTAAACTTATCTGCTAGCTCTTTTTGAATACTTAATTGCAAAAAAAGAGTGGACAATATGGTATAAAGGGAAAGAGTGAAATCAAGATTGTATACTTTATAAAATCATTAGGTCAAGAATCCTTATAGCAACCTCAAAACAGTGTCAATAAGTAGCCTCCCAAACAGATTTGAAAGGGGACCTCCATCATCACTAGGTGTAGAAACAGGGATGGGGAAGGAAGATGATAGTGAAGAAGGATGTGAGGCTCTGGAGGCTGGCAACTCATTGACCAATGAAAACAGTAGAGGACTTGGAAGGCTTTCCTCCATAGACCTCAACGCAAGGGCAGCAGAGTTCAAAAAAAATCAAGACACTGCAGAAATGAAAATAAGGTAGAGTAGAGGAAAAGGAAAAGGTAGGTGTGTGGTCCATTAGAGCATGGAGCAGGAAAATGGAATTGAATGGGTGAGAGAACTGGCTTAGCATTAGAATAATGGCTCAGTTTGTCCTTTTTCCTATGATCTAGATGACAATGACAAGCAGGAAATGTTGGAGGAAGTTTCCTTCCTGCTAAGCTCACACTGCTTGGTGCTCAAGATGCAATATCAACTTGGACTTTTTAGTACCTCTTTACTCAGTGAATTATAGGGAAAAAACTTCTCCTCTGGTAGGTGGAAGGTCCCATTTAACAAAGTTTGTGGAAGGATTGACACTCCCTACTCTTCCTCATTCAGCAATCAGAAAAGAACTTTTCTTCCCTTGGATTTTCTTTTGAGTTTCAATTTATTTTTGTACCATCCCCTCTTGTCTTTCCCTCCCTCCCTCCTTTTTCCCTCCTCTTTTTTCATTCCTCCTCCTTTTTTTCTTTTTTTACACAGAAAAAAGAAAATTACCCCCTTTTCTGCATCCACGTCCTGGAATGGAGGTAGGGGCTGAAAGGAATCTATGATGGCTTCCATGATGACAGGAAAGTGTGTATGTGGAAAATGTACTGAGTGTGTGTGTGTCTGTGTGTATGTGTGTGTGTAACACTAAGAATAAAAGTGCTTGAGATATGAAAAAGACACAAAGCAATCCCTGTGGGATACTCTCTGGGTACTCTGCCAATTGAGAGAACACACAGAACACAGTAGGAGAATATTATGCAGCAAGAGTATACAAAAAATTTGCAGAGGAAAGCTGTAGACTCATAGGTCATAAGGTGCTTGAGGATAAGTTCGTTAAACTGGGTCCAGAATACCCAACTTTTCAAACTTCCATAACCTCTGGATGGTTAGCATCTATCAATATACTCTGAGATTTTAGAGGGGTGTGTGCACATGTGTTTGCTTAAAGAAGAGAATCATCTTCTACTTCCTCTGAAAATTAGTCAGTAGTAGGTACTTGAGACTTTCAGGGACAAAGGAGGGCAAACATTCTTGGGAGTCAAAGTTAAGAAGGCCAGTGTATGAAATTAAGTATATCAAGATGTTGCTGAGGTTATGTCTGCATGGAAATATGGGCAGGTTTCTTAAAATTTTTATTCTATTCCTCTTTCTCTTATTTTAAAATTTTTTGTGCTCTGTATTTTCTGTAGTTACCAAAATAAGAAAAAAAAATTAGAAAAGTGGCATTTTTTTAATGTTTGCAATTCTCCTTAATGTTTGGCTTAATATAATGCAAACAGATTCTCATACTTCATTTAATCTGTTACAATCAGTTGTTCTGGTTGTAGTATATGAAAAGTAGTTGGAAAAGAGAACAGTATTTTAGTAGCCTGTTGTGGTTTGGGTATGTGATGTCCCCCAAAAGCTCATGTGTGAGACAATGCAAGAAAGTTTAGAGGTGAAATAATTGGGTTAAAGAACCTTAACCTAATCAGAGCATTAATTCACTTGGAATGGATTAACTGGGTGGCTCAATGGGGAAATGCCTTTGGGGTAGATATTATGTCCTTGGAGAGTGAACCTCTCTCTCTCCACTTTTTGATTGCAGTGTCATGAGCTGCTTTTCTCCACCATATTCTTCTTCCATGATGTTCTGCTTCACCTCTGAACAGACCTATGGAGTTGGCCATTTATGGACTGAGACCCCTGAAACCACGAACCCCAAAGAAAATTTTCTTCCTCTAAAATTGTTCTTGTTGGGTCTTTTGGTCATAGCAGTAAAAAGAACAAAGCTGACTAAAACAAAACCCTTTCAGATAGTTGTGAATATTCTTTGCTACTGTACCACAACTTGACAATTAGTAGTTTCTTAAAGATTATTCACAATGCATTACATGAAACAATATCAAAGTGTCCTCAATCTCTATATACTTGGTCACATTAAAATCCATTGGTCAGTTTTGCATTTTGAATGAATGTTATTCCCAAGCAAAATTTTATAACATCATGTACTGGTTGTTGGAATTTTGTAGATCCTTTAAATGTTGACACCTTCCATCATCCTATATTTTAAAAATCATCACGTTCATCTGTTAAATATTGCAAAGCTGAAAAGGCCATGGGGCCGAATAAATTTTCCAAAATTCGAATTTTCTCTTGAAAGCAAAATTTTATTGTTGACAACAAATATATGTTTCTTTTCTCAGAACAAGAAGTTAATCTTCATTTGTGTTCAGAAGATGTCTGCTGTACTGCACTGATTTAAACACTGTACATGTATAGATGTATCCAAACACATGGCAGTGTGCCCCATTTTTACTTATCAGTTATAAATAAGTAAATACTTTTTTTAAAAAAGAAAACTTCCAAATACTCTAGTATGAGTAACTACAGTGTATCTGCTAATTGTTCTTTGGAGTAATAATGATGTTCCATAAAATATGCAGTTAGCTCAGTCTCCAACAGTGCTTTCCCTCAACAGTCCTCAAAATCTGAAACGTAGCAGAGAAGTTCCCGATTTGTCACACATAATATTAAAACTAAGTGTTCTCAATATTTGTGATGTAATTTTCTTTAACTTTTAAAGTTCTTCCTACATGGTCTTCTGGAGTGAATCTGGCATTTTTTATGTGAATCTATACCTGTGATTGCTAATGCGGTTTGGTGCCACTGCTTTGAGTCATGCAAAAGTGCCAGCAGTCCTACTCACTATTGCTGTTGCACCATCTGTACAAATGAAAAAGGCTAACATTTTAGAATTATTAGGCAAATAATTTTGACCTCATGGGTTACCTGAAAGCACAAGATTTTTTTTGTTCCTGTTGTTTGTTGTTTGTTTGTGTGTGTGTGTATGTTTTGGTACCAAGGATTGAAACCAAGAGCACTTAACCACTGAGCCACAGGATGGCCTATGTTTTTTTTTTTTTTTTTTTTTTTTTTTTTTTTAGACAGGGTCTCACTAAGTTGCTTAGATTCTCACTAAGTTGCTGAGGCTAGCCTTGAACTTGTGATCCTCCTGCCTCACCCTCCCAAACTGCTTGGATTATAGGCATGCACTATCATGCCTGGCTAGCAAAAGATTTTTTAAAAAGAGAATATTGATGTATTTGTAGCTCATTAAAAATTACCTGCTACCTTTCCTTTCTAGAGATGACCATTATCTTTATGTGGGTGTGCATTCTTACCATTCTGCATGTACATTCTGTCTACATAGACACATGTTGATCAATAATATGTACCATGTCAGGTGGTCTCAATTATATTTTATATCATGTTATGCTATATTGTGTTACATGCATTATTATTTAACTTCCTTTTTTCTCTTCTACAATATATCTTCAGATTTATCCATGTTGGAATATCCAGATATAGTTCCTTTACTTTGAAGGTACTATAATAGTCCACTTTATAAATATTCCAACTGATAACTATATATAAATAAACTAATGTGTAATACTTATCTAGTTCCCTTCATCTGTGCATGTACACTTGTGTAGTTTCTGAGTTTTTGGTATTACAGACGTGGCTGAATTTAATACCCATCCACATAGCCCCCATGTGCAGGTGAGAGAGATGCTTATAGGTATTTATTTAAAAGAAGTCTTAGGCTATACTGGTTGGTAAAAACCAAACAAATATAGCAATGCAAGATGATGAACTTAATCTATATTCTTAAGATTTTAAGTCTTTATATTTATAGGTTGGCTATACTATGGAGTAGTTTTTCTGGTTTCAATTAGGGAGTGAATTGATTATAATTAACTATTTGTGATACTACATCTAAGAGAAAAAATTTCAAAATTTCAAAAAATGAAATAAAATGACAGTGTTTTGGAAATAATGTACTTAAAGGTTGAGAATTGCTTATATTTCTAATTTCTTATTCCAGAGTTAATAAGAGAATAACCTTGAAAAATAATGTTAACACGTGGCACATCCATTTGTAAAATTCTGTGCTCAGCAAACGTAAGAACGAAAAGAATCTCATTTCCTAGTATGTAAGAGAATCAAAGAAAGAAGATGGGAACTATTTTTCACTAGAGCCTATAATCATTGTTCCAATTTCTAAGGACAGAGGGTAAACTAAACATGTCGGATAATGGAGATTCATTATCATGACTTAAAGGAAACAAAGTACGTTCCCATAAATTCTATGTAATTTGTCTTTTTCAAACTATCTACTAATGAATTTCTATTTGTTTACAGATTGAGTACGAACACCTTTTTTCCAATGGCCAGGGAAATATGCCCTCTTTTATCTATCTTCATTTATCTGAAGCTTTTGTAGACATACAACTTTTATTTCCTTTTGACCTCAAAATAGATAGCAAAGCGTGCAATTCTGTATTTACAAAATGAGAAGCAATTTCTTTCTCTCTCTTTTTATTTTGTGTGTGGTACTGGGGATTGAACCCAGGGATGCTTTGCTACTGAACTACATTCCTAGTCTGTTCTATTTTTTTATTTTGAGACAGGGTCTTGGTAAGTTGCTGAGGCTAGCCTCAAAGTTACAATCCTGCCTCAGTCTCCTGAGTTGCTGGGTTTATTAGTGTGTGCTGTTGCACTTGGCAGGCATGACCATTTCTAATAACTAATTTTCTTTAGTTACAAGTATGTTCCCACAACATCATCAGGAGAAACCTAAATGGAATTATCAGTATGTGGGGAAAATGTCAACTACTGAATTGGATCAGATCTAATTAATAAAACAAAACCAAACTGAAAACCTCTTAACCTCTTCCTCTTAACAGAATATTCTAGTTAAATTTTTTCATACACTGGAGGAAAAAGATACTGCATGCTTATATTTTCCTCAGCAAAGAACTGATAAATTATTAGTTGTATTTCATTTATTCTTCATAAAAGATATGTCCTGCCTGTGGGAGCTCTTTGGAAGCAATTAAGTTAATCAATTCTAATAAATACACAATTTAGAAACTCATAAGACTCAAATGAGGGTATTTAGCTATAGTCACTTTCAAAAAAAATCTAATAAATAGTTTTAGTTTTGATAAATTATCTAAAACTACGTTGGCTCTACAAAGCTGTTGATGTTTGTACTTTTCAAAATTCATTTCAAAGGAAGAGTTAAAAGCCTGCCTAATGTCTTAAAAAAGATGGACATTAGAAAAGAAAATGTAGCTTTGGGAAGATGACTTGTCATTTAAATAAAAATTCTCAGGGAGAAGTCAAAAGATTTAAGTATAAGCCAATCCCATAAAACCAAAGGCCTAAGTGTTCTCTGTGATACGTGGATGCTGATCCATAATGCGGGGAGCTAAGGAAGAATGGAAGAACGTTGGATTGGGTAGAGGGGAGAGATGGGAGGGGAGGAGGTGTGGGGATGGAAAGGATGGTGGAATGAAACAGGCATTTAACCCTCTGTACATGTATGTTTGCATGACCAATGTGACTACCAGTGTGACTACACTGTGTACAGCCAGAGGAATGAGAAGTTGTGCTCCATTTGTGTACAATGTGTCAAAATGCATGCTACTGTCGTGTATAACTAACTAGAACAAATAAAAAAAGATTTAAGTATAACTGTAACTTGATTTTGTACATTTGTTACACTGAATGGGCAAGGAAGTTTTTCCTGAGTTCAAGTAGACATTTTTTTCTACTGAATGGTATCATAGTTTTAGATAGAAAACAACCAATGAAACAAAGACTACTATGTAAGTAACATTAAGCTATTCTCTAATTGCATTATTAAACTTTATACATAAATTCCAGTTTAGTATATTCATAAGCAAAATCACGAGGAGGACATATATAAAGAAAAGAGTCGGCACCCACACACTTTATCTAGGCCTTCCAAATCCTTCCTTCTCACGGGCTGGACAGTATAAGGAAAAGAGAAACAAAACTGTCAAAATTATGAAAAAGCAGTTATGTAAATTATAAAACATAAATCATGTCCTTTTTATAAATATTCTTAAAATTAGAACTATTCTATCAAGTCAGAAATAAATTCACAGAAGAGAGATGATGATTATTTTCTGGAAAGTTCCACCACAATCAAGTGAGAAGTTCCACGTCCCTACCATTTCAATCATTGCATGATTTAGGCCTCTATATTTCATAATTTATTTCATAATTTCTATCAATGCAATGATTTATCCACAATAATTGAAATGACAAAATGCATGTGGTGTGATTTATATTGCTCTTAAGAAATTAATACCTTCATATCTGGCTTCTATCAGCTATCTATTTCTATCACTCTCTCCCTCTCTCTCATAAGAATTGGTAGAGGATAATGTTGCAAAAAAATAAATTCTGAAACTTATGGTTTTAATCTGAGCCCCACATTTACCACCTGTACAACCTCAGGCATGTTACTTATCCACTCTATGTCTAAGTTTTCTCATCTGCAAAGTGGTTATAAAGTGTTAGTGGCACCCACTAACATTTTTTTCTGAAGCTTAAATGTATTATTATATGTAACATGCTTAGAAAAGTATCTGGTACACGGTAAATACTGTAAAAGTGTTTAACATCTGTGTATTTAAACATGGTCTCTGTGTTTAATTTTTGAAAAGGCTAGCCTCTTAAGGAAGGAAACACTGCTGGCAAATGGAAGGAAAATGAGTGAGGTCAGGCAGAAGATCTTTGATTGTCAGGGAAGTTGGAGCTCCTGAGTACCCTAGCTTAGAAATCAGTCTGTGTTGGTCACCAGGGTAACCTCATCTGATCTGGATTTGGATTTCTCATCCCAGGACCTGGGCTTCTTGTAGGAATTTAGCAACCTTCAGGCGTAATACATTCTTCTAAGCTGGACCTTATTTCTGGTCTGCTTCTTCATGAGTTTTACTGAGTAGGCTGATTATGGTTTAGATATGTGGTATCTCCCAAAAACCTCATGTGTGGGACAATGTAAGAAGGTTCAGAGTGAAATGATTGAGTTTTGATAGCCTTAACCTAATCAGAGCAATAATCCCCTAATAGAGATTAACAGGGTGGTAATTGTAGGTAGGTAGGGTGTGGCTGGAGGATATGGATCATTTGGGGCATGCCTTTGTCCTTGGAGAGTGGAGTGCGCTCTCTATTTCTCTCTCTCCCCCATTTCTGTTGCCTGTCCTGAGCTACTTTCTTCCACCACACTCTTCCACCATGATGTTCTGCCTCATCTCAAGCACTGAGAAATGGAACTGGCTGTATGTGGACTGAGATCTCTGAAACTGCAAGCCTCGAAATAAACTTTTTCTCCTCTAATTGTTCTTGTCAGGACTTTTGGTAATAGCAACAAAAAATCTGACTAAAACTCTAATACAAGGCCCTCCTGTGAGGGCTTTCATCTTTCCAAGACAGCACAGACTTTGTTGGATCAGTACTCAGAGTTTGGTGTGTGGAGACTCAAATATGTTGTATGTCTGTCATATCCACAGATACATCACACACTCCATATTAGTTCTTCCAAAACTAACAAAAACACTTTTTTGTTTTCTCAACTGCCTTCTCATTATTCTTCTTACATAATTGGTTCAGAATTTAGGAAGAAAGTTAAGAGAAGAAATAGTCAATCCCTTGGATTTTAAATATATTCTCTATTCTTTCATAAATATTATAAAAGAATAAGGAAGCATAATTTCTTGATAGGTTTTTCACAATAATTTTGCAAGCATTATATGTTATTCCTCTAACTGCTGGGGAAAGGTTCCAAGATTCTACTAGAGTTAAGAATAACAGAAAAAGTCACAATTCTCCAGTTCAAATAAATTGCTAAGGGAAAGGAAATGCCATTAATTATATTTTAAGAATTAGAACTTGAAGCTTATAATGGGAAATATGAACCTAGAATTTATTTGAAATCAATATCTACCCAGATTGAGTAAGAATATTCTTTAGGCACATGTATGAGTACTTCATGTGCTTGGTAGATTCAACAAATACATGATAGAATTACATTGGGGAGATGGTATTAAAGAGGCCATGATAGATGCTCAGCACTGGGAAGGTTCTTATAATTTTTTTTTTGAAAAAATAAAAAATAGTTGATATACACTGAGAAGAGCAGGCAAGGTGGAGTAATTAACACCAGCTAAGAATAGTCTGGTAACAGATGGGGTAAAATCTTGTGCCTGAACTCAAGATATTTCAAGGCAGGAGAAGATTAAAAAATAGCAACATCTTATTTATAGAAATCTAAAAGCAATTAAAGTTGCTATCATAATTATTTAAATAATTGTTTTTTAGTTTGAATTTCTTAATATATATAATTATAAATAGGCATTGGTATATGTTAAGTCTATGTGCTCCTATGATTAAATCTTGTGTGTATGAGACACGAAACTTGAAAGAGTGAATGATATATTATATTTGTGTCCACCTAGGTAATCCAAGTCTAATCCACTATGAGCTTAAATTTATTGGTATTTTCTGTATGCAAGACATTGTTATACATACTTTTATTTAATCCTCACAGTAATCTAGTAGATGGTTACTAATATCTTCCTTATTTTGTAGATGAAGAAGGAAATTGGTTGATACAAAGTGTATCATTATAGTGCACCAATAAAAAAATGAAAAATAAATTAAGAATAAAGATCTTACCTATTAAGTATGAAAAAAGTATTGAAATTAAAACTATATCTGTCAATCAAGAACCTTGCAAGTATCACAGGCTCACTCATATGTGGAATCTAGAAAGAAACAAATAGTATGCCATGAAAATAGAAGGGAAACTATTAGGAAAAGGTTGGGGACCATGAGGAGGAGGAAGAGGAGAGGTGAAGAGGGAAATATGGAGGGTGGAGAGGATCAAAATATGTTATATGTGTGTATGAAATTGCCAAAATGAAACCCATTACTTTGTATGATTAATATGCACTAATAATTATAATAAAAATAAACAAAAATTTTAAACTATACAAAAAATTCCCAAGATGTATTCTTTAGAACTAAAACTAATACTTGAAAACAAAATTCTGGGCTCTACTAAGCCAAAATTCTAGGCTCTACTAAATTGAGAAAATGCACACACAAAGACACAAATACAAAGAATCTTACAAATAATAACTATTTTTCAAAAATGAAGGCAAAATAAAAATTTCCAAGATAAACAAATACTGAGAGAATTTCTTGCTAGCAAGCTCCCTTATAAGAAAATATGAAGCTCTCCAGGGTAAAGGCAAGTGATAGCAGATTGTAATCAAGTCCACAAAAAAACCTCATTTTAGTGACTATATAGTATTTAATTATATGAAATTGTTCATAACACATTAAACAACAGAGCCTTCCATGAATTTCAATGTTTTTATGCAGAAGCCATGTTACTTCAGTATGTACATGCAGTAAATACACTCTCATAAGGATTTTCTTTAAGATTTCACATATACCCAAACATGAATTCTGACTATAACATTTTGGATCTTTGATGTGTCCTCATGGCTCCTCATTTTTCACAGGGTACAATTTGATGTCCTTGGGCTGTGCTGGTTTTCAAATCCCTGCTGTGCATTAGTCAAACTTAGCTGCTCTCTGTTCCATATTTATGTTATGCCCCACATTCTCATGCCTTTAGGTTGTTGTTCTCAAGCTGGGATCAGACTTCTTAGGTTTTTCCTCTATATCTCATGTCTAAATTCTTCACATTTTACTCTTGCAATAAAATTTTCCTTCTGCTAATCAACCAAGAGAATTTTTTTTTCTCTTTCAATCATCATAGTTCTTTATCCATGTGGGTTTTTCCTATGACTTTCATTACTTTCTGTCATATTATTTGAAGAAACTTTATATCAAACAACAACTATATGATGTTCAATGGGGTCCAGTTCATAAGATTTATCTCTTTTCTACATGAATTTTGAACCAAATGAGAAGTAAGTGTCTAGCAGATGGGAATCAAATAGCATTATAACTACTGATAAAGTAAAAACATTCTTTCTAGCACTATTTACCCACCAATAAAATTTCCAGTGTACAGGAAGAGACTGCATCCTGTCTTTCCTGTAGGTAGCTGACTTCTAAATGAAAAGGGAAGACTGGAGCTTTCCTTTAGAAACCTGGTTCCTCTCTCACACCTGCTGGCAGGTAACTTCTTTTAGTTTTGTGATAAAAGGTAGGAAATGTGGCAATAGATGAGGATATTCAGTGACAGTCCCTTCATCAAAATCATAAGAGTGCTCACTAACACTGCTTAGCATTTCCATCTCTTAATGCATTGGGTTTCATCATTAAGTCCTAGTCACCCAGAGGTGTGTCTTTTCCCCTTTGGGAAGGTGACCCACATTCTATTGGGAAGTCCTGTTTCTACCTTCCTGGTGTTGTTTCGGAAAAATCACACCTTTGTAGATTTCCCAGGAACGCTACTAGGGTGAATATGTTATAGAAGACTCAGAAAAATGCCTAGAGAATTATTTTAAAAGAGACTAAGGCCACTCTGTACTCAAGACTGAAACTTCACTCTTTAGCCTATTGATGTCCAGCCACTGTGTCCCCAGGAGATCCAGTTTCTTTAGTTCTGTATCTGATGCGGAAGATCACTGGAATGGGTATAATTATTTCTGGGCTCTGATGTACCTACTTCTGAAGAGTTTACAGGTCACACAGAATTATTACAATACTGACTCTCACTCATACTATTTAAAAATGAAGCACAAGTTGATAATGCCTAGTGAAGTAGTCCTAGGAAAATTAACACTGCTAGCACCCATTACTACTGTCGGCAAAGCAGATAACAGTAAAACTTTAAGGACTGAGGAATAGCCAGAGAAAACTTTGACATATGCTTCTCCAGAATCCCAATCAGTTTAAGCCAGTCATCTGGAGTCCATGACCTACAAACAATCAGTTGGTGGGAGGCTGGAGGTGGGTCCATGCCTGACAGATTCACCATATCTGGGGAATGAAGATTCCCCTGTGCCCGTGATCTTCTATCATAAGAACACATGGCTGAGTTCTTATAATTTTTAAAATTTGCATTTCTGGCAGCCACCAACTGGGGTTTATTTACTTATTTTTTGGAGGAACATCTTTTTTTTTTTTTTTCACTATTCACTGAAAACATTTGTTGAGGCAAATAGAAAAAAAATATTGTTACAATCATAATTTTTCTAACTTTGCACAAAATTATAAGCAGATTACATTCTTTATATTAAACATCTTTATATGCACTTTCAATGAACATCTTTTTTTAATCCACCACCTTCAGGATCCTTTAATCTCCATTTCTCCTCTGAAACCCCAGGGCTGTATTATGAAAGAACGTGTCCTCCAGACTTTTGCAAAAGGCATTTTTAATTCTGCACTTCTGCCGTATGCTCCTCAAACTTTATGAATGTTTTAGGCATTGCTGGCAATAACAGGAACAGTTTAGGAGTCTACTTAATTGTCCAAATGTAAGATGATGGTGGTTTGGATCAGGTGGCTACATGGAAGGAGCTGAAATGATCACAGCCGGTATGCATTTTTTTAATATTTATTTTTTAGTTGTAGATGGACAGAATATCTTTATTCTATATATATTTTTTTATGTGGTGCTGAAGATCAAACCCAGTGCCTCACGCGTGCTAGGTGAGCACTCTACCACTGAGCCATAATCCCAGCCCCGGCTGGTATGCATTTTGAAGAAAGAGCATGTTGGTTTTGCTCATAGATTGGTTGAGTGGTGGGGAAAGAAAAGAAACTGTCACAAAAATTCTAATTTTTTTTTTGGCCTGAGCTACTAGAAGAATGAGTTGCCACCTACAAAATGAAGTGTCACCTAAAATCTCACTCAGAATGTTGTATTTTAAGTTCTATCAACCTGGTCTTAACCTTTCTGATCTGTCCAGAGTTTTATGAGAACTTGACTTATCTGTTCTGATATACTGAGGATTCTGGCATGACATATCTTAGTGGCATCTAGATATCAGCTTCCTATAAGGCTGGAAAATCTTAACTGTTTTTCACCTAGCATAGCTTTAGTTCTTCTTCTTAAGCTAATGCTTTAAAATGCATAGAATAAAATATATGGGATTATAAAGGACACTGATAATCTTAAAAAACAATAACCAAGAAAGGTTTAAAATTTGTCATAGTTGTGTATTTCTTTATGCATTAAAAAAGCTAACTTTGAACCTAAGAACTGCTTTAGTGTCAAAGTAATAATGAACCTCAGTGACATTTTAAGATCTTGGTAAATAGGGTAATGTGAAATGAAAATATTGTGACTTATATTGTTGACAAAGTCATAGATAGGCACTGCAAATATCACTGTGGGTTGTTGCCTTCAGTCATCATCGAAGGAAATGCTAAATTTTAGTTCTCTAAGTGAAAATAGTAAAAATGCAGTGTGTTTTTATTGTCATCCAAGTTAATGGACTGCCTTGGAGATGAAAGAGCTGATCTGGACATTGTTCTGTAGTGGAACACTGTTTGAGCTTTGGAATGAGGAGAATAGAATGTAGCATACAGAAAGTAGACAGTAAAAATAAAAATATATAAGTCACTTTACATATAAAGTGCCTTATATGTAAGGCACTTTAGTAGATTTTGAGTGTACATCATTCCATTTAATTGTTCAAGCAGTATTGCATATAAGGTATTATTTGCTTGTTGTTGATTAGGAATTTGGGACATTGAAAGCCAGAATGATTTGCTCACTTATGATATAAACCTAGGCCTGCCTCTCTCCAAAGGGTACACAATACCATCTAGAAATCATTATGACCTCTCAGCATTCTAATAGAAATTTTATCAACTGCACAAGTTCCTTCATGGCATGGAGTAGTTGGAGTCATTTCAGTATCCCCCATTGGCCTTACAGAGACTCACATGTAGCTTTAAGCCTCTCTATTTTGATTTGTAATTACTAAAATAATTGAATATCTTTAGAAACCAAAAGAAATGTCAAGATATTTTTAAATGCCACTATTTTTGCCATCTTTCTAGAAAAGCAATATAGGAGTTAATGGAGGTGACTCCTGGGAAATTTGATCTCTGGAGAGATCCTGGATAAATTACTTAAACTGTATTAGCTGTTGAATAATATTGTGAATTAAAAGCCTTCCTAGTGCGCCTCACCAAGCAAGTGAGTGTATTCCTGGTTATGAATTGTATACAGAAGCTGTACAGGGAGTAGCACTCAAGCTTCTAAATTAATGATAATCATACCAAAAAATAAACACACTAATTAACATTAACTAATGAAACTCAATGGTTCTGATTATATAGTTTACTTAGTAAAACACAGGCTTAGGAATTTCTTTAACTGAAAAAAGTAATGGTGGCTAACACTAAATCTTCTCTTTTTCCATTAAAGGCCTCTAGCATATTAATTGCATCATCAGCCTGTTTATTGATTTTAATGCCTTGCAGTTTTCTAAAAATGAAAGTCTCTTGAGTTGCTTTAGGATTCCTTGAAATTTAATACATACAGTGATTTGGGGATACAGAAGTTCCACTGGCCAGTTTTAATTAAAAAATACAATACAGTGAAAAATAAAACTCTAGGTTGGCCAAATTACTTTTTGTTCAGTGGGGGAAAAAATCCAGATAAATCAGACTTTCTTGCATTTGCTTTAATAATGAGGAAGAACGAGCCAAGCAAAATAAATCTCTTCTTGCAGAAATGGCCATTTGTTAGTGCTAGAAGTTTTATTTCTTATTGATTGGGTAATAGATATAAAGAGACTCATTACTCTTGAGTGTTCTGACTTGAAGAATGTTAACATGAGACAACTTTAGAGGGATTTTGAGTAATTCTGTGAATTCACATGTGAAGAAGATGCATATTTTGCTTCATTCTTTGTTTTAATCACATTCTTCAAAAATAGAAGCAAACGCAATAGACAAATGCCCACATTTCCAATTTATTTTTTAAAAATCCAATAGAGCACTAAAAAATACTTGGAGAAAGTATTTTGTTCCTCATAATTTAAATTACTCAAGCTGAATGCTTGGGCTGGTTCCAAGAAAGCCCAGAATTTTGGGTTATTGAAAAGGATCTAGAACAGCAGGAATTCCAGGTACATCCTGTGTTCCTGGCAGTCCCCAGATTCCAAAGTGATATTTGCACATACAGCATGAACTATTCCTGAACTATTCCTAAATGTGACATTTTGGGGAACATCTTTTCTATTTTTTGCTACTTGGCACAGTTCATGACAGAGACCAAAACGTATTAGTCATTCTTATTTTTATTGTGCTGCTGCGTGACTAAATGTCTTAACATAAAGCTATTGTTGACAGAATTCTGATCCACTCAGTGGTTTAATGGGACTTTGGTGAAGCCAAATTAACAAGTCCAATATACTTGGTTTTTCAGTAGAATATCATTCCATTACTATGAGAAATAGGTAACCTCTGTGAGTTTCAGCAGTTATAAGCCAAGGGATTAACTTCAAGGTTTTTGTTTGTTTGATTATTTGTTTTTTAGACATCTGATATTAAAAATTTACATCTTCAGGCTAGCAGAGAGGCCAAAATATAAATTTAGGCTTAGAGATTAGACTCTTTCAACTGGGTAAGTTTCTAGCTCAGGCAGAAAAATAGCTTCTTGGCCTAGAAGAAATGGCTTCAGTTGTTTGAGCTTCATTTTCTTTCAGAGCAAATTAAGAAGAATAAGACTATGAGTATATGATGAGGAACGGTGAAAATCCTCTGATGGAATGCCTAGCACACAGAAAGAGCTCAGTAAAGGACAGCGGTGTGGTAGCATGTCCCACAATAAAGAGGCCTGAAATACAGTTCTGTTTTAGAAAGAGAAGTCTGATAAACAGAATAGAGTATGGGTTGGGTGTTGCAGGTAAATCCTAGAAGCAGAAAAGCCAAGTTTAAGACAGTAACCTAAAACAAAAGGCTGATTCCTACACAAAATGTGAACTTTCTTATTGGTGAAAAGGCAACTTAAGTACCAAGTTTTAACACATGTAATATTGATACTTTAAAAAATATGTATAAAAGTTAGGCAAGGTGAGGCATGCCTGTAATCCCAGAAACCCTGGAGGCTGAAGCAGGAGGATCATGAGTTCAAAGCCAGCCTCAGCAACTTAGCAAAGCCCTAAGCAACTTAGTAAGACCCTGTCTCAAATTAAAAAATGAAAAGGGCTGGGGTTGCGGCTCCATAGTTAAGAACCCCTGGGTTCAATCTCTGGTACCCCCCCAAAATCTATTAAAAATATTATTCCCACATATGATATGAAAATGCAATACAGTGTTAATGATTTTCTACCTTCAGTTCTACTTAAAATTTCACTATCTTTCTGCCTCTTTGTGAAGAGAAACAAATATTGTGTTTCAATCAAAAGTTAAATAATTGTACATTTTTCAAGACTCTAATGGGCACTCAGATGTTATTGTCATTGGGACTTTATTACCACTGCAAGTGACAACTTCACAACTAAGTAAAGACAGACCCACTGGAACTGGAAATTGATATATTTTGCATCAGTTTTAGTTTCAGTGAGTCTGTTTCAAGGATTCACTCTTCTAACTAGGGTTCCAGACTGACAAATCTATCTTTTCCTCCTCCCAGGTTTAACCAGATCAATTTTCATGTTCTATGGGCAACCGGTACGTGTCTGTCTCCTTTGATCTACATAAAATCATAGGCAAGGTGTTCTTTCTGGATATAAGTGAATGATTGGTCTAATAATCACCTAACCTTTAGCTCTGAGCTCAGGAACCTCCTCACCCCCCTTCTCTCCTATTTGGCTGTGGTCAGAAGCACACTCTCACCCTTAATGCAGTTTGCCATAAGTAATCCAAGAAGCATCTGCTTCAGAATTACTTACTCTGCTTGTTAAAAATATCAATCCTTTTCTTTGTTGGTAGGTTTTTGATGGCATCTTCAATTTCATTGCTTAAAACTAAGCTATATAAATGTTCTGTATCTTCCTGGTTTAATTTGGGTAGGTTATAAGTCTCTAGAAATTTATTGATGTTTTCAAGGTTCTCTATTTTATTAGAGTATAGATTTTCAAAATAGTTTCTGATTATCTGTATTTAAATAGTGTCTGTGGTGATACTGTTTTCACCACAAATTTTAGTGATTTGAGTTTTCTCTTTTCTTTGTTAGCTTGGCTAAGGGTTTATCAATTTTATTTATTTTTTCAAAGATCCAAATTTTGGTTCATGTATTTTTTGAAATTTTTTGTTTCAATTTCAATGATTTCAGCTCTGGATAGTAGCAGCATACCTTAACCTTCTAAAAGCTATATATGGATAGTAGCAACATACCTTAACCTACTAAAAGCTATATATGCTAAATCTGAGGCCAACATCATTCTCAATGGAGAAAAATTGAAAGCAATCCCTCTAAAAACTGAAACAAGTCAAAGATGCTCTCTTTCACCACTTCTATTCAACATTCCTTGAAACTCTAGCCAGAGCAATTAGACAAAATAAAGAAAGAAATTAACAGGATACAAATAGGAAAAGAAGAGCTTACACTATCCCTATTTGTTGATGACATAATTCTGTATTTATAAAAACCAAAAAACACCACCAAAAAGTTTCTTGAACTCATAAATGAATTCGTTAAAGTAGCAGGGTATAAAATTAACACCCATAACTCAGTTGCATTCCTATACACAAATCAGCTGAAAGAGAAATCAGGAAAAATATTCCATTCACAATACCCTTACCCAAAATAAATAAATAAATAAATTACTTGGGAATCAATCTAACAAAAGAGATGAAAGATCTCCACAATCTAAACTACAAAATACTAAAGAAAGAAATTGAAGACCATAGAAAAGGTCTCCCGTGTTCTCGAATAAGCAGAATTTATATTGTCAAAATGGCCATACTACCAAAATAACTATACAGATTTAATGAATTTCCATTAAAATTCCACTAATGTTCTTCATTGAAATAGAAAAAACAGTCATGAAATTCATTTGGAAAACTAAAAAGCCCAGAATAGCCAAAACAATACTTAGCAAGAAAAGTAATGCAAGAGGCATTAGAATACCACACATTAAATTATACTACAGAGCTATAGTAACAAAAATGGCATAGTACTGGCACAAAAACAGACATGAATACCAGTGGAACAGAATAGAAGACTCAAAGACATACCTACACACATACAGTCATCTTATACTAGACAAAGGCACCATAAACATACATTGGAGAAAAGATAGCCTCTTCAATAAATGGTGCTGGGAAAACTGGAAATCCATATGTAGTAAACTGAAATTGAAACCCTATATCTCAGCTTACACAAACCTTAACTGAAAGTAGATTAAGAACCTTGACATTAGACCAGAGACCCTGTGCCTACTAAAAGAAAAAATTAGGCCTAACTCTCCTCACCTATTGGCTCAGGAACAGACTTCCTCAATGAGACTCCTAAAGCACAAGAAGTAAAATCAAGAATCAATAAATGGGATGGAATCAAACTAAAAAGCTTCTTCACAGCAAAGGAAACAGTTAAGATTGTGAATAGAGAGCCTACAGAATGGGAGAAAATCTTTACCACCTGCACCTCAGATACAGCATTAATCTCTATGATGTACAAAGAGCTCAAAAAACTTAACATCAAAACAAAACAAAACAAGATACAACAACCCAATTAGTAAATGGGCAAAGGAAGTGAACAGGTACTTCACAGAAGAAGTATGAATGGCCAAAAATCATATGAAAAAAATGTTCAACATCTCTAGCAATTAGAGAAATTCAAATTAAAACTACACTGAGATTCCATCTCACTCCAGTCAGAATGGCAATTATCAAGAATACAAAGAACAATAAATGTTGGCAAGGATGCTGGGGGAAAAGTTTCATCCATACATTGCTGGTTGGACTGCAAATTGGTGCCAATGCTCTGGAAAGCACTATGGAGATTCCTTAGAAAACTTGAAATGGAATCAGCATTTGACCCAATTATCTCACTCCTCAGTTTACACCCAAAGGACTTAAAGTCAGCATGCTACAGTGATGCAGCCACTTCAATGCTTATAGCAGCTCAATTCACAATAGCTAAGCTATGGAACCAATCTAGGTGACCTTCAATAAATGAATAGATTAAAGAAAATGTGGTAGGTATATACAATGGAGTATTACTTGGCCATAAAGATCAAAATTATGGCATTTGCTGGTAAATAGATGGAACTGGAGAATATCATGCTAAGTAAAATAAGTCAGTTCCCCAAAACCAAAGGTCTAATGTTTTCTCTGATATATAGATGCTAACCCACAACAAGGAAGGGTAGGGAGGAAAAGTATAGAAGCTCATTGGACTAGACAAAGAGGAATGAAAGGTAAGGAGGGGGGATGGGAGGAGAAAGACAATAGAATGAATCAGACATAACTTTCCTATGCACATATATGAATACACAATGAGTCTAACTCCACATTATGTTCATCCACAAGAATGGGATCCAAATTATAATGGGTAACACCCCATGTATGTATAATATGTAAAAATACACTCTGCTGTCATGTACATCTAAAAGCAACAAATAAAAAATATCAAAAAATACCCATCCTGGGGTTTAATCCAGACCTTCAGAATCTTATAGGGGCGAGTCCTTAGAATCTGGATAGGATTGTGGTAATGATGGAAAAGCTCCTACTATACTTTTCTCTCTACAACTACTAAGAGGAACATAAATACCACCAGGGAATCAAGTGGGTCAAGGTGCTGGGTGTGGGGTTTTGTGGGACAAGCACTACCATTATTTTATATAGGTTTGGTTGTCTTCTTAGGATGTACCCATGTAAAATATGTAGTAAGTGGGCCTGGATGTCCACCCACACTCATTAAGCAGAAGAATCAGAAAACACAACTGGGCCCAAGGAAGGGGAACAAAGGGCACCCTTGGGCTCACACCAAGTCCAGCTCAGTTTACACCTGCAGGAGGTTAGATAGGGCTTAGGGATTCAAAATTCAGCTAGTGATAAATGGGCATTTGCTACACCAGTGATTTTCAAATTCGTTGACCTTGGTTACCTTTTAAACACTTAAACATTAATAAGAATCCAAAAAAGAAAACTTTTTAAAAAATGTTCAACCTATGTTTATTGTATTAGAAATTAATACTGAGGAATTTGAAAGTATTAATTATTTCATTAAAAATTATAAGCTAACAAAATTAGCATAATTTACTTGAAAAGCTATGTTTTAAAAATAATATAAGGCCGGGGATGGTGGCACATATCTGCAATCCTAGCACTTTGGGAGGCTGAGACAGGAGAATTGCGAGTTCAAAGCCAGCCTCAGCAACAGCAAGGAACTAAGCTACTCAGTAAGACCTTGTCTCTACATAAAACACAAAATAGGGCTGGGGATGTGGCTCAGTGGTTGAGTAAACCTGAGTTCAATCTTCAGTATCAAATAATAATAATAATAATAATAATAATATAAGTAGTAAAAAGAGAGTCATTATTTTATATTATAATTTTACAAGTATCCTTAATGTCTGGCAAAATACAAAAAAAAAATTTTTTTTTTTTGTGGTGCTGGGGATTAAACCCAGGGCCTTGTGCATGTGAGGCAAGCACTCTATCAACTGAGCTATATCCCCACCCTAAATACAAGAAAATTCTTATGTCTGTTCTTGCAATTAATCTGTTGCAGTATGTTGTTTTGTTCTAAGTGTATGACAAACTGTGGTTTCACACACCTGTATGTAGTTCAAAAAGGGAGAAGCATTTTAATGTATTTCTCATTTTGTTTGATAAGACACCAAAATTTTAAAAGTGGTAATCTTTTAAAACTTGGTTGTAATGTGTCAAACCATTTCAATGACCCTTTTGAACTCATTTATATTGAAACCAATCAAAACTTGAAATGGCTATTTTATCTATGTATGATTCTATAATTTTCCAATTGTGGTTTAGAAAATACTAGTTTACTTTTGTAAGGAGATCTTTCAAATGTTGACATGGTATTTTATAATCTGACAAAATTGTTGTATTAGTTTCTTATGGCTGTTATAACAATGGGTCATATACAGGGTGACTTAAAATAACAAAAATTGATGAGCTTGATGAGCTCACAGATCTGGAGGCTATTAGACAGAAACTAAAATGTCAGCAGGGCTGTACTCCTTAAGAAAACTGTAGGAGAATCCTTCCTGGCCTTCTCCTACTGTCTGGTGATTCTCCAGAAATCTTTGGTGTTCCTCGCCTTGCAATTGTTTTGCTCTGATCATGTGTGTTTACATAGCATCCTCTTGTGTGTCTTTATTTTGTTTTCCTTCTGTCAGTCTCTGTCCAATATCCTCTTCTCATAAGAACAGCAAACCTATTGAATTAGAGCCTGAGATAGAGCCTACCCTAATGATCTCATTTTAATTTTACTATCTTTGAAAAGGCCCTATCTCCAAATAAGGTTAAATTCCAAGATAGGAAGGATTGAGATTTCAACACACCTTTTTTGAAAGGATACATACAATTTGACCCAATAACAGCTACAATCATTACCATCATCACTGAACTTATTTCAAAAAGTCATTCATTAAGAGGTGACTAAACTCACAATGGTAAAAGTGGTTTCCAAATTTAAATTTTTGCTCACGTTTTATCTCTGAAAACAAACACTATTAATTGTTTTTATGAAAATGACAGGCTTACTTTATTCATGTTTGATAAAACGTATGCCCCAGATACCCATATTTCAATAACCACAATTTGTCTGTCAGTTCTTTCAAATAAAAATAGTGCTCCATAAATGAGGAATGAGTTCAGTTTCCAAGTCAGACACATTTCCCTATGACTTTCTAGTTCAAAATGTATGTGTTCTTTTCCAGGCCTAGCCATAGGTGCTTGCAAAGGATTTTTTCTGGAATGTCTCACAGGGGATTTGCCCTCCTTGCTTCAGACTTGGTGCACTCTCTGAAGGGAGCTGTGGTCAAGGTCCCACTATACCCTGGGCCATCAGGCCCTTCCCATATTTACATGCCAAGCCTTGGAGGCACCTTTATTCTTAGGTCTGTTTATGTAGGGTCTTGGGCAGAGGTCTTCTTCGGGTATCTCTGCCAGGAACTCTTGAAGGAGGGGGAGAAACTTGAAGATATTTTTCCCTGCTCTGACTCTGTGTCCAGGACTGTTCCACTCTAGGCTTTTCCTTTTGCTCCCTCCAACTCCACCCCCAGGTCCATAAAATAGCCAGAACCTTTGTTCAGGGCTCCAAAATGGTGAGACACGCCCCTCATCAATGCTAATCTATCTTACCCTCCACTGGTGCATTGTTTCCTGGTGGGGGGTGGGAATGGAATAGGACAGTTGGCATTCTCCTCATTTTAGCTGCTTGCTATGCGATCACAGAAGTGATTAAATCTCTTTTTCATTTTGGGTTTGGCTACTCTGACACGTGACACATGACAGTTTATCTCTCTCTCCCAGCTCAGCTAAGCTCCTGACAACTAAAGAGCCTTCTTTACAACAATTATCATACTTTGGGATATGCCCAAAGCACTTCATATAGACTTCTCATTTAGTCACACAGAGATTAAAAAGATAGATACTCACAGGTTGTGTTTAATAGTATTTTAGTATTTTTACTGCATAATCAAGAACATTCTTAGTGAATCTTGCTTCCTCTCCCCTCCATTGCAAGTACACGGTGGTGAAGATGACACTGGCTAATGGTACAGTGTTCCTGCTGCTGCCTTGATTTGTTCTAAGACACCAGTAGTTTTACTAGCCATTGCTTCTGCATCATCAGTACAATTATCAACAGAGTAAGAAAGGCAAACTACATTTTAGGATTGCCCTGAAAAATAGTTCTGACCTCAAGGACACTCTGAAAGGTTTCCCCAATGACCTATACACCAACCTCTGAGAAATGCTGTGTGAGTGTATTTTCTGAACAAAGTATTCTTTTCTATGATAACATAGCAGGTTGGTTTTATAGAAACCGATGAGGTTTTAAGGATTGGGGTATTGAGGATTTCCATCTCTGATATCTGGTAGTTTTCCAGTCTCAAGCATGAAGGTGTTTGGAAACTGCAAAAGTTAGGCATATTCAAGTCTATAGAGAAAATCCGTGAACAAAGAGAGGGTCAGATATAGATATGCTTTCTTGAGGCCAAAGTCAGGATGAGAAAAGGCATATCTTTTCTTTCCCTATGTAGAGACAGTATGTCTGCTTTGAAAGAGAGACTGGCCTCACAGGCCGGGTTACTAATTATAGCATGTGTCTGGGGCATTCCTCTGGTATAGCAGTTGCCTCTTTGTGCCTTGTTTACTTATTTGCTTATTCTGCTGGAGTTTCAATAGGAAAGCTTTCCTCTCAATCTCCCCCCATCCTAGTAGTAATCCATACTCACTACTTTCTGCCCTATCCTCTGCCCCATATATAAATCAATCATGGCACCTATAACATATTATAGAGATTACTTACATGTTTCAGAATTTGGCTTCTAGACCATATACCAATTGGCAATTTGAACCATCATTTATTAGCCCTATGTTTCCATTGCCTGACATTTGTCATTTGTCGAACGTCAGGATACATGAATTGAGTGCCTGCCTCTACAAAGTCAGCATCTCCATCCTGACTCTTTCTGTCCTATACTCAAATAATTCCTCACCTATGATCTTTTCTCTTTTTAATATTTTTTTGATTGTAGATGGACACAATATCTTTATTTTGTTTATTTTTATGTAGTGCTGAGGATCGAACCTAGTGCCTCATGCATGTGAGGCAAGAACTCTACCACTGAGCTACAATCCTAGCCCCTCACCTGTGATCTTTAATACCATTCTTCCTGTAAAATAATTCCTACCCTTGCTTCTTAGACACACAAGGATTTTTCAAGCTCTCTAATAACTCTGTGCTTTTAGGATATCTTGTCTTCTACTAGCTTCATCACTGATAACTGTCCATATCATCACATAAGTGATGTGATTATAATTTAGTTCAATTAAATTATATTCATTAATTGCCTATTAGCAGACCGGTAACAGAGGCTCACCTAAACTGGTTTTTCTACACGGTTCTGTTTCAGGGATAGGATCTAATATGCCAAGAGCAACTCCAGGAATCATGTCCTTGGGGAAGCTGACCAATTGGATGGCACTACTGAAACTTGAAACAAATATACAACTGCATCCTCCTGGAACATCCAGAGAATATTGAAAGCCTTTCCTCTAAGATCAGAAACCAGACAAGGATACTCACTCTCCTCCTTCTCTGTTCAACATAGTATTAGAAGTCCTAGTCAGAACAATTAAGCAAGAAAAGGAGTAAGAAAGATCCAAAGCAGAAAGAAGTAAAATTATTTATGTTTGTAGATGACATGATCCTACATGTAAAGAATTCTCAAGACTCTACAAAGATATTGTTAGAATAAGTGAATTCAGTAAAATCATAGATACAATATAGACATATGAAAATCGTTGTGTACCTATCTCCTAACAACCAATCATCAAAATAGAAATCCTGTATAGAATTATATCATTTTTCTCATCTGTCAATAAAATGGTAGTAAATATTAGCATTACATTTAAAAAATCCAAAGGCAATATAATAGCCACAATATATTTTTGATAAAGAATTAGATGGCTCATGCAAAATGTTCATTGCATTTTATTATGTAACAATTATAAAGTCAAATGTGGAATTAGCTATAAATAAGATTGTACATAACTAACATTAATAGATAATTTTCTCTTAAGTTAGGATTATTGCTTTCTTTTGTTCCTTTCATATTTATTTATCATTTTCTATGTTCCATGTCATTCTCATCATCAGGCACTTCTCTTGTCATCTAGGAATTCATAATATGATTGTATAAGTGTGTATATAGTATAAAATTACATTATATTGTGAAATAATTGCTATAATATTTACTCACATATTTAAAATGTATTGTTTGAGCTTCTACAATGTTGACTATGTTACAGACATTGGTGTAGGCAAATAATATTAATGAATCATGCCTTTGTTCTTAGAAGTTATGTGATTTTTAAATATTTGACTAGTCTTCCCTGTTAAATCCCTTCCTTCCTTTTCATTAATAACTTCATGAATAGTTTAAAAATTACTGAGATGATGAAATCTAATGAGTTTAAAAGATGGGTGATGTTTTCAATAGAGCCAGGTTAGCTCTTCATATGTTCTGTGATAAAAGATGGTCTCATTGAAGAATTATTCAATATTGGTATCTAAAAAGGAGATTATCCAATAGTCATTGTCTAAGAATCACAAATAAAGAAAATTAGTTTTATGTGGATCCTTCAAAATGTAAAAAAGGTGGTTTACTTGTTTAAATGAATTAGCACTGTGAGGACTTCACAAGAGTTGGCTGTCTGGCATCAGGAGAAATGCTCATGTTAATTATTTACCAATAAATATCGGAATTTGCCATGTTCTTGTTGGGAAAGCATTTGAGCAGTACAAATAGAATTAAAGATGACTTCAGATTGGATGGAGAAAGCAACACATGAGTATAACTCTGAATAGTTATTTCCTTATAAAAGGGACACTAGTATCTTTTTGCTGTATATACTTATTTCTTCCATCAAGGTATTTGGGTAGGAAAATAATGGTTATCTTTTTCTCGCAGTGAGAAAGGACAGCTATAAAGTAAAGAAGTGAAAATTGGCTTGATAACTCAGAATAAATCAGTGACTTGCCTGAAATATGCAGAGACTCAAAATTGGAAACCTGGAAGCTCTTATGCCAGCATTCAAGCAGAAACTACTCTGATGAAACTGGAGGAATCTCAGCTTTAAAGCCAGGGTGCCAGAATCAGGGGACATCTAATGACATTCCTGATAGCAATGAAGAAAATATGGTACATAACACATTGTATGGAATGTTTAATTGTTTTTTAAAAACTGAATTGACAAATAATAACTATATCTAGAGGGTACAATGTGATGTTTTGACCCATGTATATACTCTGGAATGATCAAGTCAGAATTAACATATCCATCACCCCATATAATTATAATTTCTTCAAGATGAAAACATTTAAAATTCCATCAGTTTTTTTAAAAAAAGAAATTCTATCATTTGTGATAACATGGATGAATCTAGAGGATGTTTTACTAAGTGAAATAAACCAAAAACAGTAAAACAAATACTACATGACCTCACATACTCGTGAAATCTATGCAAGTCCAACTTAGAAGTAGAGAGTACAATGGTAGTTACCAGAGGCTGAGGTCAGAGAGGGGAGGAGTGGAAATGTTGGTCAAAGAGTAGAAAGATTTTTAGAGATACAAAGTTTCTATTACACATCACAGTGACTATGACTACAATTACTAATAATGGAAAGACTAATTCCATTAAATTAGTTATTAGAAAATAGCTACTATCAAAGTTCAGAGCCATAAGATTCCTGAGGGTACCATAATCAGGAAAATTATTCCCAAAAATGTAAGAAAATACAACATTATTTCTAAGGATATCATTTACAATCTGGAATAATGTATGGAATTTCAATGGGAGTAGTGAATCTGAGGTTCAGTATTTCCATTTTTATAAACAATAGGTTTATCCACTAAAAATTGTAATTTGTATATATGATAGCAAAGTGTCAAAAAGGAAAGTAAAGATTTTATAGTTTAATTTAAACATTTTGACCTACTTAATTTCAGAAAGCAGATGATAGAGTTGTTTTTTAGTGTTTTGGATTTATGCTTAATATTGTATTTATTTCTGCCTCCTTAGCTGCTCCAATTCTATTGCCTCTGGGTATATTAACTGAAAAGATTAAAGACATAAATTATTATAACTAATAAAATGCTTCCATAGGCAATATAAGAGAAAAACAATATTTCTATAGGAATGTCGTTCATACTGACTATGCTAATTATTACTTTGACCAAAATTATGTTTTCCTTGAGTATATATTTTGTAATAGAATACAGTATAATTTTGTCTTTGGTCTTTGACACAACTCATTATTTAATTACTTACAGCCATCATAATGGCTTATATATATTTTGTTTTTCCCTTTTGTATTTTTGAATGCAGATTCTAACAAGTCATATTTTGTGACTGGTTAGTATGCTTCTCTGGACTTTCCATAGTCTGGACTGTGCAGATTGAATCCTTATGGAATTGTTTAATGTGTTTTTCTGTGTTCTAAATATAGTTGGCATTAGCTGCAGTGGCTTGATCACATTCAGGTCTGAGCGTCTTGGCAAGATGGTGAATTCTTCCATCAGAAGGCACTTAGTGTCTGGCTCTCCTCTTTCAGAGATGTCAGCAATCATTGCTATTCAGTGCCCAAATCCAATAGTTACAAAATGATAACATTCCAAATATATCCTTCTTTTGGGATCACTCTTTATTTGGTTTGCTTTTATAAATATTTGATCCTTTTATCTATTACTTGGTTTTAACTCCCAGTGGTATAGTTCCTATAGAAGAAACAGAAAATATGCTTTTCCTTTATGTTTTTTAATAACAAGGCAATTAATTAATTGTTTTTGATTTTCATACTTCTTCAAAGATAACTTTTTTTTTACTACTATTATAACCTCATGGACTTAACTGTATATTTGGTTTCCCAAGCCACTGTGTGTTAGTCAACAATTTGTCACTGTGACCAAAATGCCTGACAAGGACAACTTAAAACAGGAAAAGTCTATTTTGGTTTCAGAAGTTCAGTCCCTGGTTGGCCAACTCCATTGCTTTGGGCCTGAGTGAGGCAGAAAATATCCTGATGGAAAGGTGTGGTAGACAGTGCTGCTCCCCTCATGGTAGCCAGGAAGTAGAGAGAGAGAGAAGGACCCAGGGGGACAAGATATAATCCCCAAGGACACCTATCTCTTCCCCCGTGCCCAGCCTGTAGATACCACCCACTAGAGTAGTTCTTTCAAATTATTAATCCATCAAAATGGTTAATCTATAGATTAGGTTGCAGCTTTCATAATATATTTATTTCATCTCTGAACATTCTTGCACTAACACACAAGCTTTATGGGGGATACATTATATCCAAATCATAACACGCTGTATTTTTATCATTATTGAAGATAAAGGTATCCTGGTTTAGGCCAGTGTATGCTCCTATACGCTGACTCCTAAGTCCTGTTGCCTTGCAGTCTGGTATGGCAAGCTGTTTCGGTCATGTACATATCCCACCCCAATATGAAATCAGCCATTTCTCTAAGGATCATTGTTTCCTTTTAGTAGGAAATAGTTTAGAGACCACAACTTGAGTGTTGAGAAGAGGATTATTTCCATTGGTTTCATCATTATTTTTAACCTTGAAAAATGAAGCCGGGAGCGGTGGCTCACACTTGTAATCCCAGCACTTTGGGAGGCTGAGAAAGGAGAATCGCGAGTTCAAAGCCAGCCTCAGCAACGGCGAGGCGCTAAGCAACTCAGTGAGACCCTGTCTCTACATAAAACACAAAATAGGGCTGGGAATGTGGCTCAGTGGTCAAGCACTCCTGAGTTCAATTCCTGGTACCAAAAAAAAAAAAATGAAAAATGAAAGTGAAAAAAAAACATATACCCACAAGTGTACATGTACATATAATTATAAATATCTATATAAATACATGTGTATTTATCATTATGAATTTTATTGATACTTTTAATAGTTAAATTTATATAATTCTTTAATATATAAAAATAATTTTATAAATATTTAAATTTATATAATTGAAATTTAAATTCAGGACTAAAAGATTTTTTTAAAAAATGTAACATCTACTATATATACTTCTTTTGCCTACTTCAATGAGAATCAAAAATCCTGATTTTTGAACACATTGAAAATAATAAAACTAGAATTTAACATAATTGCTAACATTTTTTTCATAATTCACAAAAAATTATTTCAGTATACTAAAATAATACCAATAGGCCAAATACCAACACTATAGTCAACAATCTTATTAATGAAATGTTTAAATTTTGTCTTCCAACTCTCTTTTTCTTTAAATTATACACAATGAAGCAGGAAAATTACTCTTTTAAGGTCACTTTTGATGTGACAACATAGGTTGAGAATCCCTAATCTGAACATGGAAAATCTGAAAGGCTCCAAAATCCAAAACTATTAGTTAAGGACATAACACTAAAAGTGGAAAATTCTACAGCTCACTTAATGGAACTAAGAGATACTCAACCTTTACAACCAATTAGATAATATCCAGTTTTATGTTTCATTTTACTTTCTGTTTTTAAGCATTGTTTTAAATGTAAATTTTATTTTATAAATGCTAATTCTCACAAAAAATATTTTGAAGACAGGGTAGATTTAGTGACTCCATTTCACAGGTAAAGAAATAGAGGCTCAGGGAAGAATAGTAAATCAAAGTACATTTAAACCCATAGTTTTGCATAAATTTAACATTATACTCCCATAATAACTTTTTGCATAAATCTCATGTGGCTTTAAATGAACTACCTAGTTTTATTCAGTAAATGAGTTTTTGATTTTGAGTATCATTATTGATGGAAGTTTAAGTAAAGGAAAGTAAAATTTTGCTTACATTCTAATGACTCAATATTTTTGTAGAATTATGCAGCTGATTTTATATTTATTATTTTTATTTCAGGTTTATAGTGACATGTTTTGTAAGACAGTTTATCCCTTTGCCATCAGCTCTTCTGTCTGTGAACTGACCCCAACATCCTCTTATTTAGTAGCTGTCTATTTAGTTTCTACTGCACTGAAGAATGGGCTAGTTACTGGTGGAGGACAAGAGGGGAGATGCTTCTTACTCTCCAGGACTTTACATACTGGGTGGGAAGTCAGAGCACTACATAAGCAATTGCCATGTGATAAATGTCATGCTAGGGCTTGCGTTAATGGCAAAGGTACAGGTAGACAAGGAAAGGCACTTGGTGCAGGACAGGGAAGGAAAAAGTGAGTATCTTTAGCATATGTTTGGTGGAGTGCTAGGTAGCTAAAGCAAACCAGGTAGGGAATGGAAGCATGATGTGTTTTCAATGTAAAAGAGTATGGAGAATTAATCATCTAAAATGTTATCCAAGGTATGCCCCTTTCTTTGTGACTCCTTTTCCCCGATGCCTTTCCAACATTAAAATTGGACTTCTAAAACATAAATATCTTCATTTAATAATGTTCTAAAAAATGGAATTTGCTAACTTATTAGGGAAATTGAGTTATTTAGCTTGAGTGTCCTCTTCTATTTTAAGAGATATAAAAATAAGAATAAAATAACATTTATTTATAAAACACAAACTTAAGTAATATTTGGAAATGAATCAACTAATTTCACCATTTCAGACCAGGCTAAAGAGACCATGGCAATAAAATTGTTTATAATGCCATATCCTTCATGGTGTTGAAGCCAGAATTAGACAGGCAGTCAATGTAGATAGGTAAATTGAGTCAGGTGGAATCAGGGAGGCCAATTTGGAGAAGTATTGAAATGCTAATGCCTCCAGAGCCCTTCCTCCACCCTTATCACTCCTGCTGCAACCAGTTGCTAAGGTAAACTGTCTCAAGGAGTTGTTAATTACACCTGGGCCCTTCCCCCTATTTGTGTGCTTTTTCACCTTTTGGCCATCCCACCAAACATCCTGGGCCTAGTCACATAGGCAGGAAGGACAGAGATGAGGGGAAGAGAGCAGGAGAACAAAGGAAGCCTAGGACATAAAAAGGCAAAACACTTCTGGGGATACCAGGATACCAGCTATGGCCCCCTTCTCCCTCCCAAGAGCAGTCTGTTATCCCTTTTTAAATAAACTCTGCTTTATGTGCTTGCCTTGGTGTGCTTCTCTAATGTTCACACTTCAACATGTGGAGGGGCAGAACTCGTCACCAGTAACTGGCAGCATCGGTGTCATTGTATAAGAAAGATATGATTGTTTTACTGTCTTCTTTCCACAACCTTTCCACAACCTACTACTTGTTACATTGGTTTAAGGCCGCCAAAGGGAACAAGCAGTCAACATGGTGAAAGAACAACCAATCACACTGACACGCAAGCAGTAATGGCATCTCCTAACAATCAGTGGATCTCTCCTGACCAGTCTTGGAAGGACATGGATCTCAGCAGGATCCCCTGACCAACCCCAGGGGATACGAGACTCCAAAACCTCCTTTTCCTGCCCCAAGCCCTCCCCTTCCTGCCCTAAGCCCATAAAGTTTCTATCCCGCTGGCACGTGTGCGATTCTCCCAGACCTGCTCTGTTAGACTGAGGAGTCTCGCCCGGAACGGGAGCGTATATCAATAAAGCCCTGCTCAGTGGTTTTAATTTGCTTCCTTTTGGTCTTCGATATCTGGCCTTACACTACTGTACAAAAGTCCTTATTGAATCTAAAATCATATTTATTTGTTGCTATTAGTATGTGGCTGTCAAAAACTAACATGTCTGAGTAATTTGTTAAGCCAAAGTCCAACACAGGAACATTTACTCATATGTTTATGTGTATGTAAATTATAAAATTATAGTGACTGTAAAATGAACTGCAACTTTTTTTTACTTCAGATATTTTGAATTAATGTAAATATATGTTTTCTTAAAAAAAAAAAAAACTTTAAGCACTATTACCTAGGCAAGAGGGTCAAATCCAAGAAGAATGAAGAGTAGATGATGAGGATTTGCTTTGAGGCTCATTATGTACTTTTTGGGGGAGATACCAAGGATTGAACTCAGGGACACTCAACTACCGAGCCACATCCCTAGCCCTATTTTGTATTTTATTTAGAGACAGGGTCTCACTGAGTTGGTGCCTCACTTTTGCTGAGGCTGACTTTGAACTCGTGATCCACCTGCCTCAGCCTCCTGAGCCACTTGGATTACAGAGATATGCCACCGGGTCTGGCTCATTATGTACTTCCTGATAAGTTCTGGCAGGCAGTATGTTGAAAGTAATTTTGAATTGTAAGAGACAGGTACTTGAGAGAGAAAAATGGTTTGGAATGCTAAGGACTTTTCTTTGCATGTCAAGAGTATAACCTGGTGGAATCTGTGCATTGAATTCTATATCATAAACCACACAGAAGTGAACAAGCATCATAACAAAAATCGTTTCTTCACTACACAGGGGGGATTAAAGTCTCTTGGAATTGGGGTGGAGTCTAAAAAGCATTGTTAAGGATAGAAAGAACTCAGATGCATGTAGAGTCCAGCTTCTGCCTTCTGGCTTCCTCTTCAGAGTGCCTGCCCAAATCTTTCAGTTCCTGTGGAATATAACAGAGTTAAAAAAACTTCTCATATGAAAAAGTAGGATGCAGAAGAGAGCTGAGAATTGAGAACCACTGTGCCTCTCAAGACATTTCCTTAACTGTTCAGAGGAGCACTAATTAGAGAAAAGATAGAGGTTGAATCCACAGGAAAGACCATTATGTAAGGTCAGATTGGTAGTAAAGACTACAACCATTAGCCAAAAGGGTATAAGCAGGGCTTTATTGGGGTCCACTCTTGGGCGAGGTTCACCAGTCCACCAGTGTGGGCCAGGGAAGTCGCACCCAAGACTGGGAGAGGCCATTTTTATGGGAAGGTTCAGGGAGGGGCATTCTTACAAAGAAGTGTCTCTTCTTGGTTGGCTGAGGCCCAGTGACAAGTATGGGCCGATTTCAGAGGTCAGTGCATTCACTGATGATTGGTTGATGTCAGAGTGATGAGCAGTCCACTGTTTGGCACGAGCGAGCGAGAAGTCTTGGCACATGCAGGTAACTTCAGATGCCCAGCCTCCCTTTGTCTAGCTGCCATCTCTCGACCCAACACATTACATGCTGACTCTAGTGACCATAACACAGAGAAAAAAAGGGAAGTCCCTGTTTCAATTCAGGACATGAAGAGAGCAAGCTGAGGACAACCACCAAGACAAGAAAAGGCAACTCCCATCAGCAGAGGCTAGCAATTAGCAGTGGAGGAGGATATTTGGCTAGATGTCTCTTTCCACATGTGAGGAAAAATGTGAAGCTAAGACAAGTGAGTCTATACCTGTATCTGAATCTATGGCAACAGAGGAGAGGAGGACCATGGCTGAGAATTCTGGAAGTGTTCTTAAACTTGTGTTCTGAAAACACGTTTTTTGAATTGACAAGATTTTGCAGTTTCCATCAGAGATCTATCATCAGTCAAGACCAATTCAATTTCAGTTAGAGAGAAATTATAAATGTTACATTTTTTCATCAAAAAAAAAAAAAAACGGGTTAAGATACTTGGTACCTACAATATAAGCACCATGGACAGAACTCCAGGGAAATTTTATTCGTGGAACTGCAGCTTATTCTGTGAGACCTGACTGAGCAAATGAATTCAGAGTATGGTGAGGGGGTGAAATACTGATGAAGGGTATGGCCAGAGACAAATGGGGGAAAAATTTTTCTCCCAGGTTAAAGAGTTTAGCACTAGTATAGAGGGGCACCATTAATGGGTTTAGGTATCAGTATATAAAAAAATAAGATTTGTTTCAAAGACATGATCAGTTTAAATGTAGTATAAAGAATATTATTGTGGTTTAGATAAAAGCTTATATGTGAGAAAATGCAGGATATTTTAGAGGTGAAGTGAATGGGTTATGAGAGGCTTAACCAAATCAGTACATTAATCCAGTTGAATGGATTAACTGGATAGTAGTAGTAGCAGGTAGGGTGTGGCTGGAGGAGGTGGATCACTGAGGGCATGTTTTTTTAAAAAATTTTTTTAGTTGTTGATTGACCTTTATTTATTCATTTATTTATATGCAGTGCTGAGGATCAAACCCAATGCCTCCCACATGCGAGGCAAGCGCTCTACCACTGAGCCACTACTCCAGTCCTGAAGGCATGTCTTTGAGGTATATCTTTTGTCCTTGTAGAAGGGAGTTCTCTGCTTCCTGGTGCAATGTCCTGAGCTGTTTTCCTCTGTTGTACCCTTTCACCATGATGTTCTGCCTCAACTTGGACCCAGAGTAATGGAGTTGGCCATCTATGGACTGAGGCCTTTGAAACTGTGAGCTCCAAAATAAACTTTTCCTGCTCATCACAGTGATGAAAAATATGACTAAAAAAAAATACCTTAGGGGAGAGTTGAAACTTAAAAAACACTGTTATAACAAGAGAATATTGCATTAGTGGGGTAGATGGATAGAACAAAGTAAGAGGATTTCAGAGTATAAATCAAGAATCAAGACAGTTCAGAGATACTTCACCAATTCTCTCCACAAATTATTGAAAGTTTGTCCCTGGTTCAATTCCTGAGCAACTGCTAATGATGGCACTATTTGGGGGGTTAGAGAATCCAAGAAAAGGAAGAGATGATGATGAGAGTAGCTTTTGAAATATTGCTCTTGGACGTTCCTGTGGTGTCCTGTGGTGTCCATAAAGGGGCACCTTGTAGGAGCTGTGTAAGTCCCTGACATGCAAGTTAATTGAAACCATCAAGCAGATTGTGGGCACCCACTGAGGGTGAGTGGACTGTGGACAGAATTTCCACAGGAGAAGTAAAAGCGTGGCCCAAAGGGGAGTGCTGGAGTGCTGAGAAGTCTTCGGGGGTGGAAAAGCATGTAATACCAAAGAAACAGATTCATTCAGGAAACAATAGAGAGAAAAAGGAAGACAGGACTAGAAAATTCTCCCTGGGTTGAGCAATAATACCTCCTTGGCAGGAAGGGAAAGAAAAGGATGGGGCAGAGGACAGAGAGGGATGTGAGGCCATGTTAGGTGAGTATATCATTAAAAGTACCAGCTTTGGACTCAGAAAGCCTGGGTTCTGAATATCACTAGCTGTGTGACCTTGGACACATTTCTTAGCCACTCTATGCATTAGTTTTCTCTTATTTAAGATAAGTAAATATAAATATAAAGAGAACTTATCTAATAGAGCATGAGGGTCACATCGGTTGGCCCATCATTAGTGTGATACATTAGCTATTGTTGGGAGGGGAGCTTGTTTATTTGGGAGAGCTCTGAGCTTGTCAAATGCTGATAGGAAGATGGTAACAGAAAGGCTGTGGAGATAAAGTAAAGAGCACCAAAATGCCACATTTTCCTTTAGTCCCCTGGCTATAGCATCTTGGTCTCCTTCATAAGATCCTTCCCTAAAAGCAGCTATTTCCCAAGGCTCTGATGTAGCCCTTTTGTCTCCCCACTTAACTCCCCCTGGGTGATCACATCCTAGCCCATACTGTGCTATCACCACTCCTGAAAAATTCATACTCAAACCTCTCTCTCTGGATGGAACATCTCTGTTCAAATTCAGGACCATTATACCTTTGAAAAAGAGCTTCACATTTAAACCTATTTCTCATTTCATTAAATGAAACCCCTTTGTACCTATGGGTCTGAACTTTCTGCATCACACCTTCTCACTCCATCTTGAGCCAATCCATGACTGATCTTGACAACTCTCGATTTACCCTATTCCTGTCCATCCCCTTTACCGCTACTTCAGGTTAAACCATATTTGAGGTCATATCTCACGTTATTAAATAGTCTAATTGGTTTTCTTATCTTAAATCTTGCTCTTCTCTAATTATTCCCTAAACCATAGACAGAATGATATTTTGAATTTTGTCAAATTACTTGTGACTTAACTTTCCCCATTTTGAACAACTCTTATTATTCTCAGAACAAACTTTAAGCTGTGTAGCAAGACACACAAGGCTGTGTGATATGATTCCAGCTGACTCTCCAATACTCTTTCCCAACTTGATCTGGAAGCTCAAAGTATGATGATCTTTTATTTCCAGAATAATTTGTCTTTCTGCAATTTAACTTACCTGAAGCATTCTCCTAACCCCACAACTTCCCCACACTCATAAACAAAAGATGCAATCGCTCACACCTGTTCTCTCTCTCTGTTTCTCTCAATGGGTTTCTCTCCCCTCTTCCTCATAATCTGTACCTTCATATGTTAGCATTTACTAATTTGAATTGCACTGCTTTGTGTGTCTGTATTCTCCATTAAATTATAAGAAACCAGCATTTGCCATTTTTCCTCAACACCTGGGATATAGTCAGAACATTATCTATCTATCTATCTATCCATCCATCCATTTACCTGTTCTACTTAAAAGATAAAATTATCCCTTGTGTTTGTTAATCATACCCAAATCATCCAGAAACCAAATCAGAAACTGTGGTATTCTCTTCTTTCACCCTTTATATTGAAGTCATTATGAAGTTTTATTCATTCTATCTCCCAAACGTTTCCTCCAATTCCACTGGCATTATTTCAGTTCAGACCTTCGCCATTGTTTACTAAAACATCTCACTGGTCATTCAACAATTCACTTTGTTTCTTGCTTTATTCCTTCAAACTACCAAAATTGAAATCCAGTGTTATTGCTATACTATTTAAAACTTTCCTGCTTCAATAGCTACCCATCACATACAGCCTACATCAAGGAAGGCATCAAGGAAGGGCTCATTATTTCTTCTTTCCTTGCCTTGTGTTTTGTAATCCTCCCTGACTCTCTGTTCTGGTCACACCAAATCAGTACTCAGAATAACATCCATAAAGAGGTAGATAGTAAATATTTTAGCTTTTGTGGCTGCAAAGTCCTTACCACAGCTATTCCATTCTGCCATTCCATCACAAAAGCATTTCTATATGATATAGTAAAAATGGGCATGGCTGAATTTCCATAAAACTTTATTTATGGACATTGAAATTTGAAATTTCATAGGTTCTTCATGTATCATGAAATATTATTCTTCTTTTTCATTTTCCCTTCAACCATTTAAAATGTAAAGAGAATTTGTGGCTCACAGGCTATATAAAAACAAGTGGTGGCCAGACGTGGCTCCAGGGCTGCTGTTTGCTGACCCTGGCACTAAGCCATTGTAGGAGCTCTGAACATGATGTAAAATTTCAGGCATATGTTTTCTTTTCCTGACATGGCCTTCTTGTTTAGATTGGTGAGCTGCTACCTAAATGGAGCTTAAAGAGAAGCTAAGCTTTAGCATCCTCTCCTGAGGTGTTCCCTAATCCTCTTTCATAAGATAAGGAGATGCTGATCACATCTTCTTTTATGTTCTTGAATTGTCTTATGCATACTTCACTGTAATACTCTTTATGCTGTATCTCAATTATTTGTCTCCACTATTCACATTCAGAATATGAATAATGTGCTATTTACTTTTGATTTTATCTCTTTAACATATGAAACTACTGAGCTTTTTTGTTTTATGAAGTCATTAAGAAAAGGATAGCTGTTAAGATAAGAAATACTTTGTAGATAATCATCTCTTGAGCAAAAACATCTCATAGGCAATTGATATAGATTGAGTGGTGGCAACTTTTCGGGATTTTCAAGCTGCAAACTAAAACTATGAGTGGTATGCACTTGACCTGGCCAATATCGTATGCCCAAACTAGCTGTAGAAAGAGATTAACTGAATGTATATCTGGGACCTATTAGTAGGAAGGGTAAAGGTGGGTAAAGATTTTATCTGGGTCTATGAAATGATCTTCTTGGTAAGACTGTCTCCATAGTCACATCTGTTTAGTTGGCACAAGGTAAGATCCACTATCCACTACTTTAATGTAGAAAGCCTGAGCAAGTGAGACATGAATGATAGAATGAGAGAAGAGCAGATATTATAAAATTAGACATGAATCAATTTAACTACTATAATAATGAGAAAATTAAAAGATAAAGAACTAAGTTAGAATTGGACATTTAGTTGAATAATTTTCAAGAATATCTGAGGTGATTTTCGCTCATAACTGGAATACCAGATCAGAGTCTCAATAGTTGACTACAAGCATAGAATAGAATAGAGCTGCTTAGTAGGATTTTGTCCAGTAGTTGCTCCTGTTAATTAGTATTGTTAGCTCTAAAATAAAATAATCTAACAACTACTATATTCCTGCTATTAGGGAAAATGCAGAATAGGTCAGTGCTATTATAAATATAGAAAACTAATGCACAAATGTAACTAACATTTGTATAGGTCTTAATATGTAGAATATCTCATTGGATAATCATAAAGTTGTCATTGATTAATCCAATTTTGAATGTTAGTTACAGTGTGAAGTATATACACTAAATTACTTTTACTCCATTAACATTACAGAACTGAACAGAAATCTGCAAATTCTCTAATGTATTATGTTTTATTTGTAAGTATAAAAGAGATGCTTTGGATAGGAATAGAAAATAATTCAAGTGACAGATTAAATGAGTTCCATATCTACAATAAGATTGAACAGAATATACACTAAAATACACATTCCTTTAAACTACAGGAGAAAAATTCTTTAGAAGTTAAAATATAAACAAAGCTTCTCTTCAACAATTTGTTGATTTTTATGACTTACCTTTTATTACATTTCATAATTTATTGAAAACTCAGAGTCAGTTGTTGAAACTACATAGGCAATAGAAATAGAAAGTAATATAAGTACTTTGGACTGGAGTGAAATTTTCAGTGTCAAGTAAGAAACATCATTTCTCATGTAATAAATTCAATTTATTTAAGTGAGAGGGAGACAGGGACCCAGAGAGTTTCTGTGTAACATTTTAATGGAGCTGTTTCTCTTGATACCATTTAGGGTATAAGAAATGTAATTACATGTAGAATTTTACAGCCTGGCAGATTGTCACATAATTTTTTTTTCTTTTTTAATAAAAACATGTAGATATTCTGGTAGATACCTGCTATGGTAGCAAGCAGAGGGACTTGATCGTGAGTGTCCATCCAATGAAATTACTTACAGAGAAGTACAACACCTAAGAGATTTTTTTTCTTATTAATTACATGTGTAAACAGAACATTTGCACTTGTTCATTTTAACTTCTGTTTGTTTGTTTTTTTCCAAAAATTTAGTGGAGTACAGTTTTCAAAAATGAAATGAATTTTGTCTGGGGCAAGGTAAGGCCATTGGGTTACTATTTCATATTATAGATATCAGACTGATCTTTCTTCACCTAGGAACTAACTAAAATATATTCCTCTTTCTAATTTATAAGTTCATTGAGGGCAAGAAGTACGTCTTTTTGAATCCCTTTTCTCTACGTCAAATGTCTAATATAGTTAAGTGGAGTCTCAGAAGGTTGGTCAGCAGCAGAGTAGAAGTTGTGTTTTTGTTCTAGAGCTTGCCTATAAAGCAAAAAGTGAGTCTCTGAAAATGCCCTTGGAAATACCTTGTATCACCAACAGAAAAACAGAAGGGAGACAGATGTAACACCTTTCAATAAATGCAAAACATTTAGCTTTTCCTGCAGTTCTGGAATAGATGATTGACTGCAGAAAAGATAAGGCATTTTGCTTGTATTTTAGGGACCACGTTGAGCCCCCTAAAATTCTCCAACTTCATATACTGTGATGATATTTAGTATTTAATGCATAGAGTTGAACTTCTCTAAGTTAAATATGTGTATAATGGGATTTTTTTTTAGTTGTAGATGGACACAATGCCTTTATTTTATTTATTTTGTATGTGGTGCTGAAGATCAAACCCAGTGCCTCACAGATGCAAGGCAAGTGTTCTACCACTGAACTGCAACCCCAGGTCCATAGTAGGATCTTTTATCATACATTATAGATGCATGTTATCTAATGATTGATCAAGACAAAATGTCGCTTTTTAAAGACTATAACATAAATCTCAAACAAAAATACTTTGATAAATTTTTCAGCCTTCTCTCTAGTACAAGGCATTTATTTGCTTGGTCAATACATGCTCTTCTCAACAGAGGATGAAGTGTTTGTTAGATGCTGGATGTTATTCTACAATTTATGAAAGGCCGAGCTATATAATAGTGCTTTTAAACTGTGACTGCTAATGACAGCTACAGAGAGTACTTCAGTTCTGCTGGCAGGTTTATAGTTTAGGGGCCACTAAAGGGCCACAATTATTCTGATAAAACAGTAGAGATTATTTCTACTTTATGGGAAAAATATAATCTCTTTGCAGTTTTGTTAAAATGTCCATGTCCATTAAAAAGTATCATGTCTATATTTGTTGAATGAACAGTACCTGAAAGTCTGAATTTCGACAGAACCCAATATAGTATAGTCAACATAGGGCCTTTGCTCAATGTGAGTTTACCAAAGAATTACAGAAACATAATGAGAAGTCTGTTATGGACTGAATATTTGTGTTTCCTTAGAATTTATAAGTTGAAATCATAATGTTATTATGTAATGTAAACCCCCAATGTGATGGTACTAAAAAGTAGGCTCATTGGGACATAATTAGGTCTTGTGAATGGAAACCTCAAGGCTGGGATTAGTGGCCTTATAAAAAGAACCTAGGCAAGTTCTCTTGCTTTTTCTGCCATGTGGGGACACAACTAGTAAAGGACAGTTTGAAGCCAAAGAGAGCTCCCTCAACCAGTCTGGCACCCTGGTCTTGGACTTGTAGCCTCCAGGACTGTGAGAAATAAGTTTCTATTGTCTATAAACCACCTAGTCTATAGTATTCTGTTATAGCAGCCATAACTGACCACGATATGACCAAAAATCTTACTAGCTACCAATGCTGTTAATTTCTAGTTGTCAGGAATCTGTGATAGTTTGATAAAGCCATTGAGTTTAAGGAAGTAACCACAGCCATAGGAAACACAATCATTTATGGGCAAAAGATGAACAAGACCAGCACTAATACATATACCTCTGGAAAACTTACTGCTAAGGAAAGCCATGGGATTTTTTTCTCTATGAATAAAAATAAAAACAAACTATTAAAAAATTGTAATGAAGGCAGCATTGGGTGTAATGGTAATTTTCAAAAGAATATTTACTATGAAAACTTGCTTTCTGAATGACAGTGATGCGTTTCCATATATGACATTCATAGATGCCCATTCCACTTTTCAGAGGACAAATAAATCATGGTTATAAATAAAAAGCTAATATTTTACTCTTGATAATTAATGCTTTAGTCATAAAACATGTTTTTATTATTGTATGAGTATTATTGCCCCATTTTAGTCTTTCAGAAGCCCAAATGGATTTTTAAGTAGTAAAATTAATTTTTGAAACTACAATTAAATCTGAGGAAAAGAAATAATAACAATTTGGAAGTTATATCTGCCTTCAGATGGATTGATCCTTATCAATGCAGAAAAAAGCCACTCAAAGAAATTCAGCAGAAAAATAATTTATAAAAAAATTAAGTCATTATTTTGAGTGTCATAAATGAGAAAACTCAGATAAGGAAAAAGAAATTTTGTTGTCTGGTTAGTTTTTCTTTTGGACAGATTAATTTCTGGTTAGAGAAATATATCTGCCACATTGAGATAGTTTTGCTTGAATTTCATGCAACTAATTTCCATAAAAATAAAAATTTCACTCATATTACTGGAGAAACAGAAATATACACACAATAAATGTCATTCCCTTAAAATTTCAGTGTTATTTATTTTGTAATGGATAATACAAAATATGTAAAACACATAAAATGCTGTATAAATCATAAAGTCATTTCTACAGCTTGCAAGAATCCCTTACATACAAATTTATTTTTGGATATAAAAATACCATTTTATCAAGATAAAGTTTTGTTAGACAAATTATAAAATCAATCACCTCATAATTAGAGCATTTTATATTTATATGGTGCTTTACAATTTACAAAGCACTTCCACATATATCATCATGATTTTAGCAATATCTTCCCTAAAAACAATTTTGTGCACTAAAAGTTCTCCAGGTACTGCCAGTAGAAGAAATAGAAAAGACACAGTAAATAAAAGATGATAAAATGGATTACTCAGAAGATATATAATGTCTTAGAAGCCAATCTGAATGATTTCAAGGAGTGAGTGTTTCACACTACTCATACCAATTACGGGAGAGAAATCAAGTAAAGTTCAGACTGAAATTTGTTGATTAGATTTGGCAATTGGAGAGAGAGTAGGAGAATAGTCAGAGAAGTTTTGGGCAGAAGAGGATTTACTCTAAAGTTAATGGAACAGCATTGGCACCACCCAAAAACATGTTCCCCTTCATTCCTCATTTTATGTTCAAAGTTTGGGTGAAACCCAAGGATCTTTAAACTTCCATGTTGAGAAGCCATACGAAGCTATTCAGTGATGTAGCATAAGTGAGCCATAGGTTCGACCTCCCTGATCTACGACCTCTGTCAGCTACACACCAAATACTGTATACCTTCAGCCCAGTTGGATACAGCTGTTACCATACCCATCCCCAGAACATAGCAGGATATCCACGTCCAACAAGCCTGTGGGAAAGCAAGATGCTGGTTAGATTTTCTAGGCCCCACTCCCTTTAGCACTTTGGTCTGGGGCTGCAGCATAGTGCACAGGGAATCCTGGAGGTCATGGTGAAAGCTAGAATGCCCTGCCTGGTGTGGCCAACCCTCAGATGCCTGTAAGGTCTTCACTGGCAGGCTCTGTGACTAGATGGATCCTCTCTACTCTTCTTCTTTCCAACTTTCCTGATCCTGGCTTGTATTTATCTCTTCTGGCCAGTTTAAGGCACCTTCTGGGAATGAGCTACAAAATATGACTTTCAAAAATTTGGTGATGTCACATACAAATTAAATGCTCAATATTTGTATTTAAAATTGGCAATGAATAATACAAAGATGCATGATAAAATTTATGCTAAAAATTTAACATTTTAATTTTACTATATGGTAGTCTTCCCATCATCTATGGGGGTTACATTCCAAGAGCCCAGTAGAAACTGCCAATAATACCAACCCTTATGTACACTGTGTTTTTTCTTATGCACACATATCTATGTTAAAGTCTAATTTATAAGTTAGGTCTAGTGCAAGATAAATAACAGAAACTAATAATAAAATGAAACAATAATAATATAATGTAGAAAGTTATTTAAAACTTATGAATGGTATAATTTTTGGAATATTCCATTTAATATTTCTGGGTTGAAATTGACCATATTGAGATAATTAAATCTGTAGAAAGCAAAACTCTGGATAAAGGGCTACTTATAATGACATGAAATAACAAACAAAAATAGTAAGAAAAGGTAAGAGAGAGAAAGGGACCATATGAAACAGGAAAAATGCTTTTCATGTACCTTTAAGGATACTTTCACCTTAATTTTTGAACAAAGATCTTGTATTTTCACTTTCTACTAAGTTCTGCAAATTTTTTAGAAGACTTTATATGTGTATGTTCATGGGAAAATTGAAGCACGTTTTAAATGATTTCAGAAAATAGCAGAAAGACAAAAGCCAGAGAGAGAGTTGGAAAAAATCATCTGCTTGATGAGCTTAATTTGTCTTTTATCAATTAGTTGCTATCACCACTGATGGAAGGGATTCTGCTGAACTTCCTTGCTTTAATCACTCAGGTGTGTCAGATTGGTACCTAGGTCATGACTATGCCTAGGCAGCAAAGGGGCTGAGGAAGCATGCATTTCCCATTTCATGATTCTACAGTGTTAGGCAGTCTCTGTTTCCTACTAAGAGTCAAATAGTTGGGAATTGTCCCAACTTAGGAAGTTGAAGCAGAAATTGTAGTTGCCTCACTCCTATCCCTAGAGGCTGACTATTCTGGTATGTTCTGGCTGACCTGGACTTCCAGCAGCCAGTGTTCTTGCTTGGTCAGTGTCCTTGCTTGGAGAACATTTCCAAAGCAAGACCATTTCCAAAGGGACTCTGGGCATTCACAGAGATGACTCAAGAGCTGAGGGAAAGTAAACACTCAAGAAGAAGCCTTGAACCAATGATTTGTGGGTGCTATATCTCTTTTTCTCTCTCCTTGGGTGGATAACTGAGAGGTTTTATACCATTTTTCTAGAATTCCCAAGTGAGGCTAAGTTCTGATCTCTTACTGATAACATACCCTTAATTGGTTGCCTTTTCTTCTTCAGTGAAATTCCCCTCTCATAGCAAGATTTCCTTTACTTCTCAAACAATCACTGTGCATTTGAATCTTTTTTTCAAAGACAGCCTCTAAACTAAAGCTAGCACAGATGCTGAGCGGCCACAAAGAATAATGCATGCCTATCTCTCCTCATGATATTAGTACCTGCTTCTTTGCTGCCAGAGCAGCTTTCTGTGCATGTTTCTTTTTCTTTTTTTAAAAAAATTTTTTAGTTGTAGATGGACACAATACCTTTATTTTGTTTATTTGTTATTTTTTTAGGTGATGCTGAGGATTGAACCCAGTGGCTCACACATGTGAGGCAAGTGCTCTACCTCTGAGCCACAACTCCAGTCCCCTGTGCATATTTCTTTAATAACACTTATCACTCTGATATATTTCTGTAACTTGTCCCTTGATTAGGCTCACAAGATCCATTCCCACATGTTTGTGACTTTGTACTCTCTGTGTTTGTTGCAAAAGCTGCACATAATGGGAGCTGATCAATATCTGTCAATACATGAGTGGAAAATGCAAAAATGGCTACATGCTTATCCAAACATGAGGGCTGAGGAAAGTGTTTATATAAAAAATGTTCACCATTTTACTATTATCTGGAAACTTGATTGAAAGATTGTGATGATCTCTACACTTTCCAGTCTGCCCAATTTCACCTTTGGCCTGGTGGCTGTATAAATGTAGGTGTCTGAGCAGCACTAATTTGTGTGTATGAGGGTGGACAAAGAACAATGCTTTGCTGTGTTTTTCTTTGTATTTTTCAATCTGCTTGAAATCACACATCACAGAGAAATGTCTCTAAAAACTGTCCTGGATAAGGCAAAATATATTAGGTAGACTTACACCAAATGACTGATGCTGAAAGTTTTGGCAGGTCCAGGGGGACAGTATCTTATCAGTGACTCAGTCCAAATTTGTTCTAGCTCATGAGTTTGGTCCCAGAATTTTCCATAGACATGTCCTTTAACATTTTTCTTCCTGAGTGTTTATGCTGAATTTAAAGCCAGTGGAATATGCCAGCTCAGGGATTCTTGAATCAGTGGATCTCTGTTTCCTAGAGAAGAAGTTTGGCTCACATGTGCTAACACCGCCCACGTTCCAGAACCATACCAGAACATAGGCTCCAAGCAAATGCCTGTGCATACTCCCTTTACCTTCCTGGAATAATAACATTTTGATAAGCGTATCAATTTGGAGTTCAAATCTTCTGCTTTCTTTATCCTTTAGCTATTGTTTTTATATTTTTTTTCCCTCTCTTAAAACAATGAACTGGTAGCTATGCAGACAGCAGAGTGAGTCAAAGGCATTGAGGAAGTATGCTAATGCTAAAGGAAGCAGCTATCAGTTCTTTAGGCACTCACAGAATTTGCTAAAGCAATGAGAGCAGAATATGCTTTTCAGTGTTCTGGGTTAGAGATCTTTGCTGGTTGAGCAGTGGAAGATAACAGTGTGAAAGGCTCAATAGGGCAGTAAGGGTACTGGGAGGATAATCGATGTCCCTAAACTAAGTACACAAATGGATAAATCTTCAACTTTATAGCAATTAAGCCTTTTTGAAGGAATTATATATTTTTTAAATTTCCTGAGTTATTAGTTGAATTTAGATTTTGTTAGTATGTTTTTAAAGAGCAGTGAGTAAATTTTAATGAAATTTTATTGTTAATTTAAAAATCACCAGCTTTCAAGTAAGTTCAAAGACTATATTAGTTTCCTATTATTGTTGTAATCGATTACAAAAAAATTAAAACAACACAAATTTATAATTGCATGGCTCTGGAGATGAGAAGTGCAAAATGAGTTTCCCTGAGCTAAAATCAAGGTGTCAACAGGGCTGTGTTCCTTTTGGACGTTACTGAGGAAAATTCATTTCCTTTTCTAGTTTCTAGAGGCTGCCAGTGTTCCTCTAACTCATGGTCTGCATCCTCCATCTTCAAAGCCAGCGATGACAGATTGAATTTTCACATGGACTCACTCACTAGGTGTGTCTCTGACCATCTTGCCTCCCTCTTTCATGTATGAGGTCCCCTGTGATTACATCAGGTCTACCAGGGTAATCCAAGATATGCTTCCAAACTCACGATTGCTTTATTAGCAACTGTTATGGTTTGGATGTGAGGTGTCTCCCAAAAGCTCACGTGTGAGACAATGCAAGAAAGTTCAGAGGAGAAATGATTGGGTTGTGAGAGTCTTAACCCAATCAGTGAATTAATCCCCTGATGGAGATTAACTGAGTAGTAACTGAAGTGGTAGGGTATGGCTGGAGGAGGTGAGAATTAGCACATGGCTTTGGTGTATATGATTGTATCTGGAGAGTAGAGTGTCTCTCTCTGCTTCACAAATCACCGTGATGTGAGTTCCTTTCCTCTGCCACACAGTCCACCCTGATGTTCAGCCTCATTTCAAGCCTTGAGGAATGGAGCCAGCCTTCTGTGGACTAAGACCTCCAAAACCGTGAGTCCTTGAATAAACTTTTCCTCCTCTATAGTTGTTCTGGTCAGATTCTTTAGTCACAGCATTGAAAAAGCTGGCTACAATAGAAATCTTAATGCCATTCACAACCTTAATTCTTTCTTGCCATGCAATATAACATTCACAGATCTCGGGGAACAGGAAATGTACATCCTTGGAGACCATTATCATGCCTATCAGAGAATGATTTATAAAAATACACAAAGAAGCAAAAAAATAGAAATTGAAATTAAGTGAGAATGATACAATACATAAATTGAATATTCATAATCCTCCAAGAGATAACTACATGTCAGGTTTTATATGAAACTTACTTCTTTGCATAACTCAGTCTATCGGATATTGCCACCAAAGTTGGGATAAAAATGATACCTCAGTCATTTAAGTGGATTTTATATTCATCCAGAAAGCTCCTCCACCTGGAGGACTCTCATCTTTTTTCTGCTCTCCTCTTTCTGAGCTCCTTTTAAGTCAGATCGTGGAACAATTACCACTTCCTTGCAAAAAATTCTTTCTTGTCTGCTCCTATCCTTATTACTTAATTACAGTTTTTTGTAAATGCTCTAAAATGATGCCTTTCAATTTGTAATTAATGTGACTACTTGATGAAGTTAAATATCTTCCACCAGATTGTAGCATCCATGAAAGAACAAGCTGTATGCACTATTGTACGCCAGGCTTTGCATGGTGCCTGTCATATAGCAGATGATTGATTAATAAGCATTTATAAAGTGCATGAACAAAATCTTAGTTTCTGTGTGTTTACCATTCATTTCATTATTTTCCTCTTACAGGCAATCTTATACTTCAAATGATAAGACTAATAAATTTCTTGGCAAAAAGGATTTGAAAATATTTTACTGTTTCTGAAATTCTACATTTATTACATTCAGCACAATATAATATTTACATAGATACAGGAAGAAGAATCATGTGGGTCCTATTACTATTCATTATCTTTTGCACAAACCCTTCAAACTCTTGTCCTTCATACTATCCAACTTCCTGTTCAGTCTAAACTTTTGCCTTTTGCACTATACTTTCACAGATGGAGCTGACCAGTAGTGAACAAAAACACTACCACCATAGCTGGTCACTCCTGAAGTACATGATCTTAAGTGAGCGGCTCCTTAACATTGGCAATTACATCATACTTCCCTCCTCCATTAACTCTTGTTCTTCTAAAAGACTATTTTTATTTTCTCTTTGGAAACCTAACACTGCTTCCCTTTGCCTCATTTTCAAGTGATGTCCTTGTTCTGATTTTACTAAACGGAAAACTCACCATCTCTACCTCCCTGCCTGCTTTTGTGATCAAACAATCTGCCTTCTCTCTTGCTGCCAAAGATGAACCATCCTTACTCTCTAACTTGATCTCATTCTCCATAATTCTTCAAGCACAGGACAGGTCTGCCAGGTACGCAGAGTGTAGAAGAATATTCTAGGCATGAGTATAAGGGAGAATGAATATAACTCAATTCTGCCCATTTGTTATTGTGATTTTAGAAATAAACTGCAATGTCTTGAATCTCTTTGATTTGGCTGAATATAAAAAGGTTTAAAAGATGCGTTTGTAACTATATGGGGAGGGTTATATGGGGGATGGTATTCATTTTTTTAAAAACCAGAACCTTATTTAAATTAACAGGTAAGTAGGTTCTGAGAAAGTTGCCATGCCAAAGATATAAGCAGGCTGATCTCTGGGGGTCTATTGATTTGAGTGCAAATGACAGTCAACTTTGCTATGAGTGAGTCAAAATCTGGTTTTAGCTGGGAGGGTGTTGTTTTGATCATTTTAAGTCTCCACTGCACAAAGGGCTATAAAGCTAGTCCTGAAGTCCTATGGGTGGAAATATCCACCTCCAGTGGCATCAGATTCCTGTATCCAACCCTTTGATGACAAAGGCCTGCATGTACTTTAGTGGAATGGTTAGAGTCAGAAAGAAGAAGGCAGGTAGCAATAATCCTGGGTGAGGGAACCAGAAAATCGAATGAGGACCTCAAGGAAAATATAATTTTGCTTTTAGTGGGTAATCAAAACTCACTAAAATTTCCATGTATATGGAAATCAAAACCAAGTTATTTTCCTGGTGTTTATTTACAAAATTCACCTCTAATGAATATGTATCAAAATAATATGCATTCATAGTTTCTTTTTTTTAAAAAGAAGCGTATTTAAAAAGCATCAGTTTCCTTGCCTTGCTTCTCTCTACCTCTAATTCCTGATCCGTAGGGTCATCTGCTTTTCAACTCTGAACAGTTTCTCCTTTTATTTTATTTTGCATTTCTAAAATAATACACTTTTGTGATTTTTTTCCAGTCTCAGGCATGTTTTATGGAATCCTACTCTGAACAAGAAGTTCAGAGCACAAACAACCTTGCTCTTTTGCATTTTCCAGACAGCTATTCTGCGCTTGGGGTAAGTCAGTATTGCAGTTATTTACATCATTGAGACTGCAAGTGAGCATTTTATATGTGTTCAAGATGGTTATTTGTGTACACTTAAAACATTTCTGTGTATTTGAGTTAAAATAATGATTCTATACTTTCATGGTATAATCTTTTAAATGTTTTACTTTATGTTTTTAAGTTCAACTTATAATTTTTTGTTCTTTCTAAATATACATGACAGTGGGGTGTATTTTGACATATACATACATAGAATAAGTATAACTTGTTTCAATTAGGATCCCATTATTGTGGTTGTATATAATTTGGAGTTAAATTGGTCATGTATTCACATACAAGGATAGGAAAGATATGTCCAATTCATTCTACTCTCTTTTCTATTCCCATCCTTTCTTCCTTCCCTTCATTCCCCTTTGTCTAGTCCAATGAACTTCTAATCTTCTCCTCCCTTGTTGTGGGTTTAGCATCCACATGTCAGAAAGAACATTCCGCCTGTGTTTTTTGGGGACTGGCTTATTTCACTTAGCATGATAGTATCTAGTTTCATCCATTTATGGGCAAATATCATAATTTCATTATTCTTTGTGGCTGAGTAATATTCCATTGTGTATATGTACCATATTTTCTTTATCCATTCATCTGTTCTAGGGCACCTAGTTTGGTCCCAAAGTTTGGCTATTGTGGATTGTGCTACTATAAACATTGATATGGCCTCATCATTGTAGTATGCTGATTTTAAATCATTTGGGCATACACCACGGAGTGGGATAACTGGGTCAAATGGTGGTTCTATTCCAAGTTTTCTAAAGAATTTACATACTGCTTTCCAGAGTGGTGGCACCAATTTCCAATCCCACTAGCAATGTATGAATGAAGCTTTTTCCCAACATCCTCATCAAAATTTATTATTACTTGTATTTTTGATAATTGCCATTCTGACTGGAGTGAGCTGGAATGTCAGTGTCATTTTGATTTGCATTTCTCTAATTTGTAGAGATATTGAACATTTTTGTATTTTGACCATTCATATTTCTTCTTCTGTGAAGTACCTGTTCAGTTCCTTAGCCCATTTATTGATTGTTATTTGTTGTGTTTTGGGGGGTTTTTTTGGTGGTGTTTTGAGTTCTTTGTATATCCTGGAGATTAATGCTGTATCTGAGGTGCAGGTGGTAAAGATTTTCTACTATTCTGTAGGCTTTCTGTTCATGTTCTTGATTGTTTCCTTTGTGGTGAATAAACTTTTTAGTTTGATGTCATCCCATTTATTGATTCTTGATTTTACTTCTTGCACTTTAGGAGTCTTATTGAGGAAGTCAGTTCCTAAGCTGATGTGGTAGAGAGTTGGGCTTACTTCTTCTTCTACTAGGCACAGGGTCTCTGGTCTAATATCTATGTCCTTAACACATTTTGAGTTGAGTTTTACAGGATGAGAGACAGAAGTTCAACTTCATTCAACTACATGTGGATTTCCACTTTTCCCAGCACCATTTGTTGAAGAGGCTCTTTTCCCCAGTGTATGTTTATGGAGCCTTTGTCTAGTATGAGATAATTGTATTTATATTGATATAACTCTGTGTTTTCTATTCTGTTCCATCAGTTGTCATGTCTGTTTTTGTGCCAATATCATGCTTTTTAAAAATTTTTTTATTACTATAGCTCTGTAGTATATTTTAAGTTCTGGTATTGTGACGCCTCCTGTGTTACTTTTCTCACTAAGGATTGCTTTGGCTATTCTGGGCCTCTTATTTTTCCAAATGTATTTCTATGAAGAATGTCATTGGAATTTTAATAGGAATTGCATTAAATCTGTATAAAACTTTTGGTAGTATGGCCATTTTGAGAATATTTATTCTGCCTAAGAACATGGGAGATCTTTCCATTTTCTTAGGTCTTCAATTTCCTTCTTTAGTGTTCTGTAGTTTTCATTGTGGAGGTGTTTCACCTCTTTTGTTAGATTGATTCCCAAATAATTTTTTTTATTCTATTCTGCAGGGGATAGTTTTTCTGATTTCTCTTTTAGTTGTTTTGTTAATGGTGTGTAGGAACACAACTTATTTATGGGTGTTAATTTTATATCCTGCTATTTTGCTGAATTCATTTACACATTCTAGAAGCTTTCTGGGGCTTCTAAGTATAGAATCATGTCATTGGCAAATGGGGATAGTTTGAGCTCTTATTTTCCTATTCATATGCCTTCAATTTATTTCTTTTATCTAATTGCTCTGGCTAAGGTTTCAAGGATTATGCTGAATAAGAGTGGTGAGAGAGGGCATCCCTGTCTTATTCCAGTTTTTAGAGGGAATACTTTCCATTTTTCTCCATTTAGAATGATGTTGGCCTTGGGTTTAGTATATATAGCTTTTACAATGTTGAAGTATGTTCCTAGTATGCCTAGTTTTTCTAGTGTTTTGAGCATGAATGGATGATAAATTTTGTCAAATGCTTTTTCTGCATCTATTGAGATGATCATGTGATTCTTTTTTATTTTTATTTTTTATTTTTAATTAATTTATTTAAATGCATTTCAAGTCATAGAACATATATAGAGCTCAATTTTTCCATTTATCTGGTTGCAAACCAGACAGAGTCACACCATTTTTGTCTTCATACATGCACCAAGGGTAGTGATGACCATCTCAATCAACCATCTTTACTACACCCATTCCCCTTTCCCTCCCCCACCTCCCCCCGGCTCCATCCAGAGTTCCTCCATTTCTCCTATGTTCCCCGTTCCCACCCCTCTTATGTATCAGCATCCACTAATCAGAGAGAACATTTGGCATTTGGTTTTTTGGGATTGGCTTACTTCATTTAGCATAATGTTCTCCAATTCCATCCATTTGCCTGCAAATGCCATAATTTTATTCTCTTTTATTGCTGAATAATATTCCATTGTGTATATGTACCACAGTTTCTTTATCCATTCATCTATTGTAGGGCAT
>CM053412.1:34631183-34676681 GCA_028644305.1 Xerus rutilus
TATGATGTGCCTTGGTGTAGATCTGTTGTGATTTTGTACATTTGGTGTCCTATAAGCCTTTTGTATTTTATTATCCAATTCATTCCTCATATTTGAAATGTTTTCTGATATTATTTCATTGAATAGATTGCTCATTCCTTTGGTTTGGAATTCTATGCCTTCCTCTATCCCAATAATTCTTCAGTTTGGTCTTTTAATGTTATCCCATAGTTCTTGGATGTTCTGTTCATGGTTTCTTATTATCTTTACTGTGTGGTCAACTCTATTCTCAAGGTTAAATATCTTGTCTTCAGTATCTGAGGTTCTATCTTCCAAGTGGTCTAATCTGTTGGTGATGCTTTCTATTGAGTTTTTAATTTGGTTTATTGTTCCTTTAATTTCAAGGATTTCTGTTTGGTTCCTTTTCAGAATCTCTACCTCCTTATTGAACTGATCTTTTACTTCCTGTATTTGCCTATGTATCTCTTTATCGAAATAATCTTTTGCTGACTGAGCTTGCTCTCTTATATCATTCTTTAAGTCACAGAACATTTTAATTATGTACATCCTGAACTCCTGTTCTGTCATTTTTTCTGCTGTAATGACCATGGATTCTAATAATGTAGTATCTTGGTTTGTCTGAGGCACTTTCTTCCCTTGTTTTTTCATGGTGTTTGTGTGTCTTTCCTTCTAGCTCTGCTGATCCAGGTGTTACAGTTTTTTACTCTTATAGGGTTATAGTTTCCCTGCAGGGTTTCAATACCTCTCCTTTAAAGGGGAGACAAATATTGATATATCTCAATACAAACAATATATAGATTCAAACCACATAGCTTCTAATATCTCCTAAATACATTTACTATTTAGTCACAATATACAACAATTATGAGTTCATTTAACATGTATTATGTAAACAATAGATTTGCACAAGGTCTATAGTTTCTGCTGGTGGGCTAGAGAAACTTGAGGATGGGGTGTAGGATAGAATGTTAGGGTAGTAGGAAGTGAGGATATGGTTATTAGATCCTAGAAAGCATGAAAAGGAATCCAAGGGAAGTTGGCTATTAGTAGAAAGAGCAAAAGAGAGTTGGGGAAGACCAGTAAGAAGGAAGAAAAGAGACTAAAGCTAGTGAGGACACATGATAGTAAGAAAAATAAAACATATGCAAGTAGGAGTTACAAGACTGTATAATACCAGTCTAGTATACTGTTCAGAAATCCCAGTCTACCATATCCTACTGTATAACAAATACTTGGTTTCACAAATGTTGGGGATTAGAGGGTGGGAAAAGAGCGAGAGAAAAGAGGAAAGAAAAAAAAGAAAGAAAAGAAGAAAAGAGCAGAGAAACAAAACAAAAAGATTAAACAAAAGGAATATTAGGAGAAAAAGATAAAGGATAAAATAAGAAATAAGAAAAAAATAAAAATAAATTAAAAAATAAAAAGTCTCAATATAAATAAACAGATTTGCTTCTTTTCACCTCCAGTAGGTGGAGTTGTTTGTTGCTTACTGGAATTTCCCAGCTCGGTGAAGAATGTTGTAGGTGGGGGTCTCACACAGAATACATCTGCTTCAGCAATAGAGTGAAGGGCTGGACCACTGGTGGTCTTGGATGCAGTGGAGATGCAGTTTCACGGTGTGCTGTGTTGAAGTGAAAGTTTGTCCCCAGATGCTGTCCAGCGTCCCCTGGTGTAGGAAGTTGTGCACTGGTAGATGGAGATCCACAAAGAACAGTAGCAGGGGTCCCGTGTGCGCATGAGCCATGTGTCCACAGGAGCTATTGCTAGGGGTCCTGCATGGTTGAGTGGGTGCTGGAGCCAGGTACCCCATGTAGAAGCAGGCCCAGACCGGGCGAATGTTGTTCTAGAGCCCTGGGCTGGGTCTCTGAGCCACTGGCAGCTGAGTTCCGCCACTTGCCGCTGAAGTCACACTGCTTGTGGCAATTGCTGCTGCCTGGTGGCCCTGCATACACGCGTGAGCAAAATTCCTGTGGGGGATGATGAGCTGTAGGATGTCAAAAAGCTGGCTGGGAGACGGTATTTCCACTAATTCAAACTCTGGTTCTGGAGAGACTAGCACCACAGAGTCCATCTAGGCCATCATCTTGGAACCCCTCCTCCTCTTAACCAATCATGTGATTCTTTAAGTCTACTGATGTGATGAAGTACATTTATTGATTACCATATGTTGAACCAGCATTGCATCCCTGGAATGAAACCTACTTGATCATGGTGCACTATCTTTTTAATATGTTTTTTATGTGGTTTACCATGATTTTAGTAAGAATTTTTGCATCTGTGTTCATGAGAGATATTGACCTAAAGTTTTCTTTCTTTGATGTATCTTTATCTAGTTTTAGTATCAGAGTGATTCTAGCTTCATAGAATGAGTTTGGAAGTGTGTGCTTCTTTTCTATTTCATGGACTAATTTGTTCATGTAAGTTCTTTGAAGGTATTATAGAACTTGGTTAAGAAGGCATCTGGTCCTGGATTTTATTTTTTGGCAGGCTTTTGATGGCATCTTCAATTTTATTGCTTGAAATTGATCTATTTAAGTTTTCTGTATCTTCCTGATTTAATTTGGGAATTTTAAATTCTTTCCAATAATTTGTTAGAATTGCAAGTTTTTTTAATAATTAAAAATTTTTTTTGCCAGAACTTTTGTTTTTCCAAGTATTAGTGGTTGTACCTTTTTGTCTGCTTAATTTTCTTTTTTTTCTTTTTAATTTTTTTTTAGTTATAGATGGACACATCTTTATTTTATTTTTATGTGGTGCTGAGAATCAAACCCAGTGCCCCACATGTTGCAAGGCAAGCTCTCTGCCACTGAGCCACAACCCCAGCCACTGAAAGTCATTTTTAATAGGTTCTTTTTAAAATGTTGGATCCCATTACTCATGTAGTTTATTAAAATTCTATAAGTAGTTTTAAATTTTATTTTCTATTGAAGATTGTTATATATTTCATTCTTCTAATAAACCATAAACTTAACAATCCTGATCAACACAGTAATGTAAAGGTATAAATATTATGACTCTCCAGTTACCTTAAACATTCCAGCATGACTGATATTTTCTAAAATTCTCTTACACTTTCCAATTAAATTCCTCTAGGCAAAATCAGATACTCTAGAATATTAAGACTTATTTGATGGAATTCCTAAATTTGCTAATATTTTAACATATTATTTTATACTTTATTCTAAATTTCTCAAAGTTAAAATTATTACCTCTTGGTAAATATATTAAGATTTCTATCCTCACAAACTATGTTGATCCAGGCCTAAAATTATTATTTTTTAAGGCAGGCCCATCAAACAAACAAACAAAAAACAGCACACTGAATCTTGTAGTCCATAGCCTTGGATTTCAGTTACTCACTGCTTAATTTTTAGATTGAGTTTGACTCTGAATCTCTCCATCCTATATGCTCATAATTGGATTGCTTCATCATTTGATTGAATTATTTTCATTAATTGTATTATGAGTTCTTTTAATATTCCATGAGTCCAGTAGGGCCAAAAAACTATAAATACTTTTTAAAACACCCAATGTTATTTTGTTATTTTATAGTTTTCTAATATCTCTATGTCATTTTAAATGACAATGAATATGTAAAGATTACTTCAGTTGAGCCATATGATGTTCTCAGATTACATTTCCAACCTTGGAAACCTCCTTTTTTTTTCTTGTTTTTGCTTTTGCTTTGTTATTTTGCTCCTGCATAGTTTATGGATTCTAAAACATGTGCCTTGTTTTTTTTTTCTATTTGCTTTTTAACTAGGCTAATATGTCTAATATTCTGACTCCAAAAATGAATTTAGAAATACTTGATCAGCTTATTTTGTTTGTATTTCCTCTTTATTATGTAATAGGTATGATATAAATCTATGTTTATATAACACATATTTTTAAAAAGTCATTCTTAATTGGTGAACAATTTTTTTTCTGAGTAAGGTAGTACATAAAAGTGATGGTACATTTGGAATCTGAGCTACCTTAGATTTGATACAATAAATATGATACTGTCAATTATTTGTTCTAAAATTCTCTAGAGAAATGTAAACTTCCTTTTGCTCTTGCCAAGCAAGTCAGGACATATCTAGACATCTCCACGTTATTATTACAGGCTGCTCTGGTTTTCCTGTCCCTGCCCCCTGAATCGTCCGAAATATCTGTACAATTTCTCCTTATTTAGCATTTTCTCTGAAACTACCATCTCTCTAGTCTTGAATTCCCTGTTCCCAGGATCTTCCAGTTACTTTATTTATCTGGGAGTGTTCATCTTTGAGAGCTTGAGTTTCTGGAAGATGTTTTCATCTAACTTGCTACATAATATTTTTTCATAATTTCCTCTTATCTATGTTCCTGTAGAGACTTTGTGGATATTTGGGTTGGGGGCTCATTGATCATTTAAATACTGTGTTTTTGATCCTAGATAGATTCTCTGTTTTTCTTTTCTTCCTTCCTATTTTCTCTGTTTTGTCTTTATCTTCTTTTTTCTGTTTCTAAATTGATGTTTGGAAATCTATTTTCTAAACCTTTTGTTGAATTTTAATATCCAGCATTCTTTGTTTAATTCCCAAGAGTTCTTTCTTATTTTTCAAATAGTCCTTCAAAAATTTGTGTCCCTTTTTTGTTCTCTTATTTTCACTGTCAAATTTACTAAGTAATGGACAGTTTCTGGTTTCTTCAATTACCTGCAAAGCTCCTCTTTCCTCCGTATTCCTATGTTCATTTTGTTTTATTACATTTTGCATGAGATGCCTTCCTCAAATATCTGATAGTCACTGGTTCTCTATTCAAATTTAAGAATGAGATACTGAGAATCTGACTGGAAGTTATGTGTGCTTGGGCAGCATTTGCCTAAAGGAGACCCCTCGGCTGAACAGATCATGAAGTATGAACTTTGCCCTGCTATGGGACACTGAAGGCTCAGATTTGTAAGTTAGTCAGTTTTCTCAGAGAATTTCTCTAGTCACTTACTGGAGCTTATGAACTGACCATCAGAGATGCCAGAGCTGAGAAGGAAGGAGGAGCTGAGGAAGGGCTCCGTAATTACCACTGTCCCATGATAATGTGTTGATTCTCCCCAGTCTACCTTTGGGTTGGAGTTGACAGCATCTCAGTTCACCTTTACTGCCAGAGAGAAACCTTTGTCTTTAGCCTGGAATCTTGGGAGAAATTTTGGTCTAAAGTTATGGGAGCAACCTTGGTATTTCAATTGGGGTATCTAGGTATAGGAAAAGCATACAAAATATAAACTTTAATAAGTTAATGAAAAATTAAAGACAAATCTTATCTGAGGAAAAGCAAAATCCAATCGTGCATCTTCTTTCCTTCACTCAACAAGTATTCATATAGTTATTTACTTTGCATCACACTAGACAATAATCATCAAGAAACCACTCACATTTCCTCTTCTCTCAGTGTTTAGAGAAAAACCAGGAAAATAAGAATAAAACAATCATTACACAATTAGTTGTCTAATGAATTACATTTGCACTAAATGCTAAGAGTAAAGGACAGTGCTATAATAATGTATAAGATGGGGAATAACATGTTTTGAAGCAGGAGGGAGGGAGGGGGAGAGAAAGAGAGAGAGAGAGAGAGAGAGAGAGAGAGAGAGAGAGAGAGAGAGAATTAACTAGATAAAGTTGGGAAGGTAACAATGACGAGAAGAAGTTAAGACACCTGGCACAGGAAAAAGGGTTCTTAAGACTTTTCTGGCAGGCAGATAGATAGACTGTGTAACTCAGCAGTCCAGAGGTTTGAGGAAAGTTGGCTGAGGAATGGAAAGGGAAGCCTGAGTAGTAAGAAGCCCATGAACCAATGGGAGATTAGCCGAAGAAAATCTGGAAAGGGGAGTATGACAGCACATACAGGGTCCCCAAAGCCATGCTAAGAATTAGGGAAGGGACTTGGCCCACTCGGTGTTTTAGAAAATGACTCTCCTTGCTAATGGAGAATTCACTGAAGAGAGAACATTTAACTGCTAGCTGGGTGTAAAATTATATAATCTTTCTGATTAATGATTTGACAGAATGTATCCAGAACTGTTAAAAATTCATAGCCTTTCATCTGTTAATATTGCTTTTACTGTTCCATTTGAAAAGGTAAAAAAGAAAAAGGCCAAGATTTATATACATGTATAATCATAGTTTTTTTATAAAAATAAAAAGTTAAAAACAAATAAAAATCAAATAAGTAACTGTACTTATAGACTATTCAGTGTTTTAGCTATTTATGCATAATTTTAAATTTCCTAGTAATTTTATGAGGTAGGCAACATTATTCCTATATTTCAGAGAAAATTGTTTTACAGAGAAAGAAATTGAGAGGTTAAGTACCTTTTCCACATTCACAGAAGTGGTGAGAGAGAGATGGAATTTCAGCATCAGGCATCTGAATTCAGATCCTGTGTTTTTACCACTAAATGAAATGACTTGACTGATTGGCATCCAGTCAAGCGGGTAGTAGATCAGGGGATAGAATATTCTATAAGCATTAACATAGAGTCCACAAAGAAGAGTCTATGGCGTAGATAAAATGTCTGTGTATGCAGTAATCAATAGAAATGCATAAAGACACACAATTGGCTACTCATGCTTTTAATTATGTAATTAAAGGTCCATTCATGTACAGTGGGATTGCTAACTTATGCTATAGCTCTCTTAGACTTCTAGATCATAGAATTCTCTTTTTATTACTCCAAGGGTCCTTTCGCAAGACCATTTCATTTGATGGGCACAGATCACCCATTTCGGAAACAGCTCTAAATACCATAAATCTCAAAGACAGAAGTTGCAAGCTACTGATGTGCTGCATAAAAATATTCACAGCCTTGTTTGAGAAGCAGGTTTTTCTACTTTCTGAAAGACTTGGAGCTGTGGAAGAGGGAAGAAGGCTGAGAATAAAAGCAGATGGGAGGAAGGAACTGAGAGACCTCAAACCTTGGGGAAGTAAACAGAGCCTTCCTCTGCAAGCACCAGGAAGTGTAGACACTAACTCAGTGCCAAACAGTCCTCTTGTTGCTAACTCACGAGTTTCTCCAGTTACCTTTCTAGTCCAGAGCTGCAGCCTGCACCCAATGGATACCCAGTTAGCTCACTGACAGAGGTCTGGAAATATTCAGGGAAATTAAATATCCAGAAAGGAGATGAGAGCTGGAGGAGACTTTGAGGCGAGGTAGCAGCTAGTACCCTTTTCTATTACAGAGACTTCAAAACAAAGGAAAGGGAATCCAGCAACATGTCAACCATGTTCATGTCATGATGGTGATTATAAGTGTTCTTTCTCTTTTTTAAACTTAATTGCATTTTTTAATTTTTTAAAGTTTTCTATGATGTATAATATTTATAATCAGAAAAATGATTGAAATAGAGAAAGAAATTATAACCTTCATTGGGATATATGCCCTATATATGGCAACTCCTTCATGCTGGGTTTGGCCAACATGATATCTACTGAAGTGGTAAGATTTCTATCTGAAAGTCCATCTAGGTTAGTACAAGCCATAAGTAAACAGTCTCAAAGGCCCAGAGTTTTGCTGTGAAGCACAGACACAATGATTTGAGCTTGAGCACCCAAAGACATATTCTAGGAAGAGAGGAGAAGAATGGAGCTTTCTAACTTCAAGAAAGGATAAAATTAAATCATTTTGTCTATCGTAATGTTCTGCATTGATGGCCTGAAGTTTGGTCTGTGATCTCCTTTGAGTGCTTTCTCTCAGAGTAGTTATCCCAGTTGTACTTAGATTTATTGTTGTGATGAATTACTGCCTGCCTTTCGCAGTAGATTTTTAGACTCCACAGGAGCAGAAATTCCGTTGTTTTATTTTCTTACCGTTGAAAATCCAAACCAGAGACTATATACCTCCATATGTATTTGATTCTTGCTGCTCAAGAAACATTTAATTCATCTGACTACATGAAAACCCAGTTCCCATTATTCCAGTAGAGAAGAGAAGTTATGGAAGTTTTCCCCTACAGTGTTTTAGAGATCAGCCAAGGTCAGAATAACTGTTGGAACCCATGGCCCCTGCAGAGGTACTGTAAGGGAAGACACTAATTTTCTTTCATAGGCCAAAAGAGGCTTCCCTGGATGAATTGGTGCCTAAATTGAGTCTTACCAGATAAATTGTAGTTAGCCAATTAAAGAGGAGCAGAGTATAGGGTGTTTAAAACTTTCAGGGGTTGAAAGATTTGGAAGCTGATCAAGGAAAAAGATGAGCACGAAGTGATAGCAGCATGCATAAGCTTTATGGCGACACCACCTGGTCCGCATGTTGAGAAGTCCCCCGCAGTAGGATCTATGCAGAGGCTATGGCACAGCCATTGCTACTCAGAAGAGGAGGAGGGCAAGGAAACTCCCAGGGGAGGGGCAGATCAGAGAGCCTCAAAGGGGACTGAATTGTCTAAGTGACATCATCTCTGCAGCACAGTGAGGAATATTTGGGTCAGAGACACCTAAAGGGCAACCGCAGCTAGGAATCTTTATGGCCCAGGGCTTATCTTATTTACTGTCAGAATATGTAGGGTGAAGTTTGGGGAGCAGGGTAGGTAGTGCTATGCTAATTAGACTGCTATGCTACTCAGGCTCTAAATGGCTAAAAATACGCTTCTTTGAGCTATTTAAAAAATAATTGGATCTGTAAAAATTCGAGTCTGGTATTGGCTGGCTTTGGAGCTAACAGATACTCAGCCTGCTGTGAAGAAGTAAACAACCGAGGGGCGCAAATACAGAAGTCAGCCTGGGCTTATTTATATAACAAGCATTCTGGGGGTGTTGGAAGAAATGGGGTAGTGGTAGCAGAGGAGGGCAAGGATTGTGTACGGATTAATCTTGTGTGTCATTCTGGGAATCTGAGCTCTAAGCTAAAAGAAATATGAGTCAGTGGAGAAATTTAGCAGTCCCTATTGGCACATTTTAAAAAGCTTCTTGTGTGACTGAAATATACAGCTTGATTTGAAAAAATATTGCTCTATAACCTTGCTGTTCAAAAGGTGAGCCAACGAACCAACAGAATCGGCAGTCCTAAGGGGCTTGTGGTAAATGTACAATATCAGGTCCTATTTGATTCTTGAATTTCTAAGAGAAGATCAGGAGATTCCTGGGTACATTGCACTTTGAGACTCACTGGCCTAGAGCAAATGATCACTACACTTCAAATATAGAATTATTCTAGGATGTTCTATCACAATAGCTCCTTTAAACATATATATGGGCAATATGTAAATGATAATTTTATAAGAATTGAGATTAAAAAAAGCAGCAGTAGAAGTATTCCCATCTTTTCCTACATTTGGCCTCCCTACTTTTTGGAGATACTTATTTCATACTCACAAATATTATTTTTATATTTCTATCGTTCTTCCTTCATGTTAGACATTCTATCAATTTTTCATGATAAAAGATGAGTATTTAGTACTGTTTCACTTCTGTCTACTTCCCCACATCATCAAAATTCTCTCTTATCCTAATTAGTCATAAATTTTAGTTAAATTAACATTTTATGCTTACATTGCTATTGCTATGAAAATCCTATTTACAACTTTAGTACAGATTTCCATTTTTCTCATGTATTTTTATCCCCTTGAAGTTTTCTTTTTCCGTAAATGATAATTCATTCATCTAGTATCCTAGAATTTTTAAGGCATTTTCCCATTGCCTTCTCACTTCCATTGTGGTTACTGAAAAATACAATATATTCTGATTTTTGGCCCTTTATATAAGAGTAATTTTTTACCCCCTCTACTCAAAAGCTCTTAGAATCTTTTTGTGCTCACTCCAGTTCCCACAATTCTGCTGCCATGTGCTTTAGCTGTGGATCAATTCTCATTCATATTGTTGGATACTTGGTGGGCCCCTGAATCAGTTTCCTAGACCTGTTGTATCAAACTAGAAGTTTGAAACAAAAGGCATTGTCTCAGAGCTCTGGAGGCTGGTCCTCCAACAATCAACGTTGACAGAGGGGTCAGTTCCTTCTGAGGGCTGCAAAGGAGAAGCTCTTTTATACCCCTCACCTGGTTCTGGAGGTTTGTTGTCAATCTCTGGCATTTCTTAGCTTCATCTCTGCCTTTATCTTTGCCTGGCTTTCTCCCTGGGCACATGTATATCTGGGCTCAAATTTCTCTTTTTTTGTAAGGACAACAGTTATATTTGACTATTAAGACCAATGACTTCACCTTAATTTAATTATCTGCAAAGATCATATTCCAAACCAGGTTCAGTTCTGAGGTACTGAGGTTAGGACCTCAACATTTTGGGGGTATGTCAGTCAACATATAACTGCCCTTTTGAAGTAGAAATTCCATTAATTTTGTTCTGGAAAATGCCCTTGAATCATTTCCTTTAAATTTTTCCTACCTGTATTTTAGTTCTGTTCTTCCTGGAACACCTGTTATTTGGATCATGGAACTTGTGAAATGAAATGTCTAATCAGATCAACTTTTTTCCTGTTTTGATGTCCTTATCTTAAAATCTGTATCTTCCAATATTTTAATTTTTTCATAATTTTCCCTCTTGTAGAAAACCACAGTACTCCACCTACCTACATGTCTATGTCCATGCATATAATTTTCTTTTTTTTTTTAATATTTTTTTAGTTGTAGATGGACACAATGTCTTTATTTCATTGCTTTGTATATGGTGCCGAGAATCGAACCCAGGGCCTCATGCATGCGAGGCAAGCGCCCTACCGCTGAGCTACAATCCTAGTCCCCATGCATATAATTTTCAAGAGCTTTTCTTTATTCTCTGAATATATTACATCTTATACATTCCTGCTTTCGAGGTCATACCATATTCCCTTTTCTCTAAGATGGTGTTAATGATATCATTTGATTTTTTTTTCACCCACGGTTATTTGCTTATTCACTTACTTTTTTTCTCTTTGTCTTTTTGAATATCTGTTCATGTACCTTAGGACAAATCGAATGGATGACTTTTGTGTATATTCAGAGCTTATCAATTGGTGCATCTCAATCTTAGACAGTCTGTATGGGTGATTTAGTGGGACCATTTCTATTGGAAATCTCCAACATCTATATATTTATGTCTCCAGAAATTTTTTTCAGATTTTTTATCTTAAGGATAAAAGCTCAGATGCTTGAATTCTGAGGGCTCAATTTAATATTTTACTTAATTTTTCCATTTTACATCTTCTAGTCCTTAGCTATTCTGGGTATGGTGGTGCATGCCTATAATCTGAGCAGCTGAGGAGGCTGAGGCAGAAGGACTGTGAGTTCAAAGCCAGCCTCAGCAACTTAGGCCCTAAGCAATTTAGCAAGACCCTGTGTCTAAATAAATAAAATATTAAAAAAGGCTGGGGTTGTTGCTCAGTGGTTAAGCACCACTGAGTTCAATCCCCAGTACCAAAAAACAAACAAACAACAACAACAAAACAAAACAAACAACAAGCACAACAAAACAAAACAAAAAACCCCCAAAAGACAAAAAACCAGTTCTCAGCTGTACCTGGTGTTTCTTTGTGGTAGTTAAAGCTTCAAACATGTCCCTGCTGCCCAGTGAAATTGCACTTCCTGGTTGTCCACTTGTCCTAAATCTGTGCTGTCCTGTGACTGTGTTCCAACCAAAACAATGTAGCAGAAATGATGCCATCTGACTTTCAACTCTGTTTTGACTCTTTGTACCTTCCACCTAGTCTCTTGGAAAACTTGCTTTACGTGAAGCCAGACTCCATGAGAGAATTTCAACTACTCCCAGACCACCCAGCTGTGATGAAACCAAACTATCCACATGGAGAAGCTGTGTGGAGAGAATAACTCCCAGTCAGCTACTAGCTGGCCCAGTCATTCTGTTGAGGATCCAGGAATGTGAATGAGGAATTCATCGTGGAGATCAAAACCACTCACGTTTTCAGAGACTTCAGCTCAGACAGCATCTGAATGTGATGGCTTTAGAGAGCCCCAGTGAGTTTTGCTCAACTGAGTCCTGTCCACCCACATATCCAGGAACTATCACAATAGGTGACTATCCTGCTACACTTGGAGGCTTAGGGGTGGTGGTTTGTTGTACAATGATAAACCAAAGAAATACCGTTGGTCCATAGGATCTATTTCCTTTCTCTTCAAAGAATAAACCTCCAATTATCTGTTGGGTCAAAGCAGGAGCAATTGTTGAATCCACGATGCAAAGAAAGGACCACTGACTCCAATTTTAAATCAAATTAAGCAAGCTTATATTGTGTGCACATTAGCTGTACAGCGGCTGTCTCTCTCTGCAAACAGGGACAGAGATCAGCAGCCTGGTCTCAGAGCAGAGAGGTGTTTATATCTTAAAGAGTTACAAAAGTAGAGTTTTGGCAAGCATCATACAGAAGCAGATAGCAAATTAATGAACTTATAGTTTAACATTTCTAGGTAGGGAGTAAACTCAGACTTTAACTTTGGAATTTAGGAGGCATCATTGAGATTTTAGGGAGAGTGATTACCCAGTCAAAGCTATCTTCTCAAAAAGTCAGGTGCTGAGGGGTTCAAGGAATGGGCAAGAATTCCTAACAAGCTGAACAAAAATGAACATTTTTATGACCTTGGGACAAGATGGCTCCCAAACTTAAAATGGAATTAGCCTGAGTTCATCACAATCTCCTAGCTCTGCATAGCAAGGGGAACTTGAAGGTCTAACTGTTCCTTAAAGTAGTACTTGAACAGTTCCTTCCTTTTCAGTGTTACCATCACCTTCACAGCCATCAGTTTCTAACCATTTGGAAATTCCGTATTTAAATTTCATTGCTGCCACCACCAAAACCTAGAATTCATCATTCTCAAGTTCCATAAGCAGTTATCCCGACCCATCTGCTTCCCAGATTTCAAAATCATGCTGAATTCCTCTTCTGTTCTTTTTACCTATGTAGTTTTATGGCTTTTAAGGATTACTTTATTTTGTATCTTTAACCAGAAATCCCTTGAAATTATTTTTGTAAAAGATCTTATAATAGAACATTGTAAACAAAATAAACAGTGCTTTTAAACAGATTAAAACCAATTACTCCCAGAGGTATGTCTGAAGGCATAAAATCTGGGACATCAGCTCCAAACACTGAAATATCTTGGAGGACTAGTTCAGGGTCCCCTTTAAAGAGCATATTTATAAAAGATGTTAAACAGGCAGGAAAAGATGATCTTAAAAGGACCTCTGCTAGGAATACTAAATAAATATTACTTGAACTTAAAAGATTAGGAGGAGAATTCAATATGAACCCTCTTTCCCTCAGTGCTTTCTTCTTCCCTCTTCCCCATGAACAGGGGAAATCACAAGGAAACTCTGTAATGAATATGTACTTAAAGTCATTTTCAGAAACAATTTGCTGGAAGACAACTTACTATGAAAGTATTTTCTATGTCATAAGCAGCAAAAGTAACAATTCCTAACTTATTTCAAGATGAGTCACCCTTTTTGAGAACATAGCTAAGTATACTGAAATTTTAAAAATATCTTAGTTTGTTCATAAAAGACAGTGTGACTGTCCACAAATGATTCAAGAGAGCAAAGAAACTTGGGGAAGTTATGAAGGACAGAATTAGGAAGCAAATGGTTTAAGCAACATCAACCAGTTAAGATTTTACTTTAATTTTTCCATCTGAAGATGTAGTTTTAATTTATGCAAGTCCTTAAGATGAATTAGTAAGAAAACCTCAGACAAACTTTTACTTCTAAATGTAGTGTAACGTGGTTATCATGAAGCTCTAATTTCAAGTTAATTATCATAATATGCCAGTGGCTTCCATAAAACCCTCTGGAATCCCTGGGGAAAGAACACGTTACATTCTGCTGCCCCCTGGCAGACATTTTGTTTACTGAAGAGCCTGAGCTATCCTAAGTGAAATAAAAACAGGATGGAGACTGCCCTGTCTCTATGGAAGACAGAATATTCTTTTGGTGTCTGTTGCCTGATGAACAAATCTTATCACTAGAACAAAATTTGTTTGCATTAGGACTTTGTTGAAGCAGGACCAACTCGTCTGATTTCTTGGCTTCAATCTCAAGCTCTGTAAGTGGGAATATTTAACATTAAATGAAATGCCCCAGAAGGGTGAGTGTTATAAATAAATGATAAGACAGAAATACTACCATCACTGTTCCAGGAGCTCTATCATGAAACTAAACACCGGTGAAGCTGAGGTCCATGTATCTTCTCAAAGGTCATGCATGTGATCATGGGTCTGTAATATGGTTTACAAAGTGAGGCCAGAATAAAATAGGAAATATCAATATCTCCTTTTTCCACTTGCTATTTTTGAGAGGAGAAGAAACAATGAGATACCTCAGTGGTGACAGAGGAAAAGGATTTTCAAACTTCTTGGAAGTTGTTTTAAATGATGTGTTTGTGAGGAATATTTGAAAAAGAAGTCAAGTGAGGAATAATGGTTCCACCTGCTTCTCACTCTTGTCAGGAAGGTTAAGGTTAAGGGAGATCAGAAGGATGCCAGATTTGGACATCAGCCAATGACTGTGCTTCTTGTTATCCTCTCTGGTCCCCCAGGATTTTAGAAAATTGATTTCCAAATGGGATAGTGTAGTTTTATTTGAGATTTTATGTCAGTTTGCTTCTTATAGTATGCACAAAACTGTGTAGCTCAGGGTGGAGAATATTCCCACCCTCATTAATCTCTATCAGTATTTCTCAAAGTTTGTTCTCCAGGTTCCTTGTATTAGATGTCCCAAAAGGATGATCAGATCCTTCCCCGAAATCAGCATCTCTGAGGATCCACCTGAGAATCTGCTTTTTAACATTTTTTAGATGATACTTAGGGAGTATGAATCTTAGTGATCTATATTGTCTCTTGGCACTGTGATGGTAATGATTTATCTATCTGATACCACACTGTAGGTTGTGAAAAATCTCTTAGATTCTTTGTGTGCCTCCTTGGATAAATTCCAGATGTGAATCTCATGTAAGTATACTCAGTGTAAGAATTAAATATTTTTTAAAAAGAATTGGAAATGCTGTGTAGAATGACCTCTTCCTTTACGGAGGGCCTTCTGAGATTCAGCCCCAGTTCTTATGCTAGGGTCAGAGTTGCTGCTTTTGAAAATCTTTTTGTTTATGAAGTTCTATAGACTACTCTAAGAGTAATGAAAATAGACTAGAAGAATTAGTACCAAAATTTTCAAATGCTTCTATTTGTGCAGCTAACCTTGAGTTAAAGAATTTCTGCATTCTTTCCCCATACAAGCCCACGCACATATACTCAGATGTGATTCTGATTTATGTATCAATTCTGGTCTCTTTACCTTAGAAAGTGTGTTTGTTTTTTCCATTCAATGTTGTTATTCATAATTATAAGTTATTTTCTATTATATGTTTTATTTTTCTATGTATTTTGTAATATGTGTCTTGGAGAAGAGATTTGTTTGAGAAAGAAGGCTAAACATTATGATCTCTAAATGTCAGTCCAATTCTCAGACACAATGTTTTAACAACTTTCAGTTTTTATGAACTTGAGTACTTCCAGCAATTCTATGGGTTTTGGATAAATAGCAGGGACCATCTTTAATAGATTATTTTAGTTTTTATTAGTAGGCTTTATTACTATAGCAGTTTTATGTTTAAAGAAAAACCACATAGAAATTACAGAGTTTCTGTATGTTCCCTATCTCTCTCCTCTACAGTTACCATTGTCATTAGCATTTGTATTAGTGTGTTACATTTGGTATAATTGATGAGCCGGTATTGACACATTATTATGAACTAAGTTCTATAGTTTTCATTAAGTTTCATTCTTTTCCTTGTACTTTCTATGGGTTTTGACACATGTATTCACCATGTCAGTATTGCGAAGAAAAGTTTCACTCCTCCAGAAATCCCCTGTTCTCCTCTTTATCTTTCCCTTCATCCCCTAGAATTCCTGAAAACCAATGATATTTTTACTGTCTCTGTAGTTTTGCCTTTCCTAGAATGTTACGTGTTTGATGTGATACAGTATGTAGCCTTTACAGGATAGCTTCTTTTACCTAACAATATGTATTCAAGGTTTCTCTACATCCTGCCATGGTTTGATGGCTCATTTCTTTTTATCACTGAATAGTATTTCATTGTATGGAGTACCAGGGTCATATTAACCAGTCACTTTTTGAATAGCATCCTGTTTTTTCTGATATTTTGGCAATTATATATAAAGTTGCCATAAAAATTTTGACCAGGCTTTTATGTGAACCTAAGGTTTTGATTCATTTGGGTAAATACCTAAGAGTATGATTGTATGTAAGCCTATGTTTATCTTTGTAAGGAACTACCAAATCGTCTTCCAAAGTGGCTATACTATTTTGCATTCCTGCTGGCTATTTTTTTTTTTAATATTTTTTTTAGTTGTAGATGGACACAATGTCTTTATTTTGTTGCTTTGTATGTGGTGCTGAGGATCCAACCCAGGGCCTCACGCATGCAAGGCAAGCGCTCTACCGCTGAGCCACAGCCCCAGCCCTCCTGCCGGCTATTAATGAGCACTTCTATTGTTTCTAATCCTCACTGGCATTTGGTGCTGCCAGTGTTTGGGATTTTAGCTCTTACCAGAGGTTTGTGGTGGCACATCATTTTTGTTTTAATTTTCAATTCCCTAACATCATAAGATAATGAGAATCTTTTCATGTTTATTTGCCATCTACATAACTTTTTTCTCTGGTACATTGGTGTGTATATGTGCATTCAGATCTTTTGTTGTTGTTTTTTTTTTAATGGGCTGTTTGTTTTCTGTTTTTTTTTTTTTTTTTTCATTTTTTGGTACCACCTCTTTGAACTCAGAGGTGATTAACCGCTGAGCCACAACCCCATCCTTTCTACTTTTTTATTTTGAGACAGGGTCTCTCTAAATTGCTGAGACTGGCCTTGAACTTGAGATCCTCCTGCCTCAGGCTCCTGAGTTGCTGGGATTACAGGCATATGCCACTGTACCAGACAGGTTGTTTGTTTTCTTATTATTGAGTTTAAAAGTTCTTCGTGTATTTTGGAGACCATTCTTTTCTCACATATGTGTTTTGCAAGAACTTTTTCTTAGTCTTGCCTTGCATTTTCTTTCTCTTAGCAATGTCTTTCACAGAGCAAAAGTTATAAACCTTAATGAAGTTCAATTTATCAATGTTTTCTTTTGTGATTTTAATGTTGTATCTAAAAGGTCATTACTAAACTCAAGGTGATCCAGATTTTCTCCTACTTTATCTTATAGAAGTTCTTTAGTTTTGCATTTTACATTTATCTCTGTGCTCCACATAGTCAATTTTTGTGAAGAGTTTAAAATATGTGTTTAGGGTCATCCCATGGAGATGTGCAGTCATTCTCACATTATTTGTTGAAAAGACTACCCATTCTCCATTGAGTTTCCTTTGCTCCTTTTTTAAATATCAGTTGAATATTTCTGTTGGATTTTTTTCCTGGCCTATTTTTCCTATTGATCTCTTTGTTCTTTCGCCAACATCACCTTGTCTTGATTACTATATTCAACCTCTAAGTTGGATAGTGTTAGTTATCCAACCATCCTACTTCAGAATTGGATTGGCTTTTCCTCTTTGTTCACTTTTGGTGTTGTTAATGCTACTCTTAGCATATTAACATAGCCAGTTGTTTTTCATTTTAAAACTCTACATGATATCCTACGTACAATCATTTGCTTAATAGTTCTTTCAGTATTGAAAATTTTCGGTATTTCCAGTTTCTGTTCTCATAAATCATACCGCTAGAAACATTATTGGGCTAGTTAGATTTTAATTTTTACTATTTTATTACTTTGGAGATATTTCCCAAAATAAATCAGTATTAAGCAGGTTTATGTAGCCTAGTGACCTCAATTTCAAATGTTTTGTTATAAACTTCCTAAGATTAATATTTGAGAATGATTGGCTCAGGAACATTCACTTCCCCTTCATCTCTGAAATCTACTGAGTCTCAAGTCCTGTCATCAGAAATGATCATTATGTTTTTGTTGTTCATTATGCTGATTCCTCAAAATCATGTTTTCACAGAGCTACAATTAAATCTTTTAATAAAAGTTATAAAATATATCTACTCAAATATTCTTGTATTCATGAATTATATGAATACGGATAATTAATAAGTTCTTAGAGTTCAGTGCTTGGTATAGTTTGCGTCCCTTAAAAAATGTTATACTTGCTTTTATGACATAATAGGCATCTGAACCCAGGGTGTCAGGTAGCTTTGGATTCTGAGGAGTCCAGATCTAAATTTCATGCTGTAATGAAGAAGCTACTTTATTTTTACGTTTTTAGTCTACTTATCTTTTCCCCTTAGCTAATTTTTGTCTTGATGCATTTATAAATTTATATTCCTTGATTATACATTGTTTATTATTTTTATCAATTTTATAGGTGAAAAAGTTTCTTAATCTTAAATTTTTTTTCTTTGCAGCCAGACTGTATAAACTCTTTCTTGTTTATCATGTTGTAGATATTTAACAAATTCTTATCAATTTTTAACTTTCATTTCCTAAGCAATTTTTGTTAATCATGGTTATCAATTAACTCTACTTCATGTTTTAATTGTTAGCAGGAAACATTTCCAGACATTAGTTGTGGTTCTTGTAAAGCTGGCTGTGCAGGCAGAATACTGGCATGGCCACAAGGACTCCACACTCAGGAGGTCTTCACACTGGGATTCCTGCTCTGTTGCTACTGTCTTTAAATTCTTAATAATCTTATCTTTGAACTTGTGATTTTTTAAGTGAATTCTGATGGGCTAATGAAGCAAAAGCAGAAGAGATAGGCATGCTTTTTTTAAAAAATATTTTTAAGATATACATGGACACAGTGTCTTTATTTATTTTTATGTGGTAATTAGGATCAAACCCAGTACCTCACACTGGCAAGGCAAGCGCTCTGCCACTGAGCCACAACCTCAGCCCCTAGGCATGCTTTTGAGATACCTTGAAAGCAGAAAATTTTGATGCACCCACAATAGGTCAAGTTTTAGTCAGACTCACAGGGAGTATCATGAAGCAAGTTACAGAGAGTAAGGAGGGTGTGGCTGGGCCACAGAGCCATGCTTTACTTTGAAATAAGAACTTATTGCACATGTAGAGTGAAAGCAAGAGAATTTTAAAATAACCACCAAAGAACCCTGTCTTATCCATATTATCCCTTGTATTAGCCAACCTCTTAAAAATAAAATGGTTGTGGAAAAGAGAAAGAAGAAACAGGTCAGTGTCTTTTTCTTTCAATCTTTCCTTCTTATCAGGAAGCTAACGGCAGAGGATTAGAGAATGTGTGTATATCAAGAAACAAAACAGTTGACTTAGTTTTGTGCAGCATCTTCAGTGTTTTGGGAAGAACAAAATACATATGCTGGTGTGAACTCTAAATATGAATTGCATAACTTCATGATCCAATGTGCAAGTTAAATGTACTTCTATTTACGTTTAAAACTGCCATTGCACAATATGAAGGCAAATAATAACATTTATGCTAATATCTTAGGTTTTTAATTAGAATAACAATAAATAGCAAATAAAAAGCACCATGACAAGTTAAGAGAGATCTATGTAATAAAAGGTTTTACATTTTTAGTACTTAACTGCACTTTTGTTCTGCTTTTTGTACAAAGATGTCATACTTTTTGTGTGCAGTGTCCTGCAAATTATGGACCCAGTGCTTAAGTTTTGAAGAAAAAGAAACATTTCTTATAAACAATAAATGCATTTGTTATACTGAAATGAGCATGCCTAAATAAGTGACTTAACTTATGACCTAACAGAGTAGCTTGCAAGATGTTATGAAGAATATGACAGATTTATTTGACTATTCAAAATTTAAAACTTTTGTATCTAACAAAAAAATTTAAAATTAATGACAACCCAGAAAACTACCTGTAGAAAACGACAGGCAAAGGATTAATAATTTTGTACATAATGAGTTTTTCTAAATTAGCACATAAAACATTCTAATAGACAAATTGGCAAAATTCTTCAACAGACAATTCATTACAGAGAAATAGAAAAAGTAAATAACCATTGAAAAATATAATTTCTCTTTAAATGAGTTCTTTTTTAAATAACAAGCTGACATTGGCTTGGAGCTAATAAAATAAGTGTACTTTCATTTCTTGTGAGCAAATCCAACTTAGTAGTGACTCATTATAGCATTGTTTGGCAATGTATCGAGATTCTGCAAAACAGGCTATTATACTTTGATCCACTAGTTCAGTTTCTAGGAATTTAATCAAAGCAAATTATGAGAGATGTGTTCAAAGCTTTTTGTGTAAGGACATTGACTTTTTATTTTTCAGTAGTATAAATAAGGTATGGTGGTAGTTTAAAATACATCCACAATTTTTTTTAACTCCTTCCAAAAGGTGAAGTCAAATTTACCTTCCTTAATTAAGGACAAGGGTTAGTGACTAAGGACTAGAATATGGCACAAATAATGATTTGTCACCAAGTCATAAATACATCATTGTTTTATCCTTGATACTTGTCTCTTGCTTTATTTGGGAGAGACCTAATTAACAAGGAGCTGAATTTGCCTACTGACAGCTATCTTAGAAGGGAATTGGATTATCCAGCTTGATAGGTCATCTAGCAGATTGGAAGCTGCTTGAAAAGTCAATGGTGGATAGGAACGCTACATGGCATCCTTGACAGTATCCTATAATTGAATCTCAGAGTAGATAACTAATTTTGGAGCAAAGTTTTGTCATTCTTTATGAATTACTACTCTCCTATTAAAAAACGTTTTTTGATTTGTACCTGGGTTTAGCAGAGACTGAACACTTGAGTATAAGCCACATGTATGAAGAAACATGAGATACTCATCATGACCTTTTGTTATTTGACCCATGAATTTGGGCACAAACAGTAGAACTCTACTATTAAAGGGAAGTGGAATCTATTAGATCAGGCTCAGTAAATTCTGGAGTTACACATAAGTTTCATGAAGAAGGTCCAGATGACCATGGGCATTATTCCTGTTCCATTACCTTCTACAGCCCCATAAGTTTCCTATGACCCTGGAATACAAAAGTGAACTTGGTTTAACTAATGACTAATGACCAAATATGCAGGCACCACTTAAAGGTGACTGGTGGCAGCAGCATGACCATAGCCCCACTTCAGGATGTCCCTGAGAGACAGTAGTACAAACCATCTGATGGGTAGAAATTCAAGTAATTCATTTTTCCTAAGAGAGGAGATGACTAATATTGTAAGTCTACATTTATTTCTAGATTTAGCTGAAGAGTTGGATGGATAGTCTGGGACTTGGAAAGGACACAATTAGAAAATTGGTGATGAGGAGGCCCAGAGGAAAAGTATGTGAATAAACCTCTCTGAAAAGGAACCCAGGTGAAGATATGTGGGTCCCATGTTGATGCTCACCAAGGGTAATCTCAGCAGAGGGGGATTTTAATATGTAGGTAGATAAGATGACCAATTATAGAACTGCCAGTGGGCTGCCTTCTGCTGTTCTTGTCACCACTGAGCTCAGGAAAGGAGCTGTAGTAGGAAAGGAGGTTTTACATGTGCTCAGCCACATGTAAACACATAACAAGTCCAACCTTATTGTAGCCATTTCTGAGCACCCAAATTGCTTTCTTTGCTGGCAGTGCATCTGCTAAAACCATATCTGGACAGAGCACCTTATCTATTGCCATGGCATTCACGCAGCATTGCTAATAACCAAGAAAATCACTCCACTGCAGATGAAAAGCAGCAAAGGATTCCCGCTCATGAAATTCACTGTTTTTACCATTTGGCTAACTTCTCTGAAAAAGCTGGCTTGATAGAATTGTTAAATGGCCTTATAAGGATTGTTATGGCATCAACTAGGATATAATGCCTTGTAAAGCTGGAGCAATGTCCTCCAGGATGTAGCATATATACCACGTCAGCCCTCAGTATCTGGCATTCAGTATTTGAATCCCCACTAGGATTCACAGGTCTAGAAATTATTAATCCTAGAAGTCCACTGGCAAAATTTTTACTTTCTGCTCCCATAACTTTGTGCTCTATTTGTTAGAGTTTATAATTCAGAAGGGAGGAATGTTTCTGCTAGGGGATATATTTCCATTGAGTTTGAGGTTGAGACTTCCATCTGACTACGCTGAGCATCTCTTGCCACTGAATTGATTGACAAGCAAAGGGATTTCTATCAATGGGAGATTGGTGTCTAGTTTACAACGAGAGTGAGGAGGAGGAAATTTGGAATATAGGAATTTCTGACCTCTGACATTTTTCTTCCTTATGAATGTGGCTTGCTCTTGTGAAGATGATGCCTGTGTGTTTTGCTTTGCCTTTTCTTTACTTTTTATTATACCATTTGTTAACTTTAAAATTTTCTAAATGTGGGACTTCCATTATTTATTTTGTAATTGTAGAATGAATGATGAATAGGGATTTGAAGTCAGAAGTTACTCAGCACAGTGAATGGGTCAGGATTTGTTCCTCTAAAATCTTAATTCCTGCTTTTTCTCTCTTAACTAACAACATTCTTCCAGAGCAATGGGTAAAATGATCTGGGAGCAGTTACTTTCTACCATGGTCATTTTTATTCTGTATGCATTCTTCCACATTTTTGATTCTTTTTTGTTGCCCTCAATGTTCCTTTCCTTTATCTCTCCCTTAGCAGTGTGGTTGCTGAACAAATTGCTTCAGGCTTTTTAAAGGAATAGACAAGATTGCTTTTTGTCATGATTAACTTTGGGGATTTATGAGGAGGCTGCTCACAAAGTGTGGGCAGAAATCGTCCACTACCCATATGTTGTTGGCACGGATAGCATGTAAAATCTATGGAGTAAGTCTGCACAATTTAGCTTGCTTAACTATGAAAAACACTTCATCTGAAGGTTGGAGGTTTCGTTGTCTGCCCTTCTACATTTTTCTAGCGATAATTCAACCTTCGAAGGAGTTACCACCATCTGTCTTTCATTGTCGTAGAAAATATTTTAAAATATTGTGAAAGAAATAATTAAATGGATATGGTTAAGGCAAGTTAGAAAATTTGAATCAAATTCAGCTTTTAGAATATTCATAATTTTTGTCAGCTTGGACTAGGTAGTAATTGGATTATAAAGAAATAAAACTGTTCATGATTTTTGTGGGTGAAATGCTGATAGTTTGTTTTTTTTTTTAAACTCCATTCTTATGAATGGTAGTCTGTTATACCTACTCATATCTCTTAAAGGTATTTCAAGGAAAAACATCTTGTCTAAGTGCTATAGATAAAATGACTGTATTCCCATTTTGAAGATGAAAGACTTAAACTATGGAGAACTGAAATAATAAACCTTTAAATCATATATGTAATGAAATGAACCTGGAACCCCAGGTCCTTCTACTCATGCTTTTGATCATTGGTCACATGAACACTCAGAGAAGAGTGGTGAGGAATGCTTTTCTTCATAGCTCATCTTTGATTGTTTCCCAGCTTATCTCAGGCTGAGGGATTGCTGGCACCCCTGCCACTTCAGAAGGTGTCAAACAGGGTGGCTGAGGGCCTAAGAGAAAGGAAAGATGATGGGCAATCTTCCTGAGAAATGGATGGAGCCCAAAGAAGGAGGTGTGGGGCATCCATTCCAATGATTAGTCCAGAAATACATGTCTATGCTCTTGGGAGAAACCAAGATAGTAGTTTATGGACTAGTTTATGAAACATGTAAGTCATTCTAGTTCCATGGTTATACCTGAGTTTACTACGTGCGTGATATTGACATGAGAAACTGGCTTCCTTTGAATATACAACACTGTCAACTCATTCTTTCTTATTTATTTATCTATCTATCTATTTATTTATTTATATCTTTTAAAACAAAAGAATAAATTTTAAGTCATAGTACATATATGGAGCAAAATTTTCCGTTTCTCTGGTTGTAAGCAAGATAGAGTCACACCGTTCATGTCTTCATACATGTACCTTGGATAGTGATGTCCATCTCATTCCACCAAATTTGCTACTCCCATGCCCCCTCCCTTCCCCTACCTCCCCTTTGTCCTATCCAAAGTTCTCTGTTTCTCCCATGCTCCCCATTCTCACCCCCATTATGTATCAGCATCTACTAATCAGAGAAAACATTCTCTCAAAAGGAAGCAAGCATTAAAATAAGTTGGGATAAGTTCTAAACAGAAAAATCAATAAAACAGTGAAAGACCTGAGGCTAGCAGAGATTGTACATAAGTTTTACTAACATGAACTTGGTATGAACAGAAAATATTGATTAGTTTACCTTATGAGTAATTTGCAACATTACATCTGACAAAAATCACATTCTTTTTTTTTTTTTGAAATGTTAAAATATTTGGCTGAAAAGCTGCGTTTATTTATTTATTTTATTTAATTATTTTATTTAAATGCGTTTCAAGTCATAGTACATAAACAGAGCTCAGTTTTTCCATTTCTCTGGTTGCAAACAGAAAAAAAAGCTTAACTATAAACCACATTGCTTGGACCTCTTTGAAAATAGTTATAATATTGTGACTTGAACTGCTATATGATAAAGCAGTTCAAAAACTCAGACTCAAAAGTCAAATGGATAATTTTTTGAACGTAAGACTCCATTGCTAACCACTTATATGACCACTTGCTTACTTAAGTTTTGTTTTCTTCATCTGTAAAATGGGATGATAATTGCAACTGTCTCTTAAGGTTAATATGAAGATGACATTGTATTTACTTTCATGGCTAATCAAACATACTAGTATAAAGTGTTCTATTTATACTCTTTGTGACTACAAAACCAAGATAAGATACTATACATGTGTATATCATAGAAGATGGGAGTGTAGTAGCCAGATGCTTGGCTACTCCACTCAGGATCAGGAATGTGCAAGACAGGTATAGTCAAACAAGCAGAAAGCGATTGAGAGGGATGGTGAAGAAATGGTTAATATAATGCGTCCAGTGGACTAGTTTGTATGCAAAAGGAAGTGAAGCCCTTAATAGGCTGAGAGAGAACAGAGACTGGAGAGGTGCAGGGAGTGGATCAAACACATGGTACAGATTGCAGGCATGGAAGGTGAGAGCTGGAAAGACAGGAGATTCTGCTCAGCAGGTTGAGATTGGTGCATACACTTTCTGAAGTGGAACAGTCCAGATAATGCTGAAGAGCAGCAGAGATGGGGATAATTGTAATTAGTTGTGAAAGTCAAAGAACCATGAGGTTAGGTGACAGAAGGGTAATTTGCATGCTCACCGAAGTCCCCAGAATGATGGCGGAAGATGGTTTGGATAATGAACAGAAGACAAATAAATAAGAGCAATGAAGAGTAAAGTAAATAGGGTCAGGTAACTCAGGTCACCGAGGATGGAGTTTTGCAGGAAGTTTACAGCATTTAGTAGTTCTAAGGCAAGGGACGCCCCTTTACTAAGCCGCCTGGGATTTCAAGAGAGTTCAAATTTAACAAATCTTGGAGAAAAGCAGGATTGGGAGGGAGAAACCAAAGTAAAGATAGGATTAAGAAGTGAGGAGGGTGGAGAATAACAACTTTTATCTTCTGAACATTAGACTTACACTCCCACCTGAACCAGCTTTTAAAAGTCACCATGTCTGAACATTTCCTAAAACCAACTGCATGTCATTATAATTGTGAGGTCCTGCCAATAATATATTATAAAAGTTCAGGTTTACTTAATGAGATGACTGGGTGAGCAGTTGCTTGGCTCAAGGATTCAGCTGGAAGCAAGAACCAAGCAGTAGTGAAGGATACTAGAAAGCAGTGAAGATCCTGAGGGCCTGGCAATTGTGCTGGTGGGGATGGGGACCTGGGATGAACACTCTCTAGACATGGGATGGGACTTGAAGCTGCTCATGCCTTGTTAGTGGCCTCTACATAGCTTTCCGGGGGCCTTTTCTTGCTCTCACATAGGACACTGTGTGGATGGTGAGTGAGGAGGGTAGGGACTGCTATGGGGAAGTGCTGGGGAGGAGAAATAAGGAATAACTTATTTACTATTGTCTTCTTCCTGTTCTCACTCTCTTTCTTCCTCTCTCTCAAATTCTCTCTCCACTGCCCAGAGGTCTTGGCTGCCCCTATGAAATATAAGTGATTCCTTTAGATGTGGTCATCACTGACTTTGCATCTGCCACCTCCTTTTCTCTGTACTGACACAAAGCCCAGCCTCTTCCTCAGTGTTCTTGGAATCTCTTTTCACAAAGTGTTAAGCAAAATTCAAAAGCAACTGCATTCAGATTTCAGTGATTGTGGCTGAAGCACCCTGAGGGACAAACAACACATCTCTACTTCCAAAGCCATTGACCAGCCCCAAACTGGGAGATAAACAAAATCATGCAGCTCCCTGGTCACTTATGGCCCTCTAGTCTCAGGTTCCTCACACTGTCCTCTTAGAGTGGTCAATCAAGTCTTTTCATTCATGTAATTGTGTCTATAGCTGTGTGTGTATAGCTCATCTCTCTTGCCATAAAATTCTTATTCCCTACAAAATCAGAACAAATGTCAGGCCTTTCGTCTTCACAGATTTCACACACACACACACACACACACACACACACACACACACACACTGAATTTTAATTCCCCTCCTGGAACTATTCTACTCTGAGTAATCCCTACTCTGTAAAAAAATCAAAGTGCTCTTATCACTCTATCATTTTTATTTTGACTCTGCCCCATGCTGGAGGCATACTCAAGAGCCTAGTTTCTGACCAGGTTTCAAGGATTGTTCTGGGAAACCTTTGGGCCAGCAGTGGTAAACACGCTAATGCTAGGATCTTGTTGCAGGAATCTGTCTTCAGAAGTCTGAGTCTTGCCTTCAGTAAAATCAGTTCCCCAAATCCAAACTGGTGGCTCAAATTCCATCATAAAATGCCAATATTTCTGGGTTTATCATTCTTCTTTTTATCCTGTGGTGCTGGGGATGGATCTCAGGGTCTCACAGATGCCAGGCAAGTACTCTCCCACTGGCTTCACTCCTACCTCCCTTTATCCTTCTGAACTTACTTCACTGGTGGAGGAAATGTAAGGGTTCCTTGGGTTTTCTTCAAGCTTGTGCTTCCTCAATGAAATGTATCCATGGCAATTTGTTCCAAGTCAGACTAAAATTGCCAAACTATATTTAGTGGTTCCATGTTATGGTTTGTAGCAAGGATTCTGGCTGTAACAACTCGTAGAACACTCCACTCTCATATCCCATTTACCTCCCAAAGGCCTCAGCTTCCAATATATCATGTAAAGGTTCAGGATTTTAACCTATGAATTTGGGGTTGGGGCTATTCAGTCTATTGCACGGAGGAAGAATGTTCTTGGCCCAGGACCAAAAGATGCAACAACAACCTTGATTTGGGAGAATTTCTAGTATGTGTGAGGAACAGAGAAGAAGCCAATGTGCCTACAGTAGTGAGAAAAGTGGGGGCATTTTAGGAGATGAAGTCAGAGACGGAGTTGGATGGGATTAGAGTTTCCATAGGAAATATGAGGGAAATCGAATCATAAGGGACCTTGTAGGGAAAAGGATCTGCAATGAGCAGAGTAACACACCATCTGAGAGATTACCCAGGTTGCTATGTGGACAATAGCCTGTAGGGGGAGTTATAGCAGAGCAGAGAGATCAGTTAGGAAACTATTGCCACAATCCAGAGGAGAGACTTTGTTGTATTGGATCGGTCCAGATGGTGAATATTGATCACATTATACGTATATCTGTATTTTCCTTTATTTTCAGGAATCCTGAGTACCAGCAACACAGTCTGGAAGTTTCAGAGTATAACCACCCAGCTTGGCCAGGCCTCTTTACTCCAGTACTTTAGAATCTTGCTTGACCAGAGTCAGACCAATAAACACTTGAATCCTTAGAGATTTGCCAGCCAGTTCTTCAGTAGAGATGTAATACATATACATATACACATATCTGTGTATATGTGTATGTATGTATATATGTATACCTATTTACATATTTATATGCTTTTTTCTGTTACTGAAGAGCAAACTCAGGGCCTTGCACATATATAGGTAAATTTTGAATGTAGAGTTGAGAGATGTGTCAGATGTAGGATATAAGACATAGAGAGGAGCCATAGATGTTTCCCAGTGTTTTGGTTTATGACTGGAAGAACAGAATTATGTGGAACTAAAAGAGAAAAACTGAGGAATAAGTCTGTTGGGGAGGAGGGAGAACTTAGTTTTTAATATATTTTTATTTTGAACTCATTTTTAAATATATTTTTAATATGTATTAAACATCCTAGTGGATAAATTGATTAGGAAATTGGCAAGTTTATGTGGAATTTAAAGACCGAGTTTAACTGTAGTTTTGAGTGTATATTTTATTTAAAGAAAGAGAAGGGAAAAAAACCAGATGCCATCAGCGAGGATGTGGGGAAAAAGTTTCACTCATATGTTGCTTGTTGGACTGCACATTGATACAGCCACTCTGGAAGGCACTATGGAGATTCCTCAGAAAACTTGGAATGGAACCACCATTTGACCCAGTTATTGCACTCTTTGGCATATACCAAAAGAACATAAAAACAGAATACAACAGTGATGCAGCCACACCAATGTTTATAGCAGCACAATTCACAATAGCCAAACTGTGGAACCAACCTAGGCACTCTTCAACAGATGAATGGATAAAGAAAATATACACAATGGAATATTACTCAGTCATAAATAAGAATGAAATTATGGCATTTGTCCATAAATGGATGGAACAGGAGACTATCATGCTAAGTGAAATAAGCCATTCCCAAAAAACCAAAGATGGAATGTTCTATCTGATATGTGGATGCTAACTCACAAAAGGTGGGGGGAGGGTAGGGAAGGAAGAGTAGAGGTTCACTCAATTAGAAATTGGGAAGTGGAGGGAAGGGAGGAGGAGAGGAATGAGAAAGACAGTAGAATGAATCAAGCATAACTTTCCTGTGTTCACACATGAATACATGACCAGTGTAACTCCACATCATGTGCAATCACAAAAATGGGAAGTTATACTCCATGTATGTATGATATGTCAAAATACATTCTACTTCATGTATAAATAAAAAGAACAAATAAATTTTTTTAAATAAATTAAAAAGAAAGAAGTAAGCAAAGAAAAAGAAAGAAGAGTGAAAGAGAAGAGAAAAAAGAATAGAGCATTTCAGATCTCACAATTTATAAAAATAGCATTGTTTGGTTGGTGGTTGCTATTGTTTGTTTTAATAAAATGTAGAATTAAAACAAACAAACAAACAAAAAACCTAGATGCCCTCAGGGATAGATAGAAGAAAAGTACGGATAACAGGCCAGTAGGTAAATTCAAGTACACTCCTGCCTAGATGGGTATGGTCTTTCTCTAAAAATCCTCTGATATCCTCCCTTCAACACAAATAAAACTCATCAGAATAAACTAATCTGTTCTCAAAATCTTTTCTGCACGCCTATGGGAATGGGAGGAGTCACCAACAGATAGTCTATGTGAAGGTACATCAAGCTCAGATCTATGTATACTCAGGCATGTCCAATCTCTCCTTCCATACCAGGCTGGGAATAGACCTGCCTGCCCATCTAGAGTCCCCAGGATCTCTACTTATCATTTTTGTGAAGCTAAATATTTAAGTAAAAAGAATAGCTAAAAAAATGTACAGATCACTAAATCCACACAGACATTTTTTCCAATACAACATCAAAGTCTATAGAGATAATTTACATGACTATCCAGAATGATTCTTGTCTGAGACTAAAACTATTGCATTTAGATTATGCTACCTTTAAAGTCTTCCTCAGAAAAAAAGTGACGGTTGATTTATCTTTGCAAAAGTAAAAAGCTAATAGCAGTGATTTTCCAACAAAATAAGGCAGTTTCTCCCATAGATATATTTAAGATATCTTTAGGAGGATTATGTTTGCAAATCATTTAGGCTGTTCTAGCTTTATAGCGTCCTATTATATAAATGTATGCATATATAAATATATATATAGAGAGATAAATATATATACACACTTTTTAAAGAAGTATTTTAGGTAGCTCATTAGAACTAAAATTTTTAGAAAGAGTTCAACTTTTAAATTATATCCATGCTAATTATAGAGAAATATTGGAATTTATGTAAAACTCTGCTTCTACATTATCCAAATGGAATTTTCTCTTAGATAAATCTAATAGAAAAGCTTTTGAGCTTTTTATTAATTGTGTGTCTGTAAAATGCTTTAAATTTAAAACAGGGTAATTAAGAGTAGGTAATAGCTACTCAAACTTGATAAATGGTAACAATTCTTTATATACTTAGAGAGTGAATTATATAACCAGAACATGTAGGAAGCCAGAAATAAAAGCAATATAGAGGTCCATTGGTGACATCAGAAAACACATAAACATGAGTCAGTCCAATGATTCTGGTCTTCAAAACGTTAATCATGGCATTGAAAAGCTAAATGGGAACTCAGAATGTAAGAGACACTTTGCCAATTTCCCATTAGGTACTCAAAATTGTCAAAAGCTTTATATGCTCAATTCTGGTTCCATAATTAAATGAGGCAAGGTATGTGGAAAGTGTTCAAAGGATGCCAATATAAGACAATGTAAATAATGAAGTTAACGATCTGATGTCATTTATCTGAGGGAAGGCATGACATAAGAGGAATGATAAAGTCATCGATTTCCTGGGAAAGAACATCTTCTATCAAACCTGAAACCACACAGTGGGAAAGGGCATGGAATTTCAGAGCCAACCCAGCTTACAGTAAAATCCTGTTTCTACTATTAACTTCTCCAACATTGGGAAGGTGATTTAACATCTCTGAGTTTCTTCATCTGTAAAATGGAGATGACATACAACAGTCCATGAGTCCCTCTGAAGATTAGATTCAGTGAGGTCATGTAAGTACAATACCTAGCAAAAAGTATGGTACGGAAGAGTAGTAGAAAGGACAGTGATAAACTGCTAAATCCTGCAGTGGTATTGACATTCTTTTTTGTCAGTATTGAACAGTGCTAAGAATGTGATTTCTGAAGATACATTGCTTGAATTCAAATTCTTGCTACATCACTTCTCAGTTTGGGACCATGGGCTACTTTTTAAATCCTTTAAATTTTCTTATTCTCTTATCTCAGGATTGTTCTTACCATTTTGTGAGGATTTCATTAATTAATGTGTAAGATATTTGCAACAGTGCTAGGGAGTATTATTTTATCTTTTTCCTTCTTCCTCTTCCCTTCTCCTAGACTTCCTCTTCCTCCTCATCATTCTTCTCATTATTATTATGATTCAAGGGAAATATTTTTATATTTCTGCTTTGTAATTGTGGATATTGAATCATTGCAGAACATGCATTGTTACTGATCTCATCTTTCTTCCCAGTCTTTCTGTTGTTCCTTCCAGTCAACTTGATAATCTTAAAAATATTTCCTGAAAAACCTGCATGTTAATCTCCATCTAGAATCTATTTTCTGGGGAATGCAGCATGTGACAACCAGCACTGCTGTCCTTCCACCAGTAACTAACACTTTCATGACAATAATAATAACTAAAATGTGTATATATATATATATCATGTACTAAATGCTAAATGCTTTGCATGTATTATTCAATACAGATTTCCACAGTTGAATAATATTATTATCTCCATTTTATATATTCCTCAGAGAAGTTAAGAAATTTTCCTTGAGTACCCAGCTATGAATGGTGGAGTTAGAACTTGAAACCATGAGGTTCAGCTCCAGAGACAGCATATTTTACCATTATACATTATTATCATTTAGTAGGTGCTCAATAAATCTTATAGAATATTGGGGAGATGCTTTGGTGTTTTTGTTTCCTTGCTGTGAGAATCTTGTCATTGTGATAAATTTCCTACCCTGAATAAGCTCATTATTGTTGATAATAAATGCAAACAACTCAGTGAATGAATACTGAAAATGGTGGTGAGCAGCAGCCAGGTCTCAGGCCAAGACATTTCTTGAAAGGGAAACTATTGCTCAGAAAGTAAAGTTTGCAGCAAAGTTGAACGCGCAAAAAACATAAAAGATATGCTCAATGTTACAAGTACCTGGCAAGATGTTTATGAAAAGAGCATTTAAATAAAATCAGTTTGACACAATTTGTAAACAACTGATAATGTTAATGTGGGAAACCAGACATCATCATACTGCTGATTAAGTTTTAATCAATACTTTGGAGAAAAATTAGATTCTACCTAATAAATTCGAAAATGTACATACCTACCTTACAAATTTGCAGTTAATCTCAAATACCTGAAGAAATTTTTGAATGTGTCATTAATATGAAAAAGTATAGATACTTTACCAGTGCTTTTTGTGAGGTAAATGTTTTTTAAAGTTCAAATATCTACTATTAAGTGAATATATGTATATACTGTGGTGATACATGTGTGTGTGTATGTACATATTTTGATGGAATGCTAGTATATTATTTAAAATGAAGTCAATACACTTATCAATATGGACAGTTCTTGGAAATATGTTGAAAGAAAAAATAGTTTCAGAATGTTAAATATAATATTTTTATATAAGTTAAAAAGTAATATCTGTATGTTGTTAAAAGATATAGATGTATTTGAAGTATAAAACTGTAAACTATTTGAAGGAAACAGAGGCTGATTTAAGCATTCTTTCAATGTTTTATTTCCCCAAACAATAGCAGAAAAGATCTGAGGCAAATATAAAAATAAGTTGATGTACTCTGTTTTAGAACAATAGGTTTTTATTTTTGTTCTTTACTGTGTTCTATTTATGCTTTTCAAAATGCAATTCAAAGAGGGAACATACGTAATTTTACTAATGAATCATGCTGTTGAATGAAATTAATTTAGGTACAATTATTTAAATAGAATCTAGATATGTAGGTTATTTATTGATGAGCTTCAAAAATATATGGGCATAAATACATTTTACACTGAAAAACTAAGGGATTTCATCTTCCTTTAAAAGTGGAGTTTAGTGTTTTTGTTTTTGCTTTTCTGGTTGAGGTTAGATTAGGGATGACTTTTCCTAGGGTGGGAAGGATCAGATCATCAGTGCTGATTTTCAAAATCACCTGAGGTGTCCTTTAATATGCAAAGTCTGAGCTTCACCCAAGATTTATGAATCATATTCTCTGGAGGTGGAGCCAGATATTTGTTCCCTTTATTATTATTATTATTATTATTATTTGGTACTGGAGATTGAACTCAGGGGCACTCAACCACTGAGCCACATCCCCAGCCCTATTTTGTGTTTTATGTAGAGACAGGGTCTCACTGAGTTGCTTAGCACCTCGCCGTTGCTCAGGCTGGCTTTGAACTCTGGATTCTCCTGTCTCAGCCTCCCTAAGTGCTGGGATTACAGGCTTGCGCCACTGCGCCCTGCTGTTCCCTTTATTTCTGTAGTCTTCAATCACTCCCAGAGAGTCTAGTAATTACTCCATCTTGGAAATCTATGACCAGATGTCTTCTCAACTTCCCTTCCTCCAGATTTTTTAGAATTAATTTATTTATTTAAATGCATTTCAAGTCATAGTACATATATAGAGCTCAATTTCCCATCTCTCTGGTTGCAAAAAAGATAGAATCACACCATTTGTGTCTTATACATGCACCTAGAGTAGTGATGTCCACCTCATTCCACCATTTTTGCTACTCCTATTCCCCCATTATTTTTGAAGAGATTAATGAATTCAGTATAGGATCGAAATCTACTTTTGTTTTGTTTTGTTTTATGTTTTTCCCTCAGAAATGGACTGCAAAGTGATGGAGGAAAAGACTTCCAGTTTGTAAAGTAGGTCTTTCTTTCTTTAATCCCCACTAGGCATATTCTTGCTCACCTTACAAGTCACTTTGGGCTTGCTATGGTCCATAGTGTTTCAAACACAGGTAATTCCAGTGTCCTCTTTCATATTATGTTCTGAGTGTTTTCCTCATTCCGTTGACTGCTTAGCCACTTTTTTTCCTCCTTTTTTAATCTTCAAGAATGCTTCAGGCAGTTGAATGCCAGTAAGAGCATTATGATTTTGGCTGCCAGGAAAATAAACATTATTTCAGTTCCATTTAGATGAAGCTTGTTGTCAGTACAGAAAGTAACTCCTGAGCACAAATGTCTCGTTCTGAATTTCAGGGTTTTTTGTATTTCATTGGCAGGTAAAATATAACCTCCATTTGTACCACCAAAAGGAAAAAAAATGGGACCATGATTTGTGCTTCTGAAATATTTCCCCTTTGAGGTAGGCCTCCTCATAAATCCTTCTGTGGGTATTGGGGGAGTTCCATGCCTTACCCATGTAAGATACATGGGTCATAAAGGCCGTGGCACATGCCTGTAATCCCAGCACTTAGGAAGGCTGAGACAGGAGAATCGTCAGTTCAAAGCCAGCCTCAGCAAAGGCGAGGCGCTAAGCAACTCAGTGAGACCCTGTCTCTACATAAAACACAAAAATAGGACTGGGGATGTGACTCAGTGGTCGAGTACCCCCGAGTTCAATCCCCAGTACCAAAAATAAAAAAAAATAAAAAATATAAATAAAAGGAGTGCCTCCTGACACACTTCTCATCAGGATTGGCCTCTGAGGGCTTTCCTGAAAGCTGGAAGAAGCAAAGACAACAGAGGAGAAAATGTCAGGGTAGAAGCTTCCTAGCGGAAGAGTTCAGTGTTTCCAAAGATCGTGTCCGAGGAAGGGGCCTAGATGTATGATCCTAAATACTTTTCAACATTAAAGGACAGAAGTTCCTTCATAGCAGATTGCTACTAAAAGGGACTGATGTTTTCTTTTAGCTGTTTCCTCCAAATGAACATGAGGTTTCCTTATTTCTGCCCTGACCTTGTCCCTTCAGCCCATGCTGACCTCCAAACCTTCTACTTTGTCAATATCCAAGGAATGGGGCCTCCACAAGACCCACAAAATGTTCACAGTCCAAGTTCAGGACTCTGCTCCTTTAGTCTTGTCCTTGTCCCTACCCTGCTTCTGTAGTCACTCAGCCGCTGACCTATTTCCTGTTTGCAGCTGAACACTTGCCTCTTAATTCTACTTCCAGATTGAGTTTTTCTAACTTCACCCCCAGATATGCTGTTAACCTCAGTTTGAACTCCTCTCACTCTATGTGCTGTTTCTGGCTTCAACATGTCAACCCAGGATTGTCCACCTGTGCACTTATGACCAATCCCTGAAAAAGAGGAAGACACCACCCCTCCCCCAAAGATGAGGGCTGATACTTGCTTGCCACATCTGGGTTTGAAGAGCAAAGAGACTTTGTATCCGTTTTCCAGTCATATCTGAGTCTGTATAGCTAGACTGAATTTATAAATATTCACTATAAGTTTTAGGATCTTGCAAGTATTTTTCTGATTCCACATCCTTGGAATGATTTTGGAATACTGCAATTGCTTGTTGAGTGCAATGTTTCATTTAATAAGAAATAATTGTAGCACTTAGGAAGGCTGAGACAGGAGAATCGCGAGTTCAAAGCCAGCCTCAGCAACGGCAAGGCGCTAAGCAACTCAGTGAGACCCTGTCTCTACATAAAACACAAAATAGGGCTGGGGAAGTGGCTCAGTGGTCAAGTGCCCCTGAGTTCAATCTCCAGTACCAAAAAAAAAAAAAAAAAAAAAAAGAAATAATTGTTGTCTGCTGATTGAGTTCATTTCAAATATGCACAAGACCATTAGTCTAATTGCTTTGTGAAAACATTCCTTGTCAGATTCAAAAAACACTTCCTGACTTCCATCACTTTTATTCATAACATGACTCTTGAGTGATCTAAGTGAATATGAAATGTTTAAGGAATAAGCACACATACCCCCACCTCCTAAGACTGAGAATTTGCTACTACTGGAGATACTTAAATTCAAGCTCCACACACCAGGAAGGAACTTCCCAATCAAAAGACTGGAACAAGTTTCAAGTAATGGTAGAATCCCTGGAAGAAGTATATGATCTCCTCAGATGAATTCTTTAAAAGGAATTATGTTCATTTGGTTGATGTATTTGATGGTGTTTTTAAAACTCAGCCATCATATTTGTTTCTTTTTAGTTATATATAATGTTAGGATTTATTTTTGACACAATAAAGCATGGAATACAATTTGCTCTAATTCAGACCCCAGTACTTCCCCTTTCTTTTCCTACCTCCCTCCTCCCATTCCCTTCCATCTGCTCTACTGATTTTTCTGCTGCTTAGTTTTTTAAAGTTATTTCTTGTGATGCATGATGGTGATATTCAATGTGGTATATTCATATATGTACATAGGAAAGTTAGGTCTGAGTCATTCCTCTGTTCTTCCCTTAACCCACCCCTTTTCCTTTCCCCTCTGTCCCCTTCATCTAGTCCACCAATCTTTCTTCTATTTTGATGGAACCCCCCCTTTCCATTTTTCCTCCTGTCTGTTTTTTACCCTCTTAGTTTTGATTCTTACTCATATCAGAGATATCACATCAACCTTTGCCTCTCTGAGTCTGCCTTATTTCACTTAGCATGATAATCTCCATTTCCATCCATTTACCAGAAAATGCCACAATTTTATTCTTCTTTATGGCTAAGTAGTACTCAATTGTGTATGTATGCCTCATATTCTTTATCTATTCATCAGCTGAAGGGCATCTTGTTTTTTTCTACAGCTGGGGTATTGTGAATGTGCTGCTATAAATATTGATGTGGCTGTATCATCATAGTATGCTGATCTTAGATCTTTTAAATCAACCATAATATTTTATAGCAATCCTTTTTACATTGAGCTGCCTAGAATAGTTTAGTCTTGGACTGTCTAGTCAAATGAGACTATAGCATGATTTGACTTTACTTTATAGAAATCCTCTAACCTAGAGAACAATTCCTCTACCAAAGAAATCTCTAATCCTTACAAAAACATAATGAATAACATACTCAAAGAAACAAAGTGGCATGCATTTTACTTCCTGTCTCATTTCTTTCTGTGTGGGTTTTAGTAGCTTCCTCAAATACTTTATTCACTAATCCACAAATATTGCCTGAGCATTTTTTCCGTTTCAGATGACATACTTGGAACTGGTCATACAGCAATAAACAAAATAGTCCCTGTCCACAAGGAACCAAGCATTGCTTGGGAAAGATAGACAACCATGCTAAGTGCTCTTTAGTGGTATCTGAAAATGCTCTAGAGTCACAGAAATAATTCATTTACTAGGAAACTGGTGTGAAATGACCACTGCATCAGGAAAAAACAATATCGATAAAGATCAAATGTTGGCAAGCTTTTTTTGTACATTGTCAAAAAAGGAAATAGATTAGTCTTTGTGGTCAGGTCAGTCTCTGTGGTCAGTGACCTCTGTAATTGTAGTGCAAAAGCAGTTAGAGATGATACAGAAAGTAATGAGCACAGCCGTGTTCTCATAAAGCTTTATTTGCAAAAACAGGCAGATGTAGGCCAGAGCTGATCCCTGGGTATAGTTCACTGCTCTCTAGGTCATGTAGAACAGGTACAATAGGGCATATCAGGCATAGGAGCAGCAGGTAAAGGCAAAGAAACAAGAGAGCATTTGTACCCTAGGATATTAGTAACATGAATCTAACCAGAATAAAGACTGTGGGCAATGAACTGAGCAAGAATGATTAAGGAGTGTTGGGTAAGGTCTCATATGCCAATTTAAGAATTTGGATTTTACTCCATGCGGAGTAATTCAAAGCAGCTTCTGACCTCTACAACATAAATCAACTTGCCATCTGCAGAAGTCAGCAATGGAAAGTCTCCGAAGAAAAAATACAAGGTTAATAAAGATACTTATTTAAACATTTTCATGATTAACAGTGACTAGATTATTGAAGACACATTATAACTTTTTCCATACACAACAAATACCAAGACTGACAGAGGCAGCATTCTCATATATATCAATGATACATCCCTTCAACCTACTCTGGCATCAATTTGGTTTTGTTGTTAACCTAGAAATAAATAATAGGGCATTTTAGGAAACTACTTCCTCCAGGGACTTTTCTATAGAAATTAGAGAGGAAGCTACTGGAAAGAACAGCATTTAGATAAAATGCCAAAGTGAGTCAACTATAGAGATGAAAAATCACCCTGTAGCTCAACAGGGTTTATAAAACAAGATGATTTATGTTTAAGATCATTTATAATTCTCCAAGACAAGGAACATTTTGAAAGTATCTATTAAAACCCGAGGTACTCAGAGAAGCCTGGAAGCTTTTTCTGATCAGAAATTAAACCTAAATGCAATTGTTTCTAAAAAGATTATAAAATTTATAGGCGTATATTTGAAGAGTCTCCTTAAAGATTTAAATAAAATTCTTCTCTAAGATTTTCTAACTTGAGGGTAACACTAGGCAGACATGGTTAAGAGAAGAGATTCCATCCCTGGAGGAGAGTGTGAGTGAGGAAAGCTATGGCCTGAGTCAAGATAGAGCATCTTTTCCCCTCTGAGGGGCTGCACGTCTGGACTGTCTTTGATTTCAATGAAATAGCAATCATGAAATACCCGGAAACAGGGCCACGGATGGAGGTCAAAGCAATGAGGATTGCTGGGGGCCTATGAATCAGCCTGTTCAGATACAAGTAGGTAATTGCTGGGGAGGCAGAAAAATGTGAGGGAGGAATGTTCTGACCCCTTCATAACTACATTCAGGTGATAAATTAAGGGACCAAAGTGACATCTTGTAGCAGCCTTCTTTTCCTTGATCTGGGACACTGATCACAAGAGCTCTCCCTCATCTATAAATAGACTGTATGATACGAACATAATAAGCAGTCATAAGTCCTCAAAGAAAGGGGGATTTTTTTTAGCAAAGAATATTTAAACAGCGTATCAAAGAAAAAATTTTAATAAAGGGTCTTCAGACACTACATGAGTCTTTTTTATCAACACATTCTCAGAAAGGACAAAAAGACATTAGCAAACTTTGTGCAAAAGCAACAGTGACACCACTGTTGATTCTTTAATCACTTTACAAAATTCAAGTAGATACTGGAAGTTATGGGATATATACCACATCTTTGGTTAGGTGGGGTGTATCCAGTGGTGAACTAGTCCTGAAAGTGACACAATGTGTGATTAAGATCCACCGCCCTTTTGCTCCTTTCAACCTACTTTTCCTTCTAGTAACTGCACTTTCATTGCATGTGGTCTTGATCAGACTATAAGCCAAAACCCTCTAGACAAAGCTAGTCAAAAGGTCAAGCGAAGGTAATCAAACACTCTCCTCCGGAATTTAAACTTAGAGCAGGGTGATAAAAGGGCACAAAATAATTAGAATTGATTATTCTACCTGAGGAAAGAAGCAACTAATATCTTTTAACTACCTAAAAATGACAACAACTACTGCAACCCCGCAATCAAACAAATAACCCAGAAACCTGCTAATCCTACCATCAACACCACCAAGTACTAGCTGATTCCATAAGGAATTTGAATAAATGGTATTTTCACAAACAAGAGAAAGTGCTATTCTTCCCCATGATGTTCTTTGTTTTCTAAAAAATAATGAAAGCAATTAAACACAATAACTTCACTTTAAAAGTGACAGAAATGATACATTTTTGCAGAGTGAAAAGTGAAAGCATTGTCACATCTAGAAAGATTTTGATTTAAAAACTCAAGCCTATCATCAAACTTTTGAAGACATCCATGGTCTTTACTTTCAATTTTTCTGGCTTTTGACATCGTGTTACAAGTTTTCTTGTTTTGGCAATGGTTGGCAAATTCAATATAAGTGCTTGTGACTCTATAAAGGCTCTACCACATGGTGGCGCTCTAGCTGTAACTTTTGTGAAATCGCTTGCGTTTTCTTTTCAGGAAAAGTCTTGATGAAAATATGAAGTGAAAAAAATAAAATTCACTCCTTAGTTTTCTGTGGTCGTAGGGAAACAAATGTTCTCTTCAGTATTTTATCTGCCTCCTCCCTGGATCATTCTCCTTCTGTTTTAGAAGTCTACAGATAGCCTTTATTTTGGTTCATGTAGTGGTAGCCCCTGGATTCGAAAGTGAAGACCTGGCAGAACCTCTTGGATTCTGAACAATAGGATGCAGGTTTAATGATATTCTTAATGCCTTCATTTGTTCCTCTGTTGGCCATTCAGGACCCTTATCATGCTCTCTGTCAACGAATCACCATAGAATTTCAGCACACCCCAGCTTCCTGACAGTTTGCCCATTCCAACCAACCTGATAAAAAATGCTCTCCTGCCATAAAGAAAGGCAAGGTGGAATCCTGGGATGAGGCTTAAGTTTAAACTCAAAATCTCCAAAAAGCCTATAGTCTTAGAGTAGCTAATGTTCTGGAATAACAGTGTTTTGTTTTTGTTTTTACCAGCAGGACCCTCTATTTTCTCTTGAGAAAAGTTGCCTTAAGGGAGATGGAAGTTCCAGCTCTACATACCTGGAGAAAGGCTGACCTCGTGGTTTCTGATAAATAAGTCACAGAAGCTAAGGGTACACCAGGGGCCACCAGACTATCTCATAGTACCAATGAGAAAAGCATGTCAGCTGAGCCCTATGAAGAGAAAATTATGAGTCGCCTGTTCAAAATATGTTTTTCAATAAAAGAAAAGGCTGTTAAATTATTTGTTATGTTTTCTAGTTATGGAAGTGCTTCAGGTTTGTACTGCTGTATAACAAATTTCCATGAACTTAGTGACTTAAAAAGCAAGCACCCACCCAGGCACAGTGGCGCACGCCTGTAATCCCAGCACTTTGGGAGGCTGAGACACGAGGATCATGAGTTCAAAGCCAGCCTCATCAGTGGCTGAGACTCTAATCAACTCAGTGAGACCTTGTTTCTGTTTCTAAATAAAATACAAAATGGGGCTGGGGATGTGGCTCAGTGGTTGAGTGACCCTGAGTTCAATCCCTGGTACCAAAAAAAAAGCAAGCCCCCATTTGTCAGTTCACAGTCTGGATATGGTGTGGCTGGTTCTCCCTTGAGTATCAGGAAGTTGAAATCAAGTTGCTTCTAAGCTCCGTAGTTGTTGGCAGGATTTGTGTTCTTGAGGTCCTCTGATAGAGGTTCCTGTTTGCTGTCAGCCAGGGGCTGCTCTGCCCCTAGAGGCCACTTGCAGTTCCTTTCCAGGTTGTCCCCATAGGCAGTTCACAGCATTTAGTGTCTGCCAGGCCTAGAGTGTATTTTTCAATTTATTCTTGTGTGACCCGCCTAAGCATATACTGTTCTCTTGGAGGGCTTGTGTGATGGATTCCATCAGGCCCCCCAGATCATCTCTCCCTTTCTCAAAATCAACTTACGTGGGTCCTTAATTATAGCTGCAAACCCCTTCACTGCAGCACAGGTTTGAATGACTTAAGTAGGGAAAGATGTGTTCGACAGGGGCTAATAGGATGGCAAATTAGCTGTGTTCTCATAGACTTAGCCCCTCACCCTGTTCTGATATCATTGCAGAGTAAAGCAGAGGAGTTCTCCCAGTGTCCCTTGCCTGAGGAAGATGGGAAGAGTGATGGTTTTAGTTCACAGGCCCCCATTTGTCTACTAAGTTCCAGCTGGTGAAGAATTTGGTCCATTGGTTCTGAGGACACAAGAGGAGGTTCAGAAACAACTCAGGGCCACACAGAGGGTGACACATTGGATCCAAAGCTTTCTAATTTCCGGGTCTAGTTTCTCTCAAGCAGCTGGTATTGCTCTATGCAGTGGACTTTTCATCAGACTGAAAGGAAATGGGGAAAGTGAGAATGATTTAGTAAATTTTAAATAATAACACTTTTAATTTAAATAACTGTTGTTTATTATGAGATTATACTACCTATTACCCCCCTCCCCAGCTTTTTTTTTTTTTTTTTTTTTTTTTTTTTTTTGTCATGGTGAGGGGGATGAGCTAGCTGAAGCACAAAGGAATGACTTGTACCATTATTCCATAACTCACTTTAGCCATGAATACAACTTAGGTCTTTTGATTTCCAGGTCAACACTTGGTTGATACACAAGACATCATGTTTTTCAGAATGTCAGGGAGATCCTTTAAAAGAAGAAATATTAAAACCACATCAAAATGGAAAGTATATCTAACTACTTTGAGTGTTTAGTCTGCTAACTATTACTTGCTATTATTATGAATAAAATTTATTGCTGGTTAAATTTTCAAACTCTCCCCATTTCCTTGTACTGGCTCCCTGGAGAAGTGAAGAAATTTATCACTTAGAAGAACCAGATGTTATCACTGATGCTCCAGTGACCATCAGGAGGGGCCTTAAGACCTCTCATTTTCTAATCTGGTCTATCATCCTAACTTCTGACATATTCAGAATATATAATGGGCATGACAATTGTTTTTCCCACTGGATTAGTAACTGTATCTAAAAGGGTAATTAAGAACTAGCAATAAGGGGCTGGGATTGTAGCTCAGTGGTAGAGCGCTTGCCTCGCATGCGTGAGGGCCTGGGTTCGATCCTCGGCACCACATACAAAGCAATAAAATAAAGACATTGTGTCCATCTATAACTAAAAAAATATTTTAAAAAAAAGAACTAGCAATAAGATAAAGAAAATGGATAAATATATAAAAGCTATCTTTTAGTGACTATTACTATATACAAGGCACTTTGATGTATTTCCTCTAATTCTTTCATCAACCCGCAATGCAGGTATTAGTTTCTACTTTGTATATGAACAACATTCAGAGAGATTAAATAATTTGGCCACAGTCCAAAATCTAGGAAAATAGCACAGCTGCCATTTGACCTCTGGGCTCCCTAGTTCAGGGTCTTTTTACTACAGTGTGCATGACCATCAACCATTTATTTACCTCTTTTACCACTGCCTGAGAATAATAATGACTTTCAGATAGAGTATATTGCAGACTAGGAAGCCCTAGACCCAGATTCAGGAATGGGGTTCCAGTCTTGATACAGTCAGTAACAGCAATGGACTTCAGTGAGTCAGATTGTTACCTTTTTTGGGCCTCAGTTTCTTGGACTGTAATGCCAAGTGGTTGGTAGGATGGAGTACTTCTCATTGGTGACTACTGACTTGAAAAGCTGGCACTCTTACATTGACATTAACTTGGCTTACCTTATTTGTTCATTCAATTATTCATTTACTCACTGCTTTTCTGTGTCTGTTAAAATTGCCCCTTTTAATATCAGCATCACTGGGGCTACAACCAATATTGCCACACTGCAATTATATTTACTGTTACAGCCACTGCCTCCATTATCAACGTTAACCACCATTGCATGCCTTCTCTTATTTGAATTCCAAAATATCTGAGACAATTATTATCTCCATTTTACAACAGAGAATATAAATGCTTAGAGAAAGTTTTTAAAACTTCGAAGAGTTCACATCACTAATTAATAGTAGGTACAAAATTTAAAACTGTCTTCAAAGCACTTGATCTTTGCCAAAATTATCAATGTGACACTTAGATTCTCTTTATCTGATGTTTACTACAATCAAAAAATAATCTTTTAAACATAGCAGAACCTAAATGGACTTCTTTCCAAGAAGACAGAAAGATATTATGCTCATCCTCCTCATGCTCCCTGTCACATGAGCCCATACCCCCGTGTAGGGACATGGATGAAAAACTGAGGGACATGGATCCAGTGCTGGGATTTCATTAATTCAACAGACATTTACTGGATCCTATTCTGCAGCAGGTGTTTTGGTAGGCACTGCAGATGTAAAGATGGATAAGACAAAATCCTTGACCAGGAGCAAGGAGAAAATGGCCTTTGTTTTCTGGTAGCTGCCTCACTGGCTTTCTGGGGTAGGAGGAGGCGGGGAGAAGGTTACCACTTGCAGTCTCCTGCAAAGGAAGGCTCCAAGAACTGTGTATCACTGTCCTATATTTCAGTGGAAGATGTGCCAAGTCAAGTCCTGAAATAAAGTAGGTATAGATGCTCCCCAGCTTGGGGACATAGATTTTTTTCTGAAATGGAAGGTGTGGCTTTGGGGCCTAATGTGGAAAAGGGATATAGAGGAATGAACTTTCCCTCAGGCACCGAGGAGAGGTGGACTGAAGATCGATATTTTCAGCAGTGAAAATGAATATAAGCTCACAAGTCCAGTGGCCAAATACAGAGCACAGGAAGACAGATACCTCCTCTCATTGACTGGCCAGGGAGGTATGCGTGTGTGTGTGCGCACATGCATGTTCACATGCATGAGCATGTGTAGGTGCATATGTGTCTGTGCATGTATGTGAGTGTGTGCATTGTGCAAATTCCTGCTTAGTGTGTTAATGTCATGCACGTGTCAGTGTTTCCTGTATGTTTGTGTATGACTGTGTGTTGGGGATGCATGTGTCGATGTGTCGCTGTGGGTGCATTTATGTGCATGCATATGTGTGTGCATATAGGTACACATCTGTGCATGTGAGTGTGTCTCTTTGCACATGTCTGTACACCACATTTATGTTTGTGCATGAGTGAGTATATCTTGTGTGTACATTCCTAAATATACATGTATGTTTGTGGGTACATGTGCATGTTTGACAATGTATCTCCATAGGCATGTTTCTGTTCATGTGTGTGAAAGTGTGCGTATGCATACTTGTGAACATGTAGGCATGTCTAAGTGTGTTTCCTTGCACATGTCTGTGCAATGTGTGTGCATGTGCAAGTGTATCTTCTGTGTGTCTATGCACATATCTGTTCACTGCATTCACGTAGATGTGTGTCAGTATGCTCTGTGCATGCACGTCTGTGTACAAATGTGTATGATTGTGCACAAGGGCTGAGTTTTAAGGAGTCTAGAAGGGCAAATTCCTGTTGCTACTATAGGTAGATGTCTATTTGCTCTTACTCTAGAATGAAGAGATGCTGGGAAATCTATAAATGGATGCATCTAGAACTTAAAATAAAAAATTTGAATATTTACAATGTATTTGCTACCAAAGGATTCCAAACACAACTTCTGCTGATAATTTTAGCCACTGAGATCCACATGGTGTGGCAGGGGTGGTGTGGAGGTGAGAAGAGTTTCTTCTCTGTTATTATCTATGCTTTCTATAACGCAGTCCTTTCCATCTCCTCATGCCCCCTACTTGCCAGAGAAATTGCTTCCTTTGTCTGAACTTGTTTACAACAGATGCCTTATTACAGCCTGGGTTTTAATTGTCCTTATGAACACTGAAAACAAAATGAAGGGAGAGAAAACCAACAACAACAAACAGTAGCCATCTACTAACGTTTTTAAACAGAGCTGGAGGAAATGATGAATTTATTTCACAGTTTTTTACTTTGATAGAAGCTTGGAAGCCTGACCTCTTCCCTGCGGGGTTAAGCCCCTGGGCAGGGATAATTATGACTATTTGTGCTCCTTACATACATAGAAGGATTCCATGTCTTTCTCTCTAGTATGTTTTTGATGTAAGTAAGCTTCTGCTCAAATACAGCTTTTGTGTTTATTTCTGAAACTGATTTTAGTCCTTTCTCTTGTATCCAAAACAAAAATGATGAATTTCAGGTACTGCTTTGATAATAGTTAAATTTCAGGCCCAGAATGTGTAATACTTGTTCTTTTTTAGATCGAGTTTATTTTCATCTGTGCATATGAATTTGATGTATTAAAAAGAGAACATCTTTTTTTCCCCTTAATTTATAACTAATTATAACAGCAAAACACCAAATGTAAATCTAAAATCAGAAATGATCAATCTTTTTTTTTTTTGGTATTAATCTTTTTTTTTTTTTTTTTT
>CM053412.1:34677181-34714352 GCA_028644305.1 Xerus rutilus
CAAAATTCCTGCGTGGGATGTTGAGCTGAAGAATGATGCCAGGAAGTTGGCTGGAAAACGGCGCCTCCACCACTTCCAGCCTTGGTCCCTAAGAGCCTAGCGCAGAGTGGACTGTCTACGCCGCCATCTTGGAACCGCCCCCTGATCAATCTTTGAATGTGTAATTTTTAAGGTCGTCTCAGGCTCTCAGAAAGCTGTCTTTGTGTATAGCTTTGAAAAGCCTTGGAGAAGCCCCAGAGCAATCATATTACAGGCCCAGCCTGTGTTGGCTGCTGTGGCATAATCCAGCTTTCCTGAATAAGTGCCTCTCTTTGCTACTTAATCAGGAGCCTGGAGAACCCGTTAATTAGGAAGAGTACCCAAACATCTCCCGCATTCTCTTCACCTTTGCAAAGGATCACATCAGAGTAGCTGCTCATCAGGTAGCCTCTAGTCTGATGCTGTTATGGAAATCAATAGATGGGGGAAAAGGTTGAGCTGCTCAATGTCTTGGCACCTCTGGGTGCTAAGAGCACACTGTGTCCCTTGCAAAGTCTATAACATATTAGTATGAAAGATTAACTCAGTGCACAGCCAAGGAAATGTCCTGGCCCGCTAAGTACAGTGGAGAGTGATGATGTACACTTGGACAAGGGGCTCCAGTGAACATGGCATCAGAAGCCCATTGAGGACCCAACTGAAAGAAGGCTAGGGAATAGTCAGAGGAAGGAGGGAGGTCAAGAGGACTCTGATGGGGATCAGAAGACTCTGCTTTTAAAGCAAAATTGTGCGGGGAAATTTTGTAAGCAAGTATAAGGAGGAGAGTAAGTTAAACTTCAAAGAAGTATTTAAAGGATAAAAATCTGGGTGACTTCCTTAGGTAAGGAAGCTACCTAAGGCAGGGGGAAGAATGAGTAGTCTAAAATTACTGACCATCAGCAAAATTGGGGATAATTCTTGGAATTCTGGCTGGATGGAATTTTCCATAAGAAGGTATGGATTTATAGTTATAGGTGAATTTTAAACAGGATGTGGGAGGAAAGAGCACATTAACAGGAAGTGGACTAGCATCTGGATTGGTGCTAGCTAGAAAGAAACCTTCACATGAGGGAAAGGACTCAGGTTTTCCATCAAAAACCCTATCAGACTAACTGCTACGTTCCCAGTGTGAAGACTCAATGGAGACCCTGCATCCCCTGGTCAAGCTCTAAACTCTACCTCCAGTGGACGCATCTGAGCCTAGGAGAACTCTGGGATACAGAGTCATGGTGTCCCCGGATGTTAGAGCTTTACATATTATCTCATTAAACCTCCATAAATCCTTCTTAAATTATATTTCAGATGTAGAAACAAGCTCAACACGGTGCAAGGACCTGGATAAAATCCAATGAGCTGGGCAATGGCAGAGCTGGTGTAATAATGGGTCTCCTGGAAGTGGCTTTATTCTCTCTTTTCCCTTTTAAGTTTTTCCTTTTCCTCTGAGACAATTTTGTCTCTTGTAATAATCAGTGAGATTGATTTTGTTTTTAAAAACTGATTGGCACACATATCTAAACTCAAAACATGAAGAGAAAGGACTCAAGTCTTTCCTCATCTTCTTTGAGATTCCTCGCTCTGATGTATCCACAACCTCCAATGTTGGTGCGTGGAAATTTTACTTGCGGATAAACCCACCACACTACATCAAACAAATGGCAGTCAATCAAAGAAGACCTGATTCAACAAGTGCTCCCATCAGAATAGGCTCATCCAACTTCCAAACCTTTGAGAATCAAAACCATGACTTTTCGCCAAAAGAACTCATGTGTTCTTTATTCATTTGAGAAACTGCTGCTTCTGTGCACAGAGCCACATGCCCAAATTAACCACAGAGATGCAATTCCTGTCCCTGACATGTGACACACAGGTTTGTAGTCCATCAGGAACAGTCATTCTATAAAGCCACCAGTGCAGATCAGTAACACATGGTGTTCAGTGGTATGAAAGCTGATCAACTGTTTCTATTACAGTGTCTTTATTTATGCAATCTCAACTTTGGAACAAGCCTATGGGCTAGATTGGCTAGAAAGCTTAGATCCAAATAAGCCAGCTCCAACAGCAGTGAAATATGTCATTTGTAGTTTCCTTTTGTGTCTGTCCTTGTTTAGTTGTTTAACCTGAGCTGTTTCCTATTTCCAAAGCCTCTAAAAGCACTTACACAAGCCAGTCAGCTCCACAGTCCTTATAGTTACCATTGTCCTTGCATTGTGAAGCGTTCCAGGCATTACAAAAGCCAATGCTTCAGGCTTCAATGTACTTAGTCCAATCTACACCTGTGAACATCTTGATAAATCTGATGCTGTTTGAAGTCAGAGTGTAACACTAGTTCATAGACCTAAGCTGGTTTTCACCCAAACTGATTATTCAGGTGAAAGCAGAGGCCCTTTTAGGGATAACTCTATAATGTTATTGCACATATTTACCAGGACCTTTACATCAATATTACCCCAAAGGGACCCTCAGCTGTTTACCTAGGAAGAAGAAATACTTAACACTTTGAGTGTTATTATATGCCAAATATGACGTGACACTCAGAAGCCCAACATGACTTGGTAGTTAGAGAGATGAGATCCCAACATGTACTGTACACAAAGTTCCGCCTGGCTCAAGTCTCTGTGATGAAGGGTTCAGTGGATTCATAGACCCACTCTGTGTTTCAGTCTTCTGAATGTAGAATTAATGTGGACACACTTAATAGCAAGCATAGTCTTCACATTGGTCCATGATATGTGGAGTAGTAGCCATTACTGTAGGAAGGTCAAGTGGAAGGCCTTGAAACTGCCTGACTGTGCTTACAGGTCTCAGACCAGCCAAGATAGGAAATCATACCCCAAAAGGAACTGTGGAGATTTTAGCTGTATAATTCCATTTGGGGAGCTATAACAGAATAGTATAAACCGGGAAGTTTGTAAACACCATTTATTTCTTAAAGTTCTAGAAATGAGGAAGTCCAAGATTAAGGCACCAGCAGATTCATTGTCTGGTGACAGCTCATTCCACGTAGGCAACACCTTCTCCCTTCTTCTTACATGGTGGACCAGGAAAAGGAGCTTCTCTCAGCCCTCTTGTAAGGGCACTTATCATATTCATGAGGGTTCAACATTGAATTAGCATTTTCTTCCAAATCCTATTTCCAAAGGTCCAAATCAGTTCTATTATGTGGGAAGGCCATCACCTTTAGCCCTCGGACTCTATTAACCCCTGCTGTTTACCAGAACATTATTTTCTGGCCCTTGATCAATTTGATATTCTGAAAAATATCACATTAGTTTACCATCCTAATGACAAAATCATGATTGGATGTGATGATCACAAAGTGGCAAGTAAGGTGTGTTCTCTAGTGAGAGAAAGGACCAGAAAGTGGGAGAAAACCATAGAGAAATTCAGGAACCTGTGATATCAAGTGAAGATGTTAGGAGTCCAATGGTGTCAGGTATGTTGCTGTTCTCTCTGGACAAGGGACAAGGTATTACCCATGTACTCCTTTCCCTGAAAAGGCAACTCTTGGTGAAGTGTTTGTTTTTAATCTTGGAGGCTGTATATATTACGCTTAGGATTATTGCTATAAACAATTCATTGAGTGAGTTGGAAGGCTAGTTCTTTTGATTGGGGCCCACAGTAAGAAAGAGCTCTGCAGCCAGCCCATGTGACCAACACATCTGATGATGCATATAGTCTCTGACTTAAAGAGTAAGCACAGGCAGACTCCTGAGATCCTTAGGCTACATCGTATAGTCCATACCTTGTAAGTTAGAGGACTACTTGCCATTTGAAAAAGCTGCTTCTGGCAAATTACTGGGCCCTGATAGAGGGCAAGTGCCTGACCATGATATATCAAGTTATTATATGACAAAGGTTTCCCATTATAAGCTGGGCATTGCCACACTGACCAAGTAAGAAGGATGGGCAGGTGCAATACCAAGCTGGCAATATGATGGTAAGAGCACATCTGGGTCAGGGCTCAGTAGATCCAGAAGACATGATCAATTAACATGAAGAAGTGGTTTAGATTCTCTTACTTCTGTTGCAGATCCCCCCCTCAACTCACACGTGTGGTCTCACAGTGGGGTATGTATATTCTCTATTACCAACTAACAAAGATAACAAAAATAGCCCACACACAGTTCAGAACTGTATTGGTTATGTATGCTGGTGCTAGCTGAAAATGGACTGCCACCATACTACTGCTATTTTGGGACAGACATGGTCATATGGGAATTAGTCAAAGTATAAGGATCTGAGCCCTTCCTGATAGTGCCCACCAAGGAGCATTTGTGGTGAAGAAGACTCACAGGATCACTTGTCCAGTGGTAGTAAAACACTATCTCAGTAAAAGGGACACAATTCACAACTAATGAGAGTAACAATGAATGCATGAATGTAAGAACCCCCTGGTCTAACATACTCTGCATAACTTGGAAGGAGATGACCTAATTGAATGATGAAATGGTTTATAAAAAATCCTGCAAAGGTACCAGTTTGAGGACAATGCTTTACAGGGCTGGAATGCCATTGCCAGGTTGTGGTATATTCACTGAACCAGCAGCAAATATTAAGGCATCATGCCCCTAATTGTTAGAATGCACAGATAAGAAAACCAAGCAGTGGAAGAATTCGCCTCTCTCCCTATATTCCCAGTTACTCACGTATGAAATTGGTTCTGTCTTAGCAATTTTAGTCCCTACTGGAATAGAACCCCTAGCCTTTAAGAGTGAGAGATGGTTCCATTATAGGATGCAGTAAAGATTCTACTTCACCTAGGGCTATAAGTATCACGTAGTTAGTCATTTTTAGCTTTTTGTACGAGTGAGTCTTTAGGCAAAGAAAGGAGGTACCAGATTAGCAGAGGTAATTGAACTTGATCACTATGGAGAGCTAGATAGCTAATAGGCAATCACTACTAGGAGTTTTGAAATCCAGGTAACTCCCTGGGGTATGTAATGGTGCTTTCATACACAGTGACAAAAGTAAATGGACAGTGTCAACATCCATTGCCCAACAAGAGTAAAGGAACTAAGGGTTCTGATCCTTTGGGGATAAAGGTCTAATTTTTTTCATCACTAAAGCAATCTAAACTCACTTCTAAATTGGTGGTAGAGGAGGAAAATGTAAATATCAGCTCTTGCACTGGGATCTGTTATAGCAGCTGGAATATCACTTGCTCTGTATATATTGGCGACTACCATTGTGAAGATTCTATGATGGACCTAATGTGAGGAACGGGTGGGTCTCTCAACAGCACAGGGACTGGTGTTTACACACTCTCACATCCTGTCTCTGATTCTCTCTGCCTATCTTTTTACCCCAGTTGTTATCAGGTTATCTTTACGTATGTAGAGGTAGTCTGACTGCACCTTAACTTAACTGGTTTGAGTATCACTCACATTCTGCTATGGATTTCTCTGCTGCTACTACCTGGATGTCCATTGAACCCACTCAGTGTTCTGATGCTTGAGCAAACCTGGGAATGCAATGAACAATCTTGAGCCATGGATGCAGGAGCTTGTGGATAAGCCTTTCTTGCTTTTTCCTCAAAACAGAGAACTCTGAGTCTCATCCTTTAATTCTTTCAAAAAGTCCCAAACAGAATCAAGCCCTAGGGACCCAATGGTAGGAACCAATTTGATAAAATTCCTTGGATTTATTTTCTCTCCTCCCATGTTAACCCTTGTCTTCACTCTCTCCTCCTGCTCCTAGGACAAGTTTCCAAAATATCTGACTGTAAGCCTTTGTCCCAAGCTCAGAATTGTGGGGTGACCAGGCTTGTTAATAGATTTTCTAATATAACTTTTTCTGTGCTTGTCCCCCTTTTATGCTGTGGGCGTGAGCATGCATTTTCATGCTTATATATTCTTGTAACTACTGTGTTCAGTTTCCCCACACTGGCTGTGCATTTCACTCTTTTCCTTTGGGTTTTGCTTTGTCCTGTGTGCAGTTTTTTCTTCCACTGTCCTAGATATTTTTTTCTTCTCAAGAAGTGCTGCACTATGTCTTCTTATCATTTCCCCAAATGTTGGGGGCTGATATCTATGTAAGTAAAAGATGAAACCACTCGTGAAGGCAAATGAGATGACATTCTCATGCTTTTCCTTCATATTGCACCTCAGAGGTTAACAAAAACTGTATCCATTCAAAAAGAAAAAAAATTGTGGTATATTCGGAGTATCTTAGAATTTATTAAAGTACAATATTTGGACCATCATGCAGACACTGTGGCAATTCTAATTGGCTATTAGTTTAAATAATCAGGTTTCTCATGCTGTAGTATGATTACTTAAGTTTTATAGACAGAGCCTGATTCTCTATAAATAATTGTGCTGAATTGATTATACAGAAGATTTTATTTTATTTGAGACAGATTTACATTTGTTCTAAATCAGTGTGTAGCAATTCAGAAGAGCTACTACTTGATTTTCTGGATGAATCAGAATTTAGAAAATCAAAGCAAAATGTTCCATGCAGCTTCTGGTACTGATTAATAAGGTAATAATATTATTTAAATAGTATATCAGAGAGGGAAGTAATTCCTCCCATTTCTCCTTCAGCTGTTCACACATATCTATAGCATGTGTAATGGTGTGTGGGGGGAAATCGATCTCATCCAGTTAAGTTCCCCTTCAATAGTATCCTTCAAGTGTTGAATACCGAAGCGTGTTGCAAATGGCTGATAAAATTAATGCTGAAAAAAATCTGCAAGCATGTAAGTCGAATAGAGTAACTCAAGATCAAATTTCAAGGATAAAATTGAAGAAAAGCATCACAAAATGAGTCTCAAAGAGACAGCCTGAGGACAGAGGTGAGTAGAATGATGTTTTAAGACAGCAGAAGCACAATATGTTTGTTAAACTTCAGAATATGCCATGTCCTAGAAAGCTGGAGGGGGACTCAGCACTTTTCTCAGGTTTTATGTCCATTTTAAAGCAAAATAGGAAAGGCTATTTATTAAAATGATTAACCTCCTAAAATATTTATAACAAAAGCAGAACTCCTTGGAGGCATCTGCTAAATATTTATCTGTTTCCCAAAGAGAATGATAATGCTACTAGGTCCTAAGGTTTATGCTCCATGTTTTTATTTGATGGCTAAATTTACTTTTAGATCAGATATTTGAAAAATCTGGTTTTTTTCTTATCTCTATCATGGAGGCACACAGACACACATAAGCACACACACATATGGTATCTTATCTGTATGAATTACAATTTCATATTGGCTCCATTATTAGATAACTACTTACCATGATATTTATCTATAAACATAGATGCTGCTTATGAAAATCAATTAAAATAAATTGAACATTTTTTTATCCAGAGAAAAACTATTTCTTATCACTTAGTAACATTGTAAAACAATTTAACATTCTCAATGATCTCAAGTATCCATGAGAAATTCATTTTTTTGAATTATCAATTACTATCGAATGACAAACAACTATCAAAGGATAACTACATAATGCCATATATAAAAAGCATTTTTTAAAAACACTTTTTAGTTGTAGATGGACATGATAGATTGATTGATTGATTGATTGATTGATTTTTATGTGGTGCTATGGATCAAACCCAGTTCCTCACACATGCAAGGCAAGCGCTCTACCACTAAGCCACAACTCCAACCCATGATATCATTTTTGAGAGAGTATTTTTGAAGTCTCATTCTTACAATGTCAGGAGGAGATTTTTCAAAACATATTATTAATGTCAATGCTGTTTAAATTTGATTTTTTTATAAAGGGATAGATAGAAACTTAAAGAGAAAACAAAATATCCTGTGCTATCTCCAAAGTGAGCTTGAGGTTTTATTGAGAATGCAAACAATAACCTGTTCATCTTTATATTCCCAACACCCAAGCCAGTACCTGATGCAGAGCAGTGTTTAATGAATGCATGCAGAATAAAATAAATCTTTATGTCCAATAACATACAAATTATTCTCATTATGTCTGCCATTGTTTCTATTCAAAGGAAATTATTTACATTTAGAATCTTTCCCCCAAATATAAAATTTCTTCTTTGACTCAAGAGTAGTTTACTGTTTAAATAACACAATTCTAATAATTTTGTAATGTTACATGCAAGAAAACATAATGCCTTGTTATTTTTTTTTTTTTGATACCATTGATTGAACACAGGGGAACTTAACCACTGAGCCACATCCTCAGTCCTTTTTAAAAAATATTTTATTTTGAGACAGGGTCTCACTGAGTTGCTTATGGCCTCAATAAGTTGTTGAGGCTGGCTTTGAACTCACAATCCTCCTGCCTCATTCTAGGCATGTGCCTCTGTGCCTGGCTGCCTGGTGAATCTTGAAGCCTATCGTGATGTGGTTTGAAAGCATATGGAACATGTGAACCAGAAAAACAGAACTGGTAAGAAGGAACAGCTCCAGAAAAGATTATTGATGAGTGTGAAGAAGTACCCAAGAGTCTGATTTAAGCCCACTGGTCAGTTTACCCACCAGAAGGAAACTAGTTCAACACTAATGTCAAGGTATGGGTCTGCAGGTGTAGGCGACAGGAGAAGTAAAGAGAAGAAAGAAGTCAACACGAAAGGAAACGGATCAGGAAACAGTGGGAGGAATACCAGGTCGCAGTCAGCAAGTGAAAGAAGTGAGAGGCAAGTTCTTTTTCTGTTTTTTGGGTTTTTTTTTTCGTACCAGGGATTGAACTTAGGGGTACTTGACCACTGAGCCACATCCCCAGCCCTATTTTGTGTTTTATGTAGAGACAGGGTCTCACTGAGTTGCTTAGCGCCTTGCCGTTGCTGAGGCTGGCTTTGAACTCCTGATTCTCCTGTCTCAGCCTCCCTAAGTGCTGAGATTACAGGCATGTGTCACCACACCCAGCTGTGGGAGGCAAGTTCTAAGGGCAGTATAGTGTTTACCTCTACTGCTCCTAAGGGCATCGTCTTGCCACGGGAAGGAGTGCAGAACTCAGGAGAAGCTGTGGAAATCCGGGTGGCTTCATATACCTCAACAGAAAGCACTTCGAGGGAAGGCAAGCTCACTTCCATTTATTATGATTGTCTCAAAGTGCATCAATATTCAAGTAGTGTCATTCTTAAGGCAACCCAACAGCTGTCTGTAGCCCTCTCTCTCACTATTGTTCAGATTTAACCATTAATAGGATGGAGTGCTAAGTCAATGCTGCAGTGGGCTGCCCTCAGGTGTTGCACAGAAAACCCTCCACCCTGTGATTGAAAACTTGCCCCCAAAACACCTCTCTGCAAAGTGCAAAGAGAAAAAACAAAGGATTTATGCAAATGCTCTGGACTTAGCTGGGTGAGACACAACTTTTGAAGTCTAGGTGTAACTGTTTAAAACCAAAACAAAATAACCCTCTCTCCAAAAAACGAACCCAAAAATGAAAGCCATGCAGTTACAGGACAATGTTTCTGCTGTTATCCCTCATGAAAATAATTTTTACACCCTTGGTTTTTTTAAAATTTTTTTTGTTTTTAATGCTGACGAAAATGGCCTATTTTGGCAAAGCTTGCTAAATTCTAACCTAGCAGAGGCCAGGAGACTAAGTGCCCGAGGGTATGAGAAGAATAAGGAAAGCCTGACAGTTATTATATGTGCAAATATTTCAGGCTTCAACAAACTAAAACTCCTGACGATGGAAAAATTCCACTGTCTAGAGTTTTCATGTGTCACCATTTTTCTACTGCTTATGGATGGTAAACTCCTTCACAAAAGGACATAGAATCAATTCAATTCCCTTCAGAATTTTGTTGACTTTAGAAAGTGGAGCTGAGTAATCTATCTCCCAAAAGATAGAGAAACTTGCGCAGGGAAAGGTTTTAATATTGAAAGACTGGTATCCTTGGGAGCCATCAGTGTGGAGTGAACCAGGGGATAGTTGATCACAAGAGTTCCTAGTTAATTTAACCCCCTTTTTCCATAGGATATTTGCAGGTGTACATCAAAACCCCAAGAAGTTGTTAAAATGCAATTAATATAACAGAAGCAGCAAAATCTCCAAATGAAAGGACTGGGTACCATTTTGAATGCTACAAGGTGATAGTTCTCTGTCTTGACCGTGCATTGGAATTATGAAGGGAGCTTTGGGGATAGGGTGTAGCTCAGTGATAGAGGGTGTGCTTAGCAAGCACAAGGCCCTGGGTTCAATCTTCAATACTAAAGCAGACAAACTACTAATTCCTGTATGCCATCACCTGGAGTCTTGATATAGTTGTTCTGAGGTGTGGCCTAAGCAAGTTCCCCAGGGAAGTCTAATGTGTAGCCAAGGTGGAGAACCACAGGTATAGGGGAACACTTAAGTTTTCTCTATGTTATGTTAAGCCTTCAACATGAACATATTTTGAGTTGATGAAATTGCCTCCTACTTAACAGCAATAATTGATAGGATATCAAAATGTTGCCTTATTTGATATCAACCATCACATGAAATAGGCTGTATAAAAGACAAATGTGAACTAGTTTAACAGTGTTCACATTCTATCTTCAATAAATAAAAGTGTGTATCTATCTCATTATTAACCTGATCCATTCATTGCTATTGAATAATTCATACTATGTATTTTCAATTCTTTGATGAACAGTTTCTGTTCCTTGACTAATTTTTCTTCAGAATAATTGTAATCTCTATGTAGCCCACTTATGACTCGACAGAGAGATTTATGGGTAGGGGGGTATTCAAAATATTTAATAACCATTAAAGCACATGCACAACCAATTGCCAAAACCTGCTCTTGAGCAGAGTTCCAAGGAAACCCTAACTGGACAGAATTAACCCTTTAATTGCTGAATCAAAATGTGGTTCTCAGGGTCCTGCACCATCTGTGAAAGGAATATTGGAGGAAATTTGTACAATCTTTTTTACCTACCAGAACAGAATAAGCATTTAAATACTTGATCATTGATCTTGTTTTCCAAATAGACACTTGCTGAATCCTATCCCTAATAAAGAGCTCATCAAAACTTCTGATTTCAAATGTTCACAATCAAAGAATCTTGGTGATGAAGTCAATGTGAGAGGCTCTCGATCCAATCCCTCATTCTCTGTGTGAAACCATGTTTAGCTTCCCTTGTGTTTTATCATAGGAGAAGTGTGGACTTGGACTTCAGACAGACCAACCTGTGAATTTCAGCTTCACCACTCACTGCTGCATAATTGTGGCTAAAATGTCTCCTTGAGCCTCAGATTCCTTCACTATTTAAGTTTTATGAATATTGAATAAAGGTAAGAGTCTAGTATTTTATTAGGTACTTACCAATTGGTAGCTATATTTATAATGGTGAAGATTTTTGCAGATTCTGTTGAGATATTTTTTATTGCCCATAACAGTACTCTTCAGCACTAATTGCCAGAAAGTTACACCTTATTATAGTAGACTTTATTTTTTATTCAATGCATTTATTGTTTTTCATGGAAGGAATATTTATCTCCAGCCATTAGATATCAAGATATATTGTATGAACTGTTTCAGCCAATAAGGGATAAGCTAAAGTGCCATGTGCCAGTTTAGAAAATAACTTGAAGTGCCAACATTTGATTCTTCCTTGTTTCTTTTTACATCAATGTCTCTATCAGTTCAGAGGCCTCTTTACTGTTCTGGATACCAGAATGAGGAACATATGGAACAATTGATTCACAGTGGGTATATATTGGCTGAGAACTATAATTTCATTTTTATTAATTACTGAGATTTGGCTTTACCTGTTACTCCAATATAAGATCACCTATACTCTTTAATACAAAAATTGGGAGAATGAAATTGACCAAATTATGCTATGTACATACATGAATATACCACAGTAAATTTCATCTTTATGTATATAAAGCACAAATTTTATAAAAAAACTATAAATAAATAGAAGGAAGATCAGTAGAGTCAGGGAAGGGAAACAGTGGGAACCAAACATGGAGTTAGTGGGGACTGAGGTAAAACAAATTATATTCTATGCATATATGATTATGTCCAAATGAACCCCAACTTTATGTGTAACTATAATGCACTAATAGAAATGTCTTTCATATTTTAAAAAATGCTACTTAGAAGTAAGATATTACCATAATAAAAAGCCTAAGTGTTCTGATTTTGGTTGTAGGCTCTGACAGTGGTGGCAAGGAAACTGTGTTCAGAGGCTGGAAAGATGTCAACTCATGTTATGCAGAGGAAATGTATTTGGAAAAACAACCCCTGACATAACTTAGCAGATAATGTGCCAGAAGAACTGAGGCTTTAGGAAAGGGTAGGGGCAAAAAATACTGGTAGTGTACCTTTAGTTGTTTGAAAGAATCTGTGAGAAAAAGATGAGCTGTAAAAAGAATTTTCCACATCAAATATGGGGGTGAAAGTTTCCACGAACAAGTTGCAAATTCTAGGACTTTGCAGCATCAGAAGATTTGTTTTTTTCTCATCTCTAACAGGCAAACCAAAATCAGGGATGTGGTTGCCATGGCCCTTGTTTAAAAAAGTTGAAATTGATAAGAGTAGTAACCAGTTAATCTTTTCAGTAGGACAAGGTGTTTCGGGGCAATGAGACTAAAGAATTGGCTCTTTCATAGAAACATATCTTGAAAGGAATAATCCATGTGGCTCTTGGAAGAAATTCAAATAGATTAAAAGCTATTTCTGTAAAAGCATCATTGCCAAAGGAATATCAGCTTGGACAAATTTGACAGTGATTACCTGAGCCTTAAAACCAACCTCAGGCTCCCAATCTTTGGGAACAAAGCAGCCTGGGAAGGATTCACAGCACACATCGCTGTGGCCAATTCAAATGTGACCAAAGAGGAAATAGAAACAACTCCCAGAGGTCAGAACAAAGAGTGACAGAAACCGGTAGACTGAAGTGCTATTCCCCAAACTCATACTGGGGTCTAATAAAGGAACTTTTCCAACCTGAGAATAGAAGGCTCTAGTAAAGTGTGTATTCCAAGTTTTCAGAATTATTCTGAACCAAAGCCTGCAATGGACCTTCCATTTCCCCTTTCCCTTATGGGGATGTGGATTGTGTTCATCCTGTCCTATATGCTAGGTGGCAGGGGGAGAGAGGATAAATGGGACAGATGGCTTAGTCTTGTTAGTTAATAGGTCTTCAGCATAAGCAGAATTATTAAATAAGTTGTGCTCTGTCATTACAAGGAAATATTTCACAATAATGTAAAATAACCATTGCTAAAACCTGACAGCAAGGGAGACATCCTATATGATTTCATTTACCTGAAATTTCAAATAATAACCAAATAAACAGAAGGGACAAATCAACAAAAGTGTTAGTGTTCAGGATGGTGATTTCATTTGGAGGTTCACCAACATGTAGAAGAAACATGGGAGAGTAACCTGGGGGTTAGAACAGTGTCGTGTCTTGATCTGGCCATGGGTACTTTGGTACAGATGTATGTGCAATTCATCAAGCTAATTTCCATGTGCACACTACCTCACATCAGTAATATCTCAAGATATTTTTAAAAATATGTGCATGTGCATGTGCATGTTTTTCTTGTCCTTTTCTCTCCCAAGTCTCATGTCATTTCAAGCTTCAGTCTCTCTGAAACTCTTCTCATAGACTCTCAAAAACTTATTTTAATTTAGCTTTATTGTAATATATTTTATCTTACCTTCCTATCTTTCTGAGTGTTAATACTTCTAATGCAATTTCTTTTATATCCTTAGATACGTATGTTTTCTTCCATTGGAACTAGTACTCTATGTCAGTATTTCACAATAGAGATTCTTATGTCTCTTGAGTTCAAGTTTCCTTCTCTTTAGCCATGAAATAACAATAATAGTACAATTATTTTCTTTGGCTTCAAATTCTGCTTTCCTAAAATTTTTAATGAACCTATAGGCAGTAATTTTTTGCTGTAGCATCATGAACTCCAATGTGCTATTTTGTAATTTTTCCCAGGAATTCTTTCATTTCTCCTTTAGCAGCCAATTCTCTCTCATTGGCCATACTTGTTTGTTGCTCTGATAAGGAAATCAAAGTGTAGTTGTGGGTCTGTGAAGCTGTAACCTAGGAACTATTCTTAGGGTGTCTTTAGAGGGTGGTAGGCTCATGCCCTGGGGAAGATCTAGTGAATGTGAACAGTTACAATTATGGGCACCACAGTCGATTCTGCACGGCACACTGCATGGTAAAATGAGCATATTATGGAAATGGGAATCATCCTTCCTCTCATCTTAAAGAAACACCTTGGGCTGCACAGAAATTGGTATCAGCACTAAGGGAAGCTACCAGATCAGGAGTTTTGTCTCAATCCCAGGAGCTATTCCATCAGGGCAGCCGAAGCAAAAGCCTGATTTCTGTGCCTTGTCTTTCAGCAGGGGCTGTGGAGGCAGGTTGTTGAGAGCACATTCTGGAGCAAGCAAATCCCCATGGTGGCTAAGGAGCCCCTCAGGCTGAAGGGCTATGCTTGAATTTCATTTCTGGGGATGAAGTAACAGTAAATTGAGTTGGTCTTGTGAATACAAGTTAAAATTCCAAAGATATCTGGACATATATGGAGAATTTGGACCAAGACCTAAAGAGGACAGGCTGTATTTTCTGCTCAACTATAAATGAAACCATCTCAGTTACATAAGTAATTTTGGGCATATTAGTCTCATTGCAGACTCTCTTGTGTTTTTTTCTCCATAGAATTATGAGCCATTTTCTTCACAATGAAGGTAATATAGGGGAGTGATTGAGAACCCATGCTTTGGAATAAGCCGGACCTAGAATCAACCTTGGGTTCTAATTATTATAAACTGGGTGATCTTAGGTTACTTAATGTCTCAGACTATTTCCCTAATTATAAAACAACATGTGCAGATTAAATGGTATAGTTTGTGTGACATGCTTACTAAATTGCCTGGCACATATTGAAAATTCAATAAGTGATGATGATGATGATGATGATGATATGATAATGATCCCATGAAATGTCTATTATCCTCCATGTTCTCTGGCTTTTACTTTTATGGATACATTTCAATTTAGATCTATCTTAATATATAAATTTATATATATGTAATATAAATTTTAGTTTATATCTATCTCAATAATATTGACAAATCTCTTTCCAGTTTTCATGGAATACACATAAAATATTGGCATATAATATTCAGACTATTTCATACATTTGGTGCTACCATGTACCTAATTATAAAAATGTGAGCTCAGAAAAAATTAATTAAAATTAAGATATGTTCACATCATTATTTAATAATGAAAATACTTACTGATATTAAAAATAAAACTAATCCAAATCAATTAGAATTGTAATGAAAACAAGGAAGATTACTTTGTAAAGAAAGAGACATGCTTTTTCATTATTTCTCATATATTTAAATTAATAGAGGATTTTGTGTGATTAAATCTTTGATAATCTTTTAAAATAAAATATTTATAAATGAAAAGAAAGTGAGAGATAGTCTCAATGTAGCAGGTATTGGGCAACATTGATAAATGAGTGAGTGAAGGAGTCCATAAATGCATGGCTTTTTTCAGTAAGTAAAGCTTATAAATATGAGATGAAATGATAAAACAATGTCTATAACAAAGTCTTAATGATTACTTTTGACAATTATGGTTTAAATATTTCAAATGCCACTAAGTTATAAAGGACAAATTATAATGCCTTCTGAGTCTATCCAAAGGAGACATAAATTTATACTAAATTATGATTTGAGTAACATTCAGGACTGTTTCTCTTGAAATCTATTTGCTAAATTAATTAATATTGGATAAGATTCATGCACTATGTCAATGACTGAAATCCAGATGAAGAATACAAAGATGAGAATAAACTGTAATGCTGCAAGTTAAGAGGTGGTAGCTGGTGATGAAGTTTATGTTCTATTTTGTTTAACAACTGTGTTAATTGTAGGAGCAGCATATTAAATAAACTTGGAAATTATGGTAAGTTAGGAGATGGTACATATCACTGAAAACAAAGAAGTTACAGAAGTACAAGGAGCTCATGAACAAAAACTGCTATTAAATTATACAGAGGGAAGACATGTCAGAATGAAGATTTCAAATTGCTCTTCTCAATTTCTGATCTTCTGAGGCAGAAAACTAAACGCAAATTGTAAAACAGGCATAAAATAATTTTTGAGGTTAATGATTTTTTCCTTTAATGAATATGCTAAATTATGTTATCTTGTAGAATGCATCATTGTCAAGTAGATACCTAGAGCTACTCACAGCAGTGAATTACACCGTGCTTGATTAACTAGGTTGCTAATTTGAGTCTTTCTAGTCTATATCATATATCCTCGATATACATATCCTTATTCTGTTATCTAGATTGTCATTCAATTTGTCCTAGAAAATGAAAGGCTGGCTGAACAGCAATCATTAGGGGTGGAGTTTCTACTTTTTTTTGTCTTCCTATGCCTATCTGAACCTTGCATATTACCCAATCTCTGACTTGCCTGATGTTCAACATATCTTCCTCCTATCACTGGTTTCTGGGCAATTTATTCTCCTCTGGAGGCTCTAGCTCATCTGAGCATCCTAGCAGTCTCATTTAGAGTGTTCAAGTGAACTAATGCCTCATCTTATAACTTACAAATGCCCATGGACATATGTGTTTGGAAATTCTATTGTTGCCTCAAAGTCGATGTTTCTAAAGAAAATTCATTATCTTCTTTTCTGTTCCCTAAAATAGTCCCTCTCGTGACTTTTCTATCAATGTCAGTGGTGACAGATTCACCCAGGCCAGTGGAAATGGGAGCTGGAGTTGTCTTTGGCTTTTACATATTCATGGCCTTCTGCATTTTGTTGTTCACCCAGTCTTCTTGACTTCTTTTTGAATTCATATTAATCTTCTTTCCATTTTCATTTTCATTCTCCTTGCTCAGGCCAATATCACTTCTATTTGCATTATTATAACAACTTTTTAGGGGGAACAAAATAAAAGGAATAAAAATAAATTTAATGTTACTATAAAAAGTTAGTATATATAACCAAGGAAAACAGATTTGTGCCATTCCATTTTTTCAAGAAAAAGTACTCAAATGTTCAAGGACAGGAACAAGCAAACAAAACCAGGCCAATTTAGTACTATCTAGATACTTCCTGATGTATGTAAGACTTAACTAGAGGTGAAGGTCTAGTTCTTGCGAGATTTTGATTATGCATTATTTCACATTTTTAGGAATAGTCAGAATTAGGTCTATCACCAAGGAAGAACTGGGCTGATTCCACGTAGGTATAGGATAAAATAAGGTCCAATAGGAAAGAGATGTACAAGGACTGATGTCCTTCCAGAAAATGTACAGAGACTCTTTGGGTGATCTTCATGGTCATCTGAAAGAAGATGAGAACAGACACAAGGGAATCAGTATTTATTTTATCTTCAATTTTTTAAATATGGACAAATGTGTTGAGCATTTCTAATATGTTGAGCAAGAATACAAATAATTTATGTACATTTTATCCTCAGAACAATCTCATGACAGATTTATTATTAAGTCCATTTTCCTAGTTGAGGATCTTCCATATCCCACACGTGGCCTCTTCTTTCTCCATAACTGCCACCATGGCTCCATCTCCAATGATCTCTCTTTGTAATGGTCTCCTCATCTGTCTTCACACAGTCTTTTTTGCCTTCACCAGTCTTTCCCACCAAAGCATCCAGAATTATTTTTTTAAAAATCAAATCACGTTATGCCACTGCTTAAAATCTTTCAGAGGCTTCCTGTGGTGATCTGAACATATCCCTTCAAAATTTATTGATTAAAACCTACCAAAATTTATTGATTAAACACTCCCAAAGTGACAATACTAAGAGGTAAAACCCTTGATAAGTGATTAGTCCATGAGGGTGGATCCCTCATGAATGGAATTAGTGCCCTTATAAAGGAGCCTAGAGGGAGATGATTGCATCTTTGTTCATATGAGGAAGCAGCAAGAAGGCACCATCTATGAGGAAGCAACCTTCATCAGACACAAAATCTGCAGGCACTTTGATCTTGGACTTAGTCTCTGAAGAGAAGTTAATAGTTATTCTAAATAATTCAATTAGTCTATGGCATTTTGTTAGAACATCCAAATGGAGTAAAACATTTCTCAGTGCATTTAGAATAAAATCCAAAATCTTGCATAGTTGATATAAAGACCATGTTGATCTGATGTCACTCTCTCTTTCCATATTTCTTATCAAACTTACTTCCTTTGCAATACTTCCACCATATTGGCTATGGGTTATTTTCTCTAACATCCAAATTTTGCCCTCCTTAGGACTTTTGCTCAAACTATTTAGGGGGCTTAAACATTTTTGCCCTATCTTTAGTTGACTCATTTTAACTCATCATTCATATTTCAGCTTCACCTTTACTTTCTCAGGATGCTTGCTTTCTCTTTTTAAAAAATATTTTTCCTACTCAATTTTTAGTCTGGTTTATTAAAGTATAATTTAAAATACAGAAAAATTCATTATTGATGCAATCTGACAAACATAAACAATTATGTAATCACCAGTAATCAGAATATAGAACATTTTAATGTTCCTTTGTGGCCCTTGGAGATCAGTTCCCTTTTTTTATATCTAGCCCTTGGCAATTGATTTCTGTCTTTGTAAGGATGCCTTTTCCAGTACGTCATATAAATGGTATATCATACAGAATGTAACCATGTGTATCTGGTTTCCTTCACTTGATATAATTATTTTAAGATCCATTCATGTTGTTTCATGTGAGCATCATAATTTGTTTATCCATTTACCAGTAAATGGATATTTGGGTTGCTTCCAGTTTAGGGCAATTATGAATAAAACTACCATAAATATTGGCACAGGTTTTTGAGTGAATATACATTTCATTTCCCTTAGGAGTTAAATTATTTAGTCATATAATAAGTATACATTTCTCTTTAGAAAATTGTCAAACTACTTTCTAATATAGCTTTGCCCTTTTGCCTTTATATTAGAAATGTGTGAGAATAGCATTTGGTATTTTCAGTTTATAAATTTTATCAATTCTAGTAGGTGTATGATTTTAATTTGCATAGCCTTTATGACTGATGTCGAGCAAATTTTTGTGTGTGTATTTATTATCCATAACTTTTTTTGGTGACCAATTTTCAAATATTTAACCTACTTTTACTGAGTTGTAAAAATCCTTTATATAGTCTGGCTAGGTCTTTTGTCAGATATATGTGTTGCAAATATTTCTTCTCAGCCTGTGACTTATCCTTGAAAACATATTTTGGCTGGGCATGGTGTCACGTGCCAGTAATCCCAGAGGTTCAGGAGGTTGGGGGAGGAGGATCCCAAATTCAAGACCAGCCTCTGCAATCTAGTGAGGCCCTAAGCAACTCAGCGAGATCCTATCTCAAAATAAAAAAATAAAATGTAAAGGGCTGGGGATGTGGCTCAGTGATTAAGCAGCCCTGGATTCAGTCCCTGGTACAAACAAACAAACAAACACACAACAACAACAAAAGCTGGGTGCATTAATCCCAGTGGCTTGGGAAGCTGAGGCAGGAGGATTGCAAATTCAAAGCCAGCCTCAGCAAAAGCAAGTGCTAAGCAACTCAGTGAGACTCTGTCTCTAAATAAAATACAAAATAGGGCTAGGGATGTGTCTCAGTGGTTGAGTGTCCCTGAGTTCAATCCCTGATACCCCCCAAAACAAAACAAAACAAAAAACAGTATATATTGAAGATCAGAAGCTTTTAATTCTTTTCATGTTATGGTTCTTTTTATGATTTGTACTTTTGTACTCTCATCTCATTCAAGGTCAAAATCCTGTGCTCTGTGTTATTTTCTAAAATTGTTTTCTTAGGTTTATGATTCATTTGTAGTTGAACTGCATATTTTAAGCTCATTGGTAGGGATTCATTCTTTAACATAAATGTTGTTTTTAACATACTTTTGTTAGATTTTTAATATTAATTATGCTTATTTTTAAAAATATGATATCTAACTACATCTGTTTGGGGAGTTTTTGACGGACTGCAGCTAACATAATTGTTTTTTCCAAGCCAGAAAAAATCACTTCTCAGCTGTATTCTCTGAGTCCTCCATACCAGCTCCTGTTTACTCTACCTAAATACAATTTTAATTACCTTACTTTTATGCTAAAATAAATGAATGCTCACAAAGCACAGTACTAGGTTTTATGGTTTAGGTTGTATCAATTTAGGCTGTATGGTTCTTTGTAGTCTGGGCCTTTCTGATATAATCAGGTACAGTTCATGTTATCTGTAACACAATCCAGTGATTAACCCAGTTGGTGAGTTCTCTAATGTGATCAGGCTTCTAAACAGTGCCAAAGATGAGCTCGTTCAACTCTCTATGCTCCAGTGGAAGACTTTCTCCTCTCACCTCCAGTTAAACAAACACTTCCTTTAGGACCTATCAAACACTTCAGTGACATCTTCTCTAATACTCTATGAAGCTGAACTGCCCTTTGAAATCTTGTCACTTTGCTGTCCATACTACACATTTTGGCACTTTACCTTATGTTTCTGATATCAGAAACATCTCCTGCAGTGAATTCTGCAATGTCAAGATTATTTTTTGCATTCAACATGTAAGCAATGTGAGTACCTGCTATATGTTGAAAAATCTACACATTGGGGTTCAGAGACTAATAACAAGTATAGGGTCTCTGCCTTCAAGGACTTACAATTTATCAGAGAAGACACACACTAAATAAGAATAGTACTGAGATTATAGAGGGGAAACTTCAAGGAATTATGAGATCATATAAAGGCAGAGAAAAAACCCTTCTCATTTTATGTATTTTTCATTATTTTTTAAAAAATATTTTTACTTTTACTTTTTATTCATTAACTGAATATTTTTTAGATTTCAAAATTAATGTTTACTTCTGAATATATAAATTCACTATAAAGTTAAACTAATTAAAAGAATGAAGTAGTAATACATTCATGAATATATGTATACCCATGTATAATATGGGTAACCACAATATTCTAAGGTACAAGGGAAAGAGTTTTGTCAGTAAATGGTGTTGGAGAAACTAGATCTTCATTTGACAAGTAAGTTAGTTAAAATTTTTGCATCTCATTATATACGCATGCCCAATTATGGATAGGGTTAAGATATAAATATATAAGATATGAAGTACTAGAAAACATAGAATATTTTAACATTCCTGAGGTTAAACATGCTTTATAAGAAAAATATAAACTTAAAGGCCCTGAGATAAAAACACTAACATATATAACAGTGTAATATAAAAAGAACTAATCTATGAATGGCAAATTTTTAAAAAACTGAAGTTGAGAAACAAATTAATCATTAAGAAAAATATTTGCAACATGTATTAGAAAAATTGAGTTACTAATCTTTAAAAAGAGGATATGTAAATCAGCAAGATAAAGACAAACAGCCTTGAAGAAAAACGGGCAAAGGACATAAAATAAAATGAAAAGATGCATAATGTTAATAATAACCAAAGCATTGTAAATTAAAGCAACACTGAAATGCAATACAAGTTATCAAATAAACAAAGATTACAGTGTTTCATAATGTCTCATTTTAGCAAATGTTATAGGAAAACAAAACTCATACATAATTAAAATAGAGAGCTATCTCAAATACATGAAAATCTTTATGATTAGAACCTTTGAATAATAAATATCTTCATAGAATTTTGTATGAGAAAAATAATTGAACACATGTAACACGATATATTTATTACAGTCAAAACTTGAAAATAACCTAATCATTCACCAAAATAGTATTGATTAAGTAAACTTCAGTGCATTGATTCAGTGAAATAACTGGTAGCTGTTGAAACAGAGTAAGGTGCACATACATACTTTGTCATTGAATAAAATAAAAGCAGGTTCCAATATGTTACAATAGTATGACTGAACCATTTTACTATTCTACACAAGATGTGTGTGTGTGTGTGTGTGTGTGTGTGTGTGTGTGTGTGGGGATGTTCATACTAAAGTGTTAAAAATATTTCTTTCTGGAGAGCAGAGCTTGGAATGAAAACAAAATATATATTTCAATGATTTAAAACCATTTATCATGAATGTGATATTTTTTATAACTTATATCAGTCATAGAAAAATTGACACAAAAATATAATCACACAACACAGTTATAAACATTGTTCATATTTTGCTGCATTCCTTTCTATATTGTTTTTCTATGCGTACATACATGTGTTTAGACATATTTGTGGTCATAATAACATTTGGATAGTTTATAACTGGTGCTACCACGTGTCTCATTTACGAACCCATTCATTTGGTGTTCATCACCTTTTGTGGAAAGCTCTAGTTCATATTGCAGGAGAAAGAAAAACACTGGGAATAGAAGAAATATTCCATCTAAATATTTCCATTTACGTAAGTTATGCATTCAGCAAGTATTTATTGAGGTCCTTTTGTGTGCAAGCACTGTTCTAGATATTCCAATATAAACTATGCAGTCTTCTGCTTCCGCTGGAAGCATCATTGAAATCCACTTGACATTTTTGGTTTTAGAATAACTAAAGACATGTCTGGTCTTCTCATTGTCTACCAGGCATTTATCACTTTAACTATGCTAAAATTCTTTACATGAGCAGGGTTTTTGTTTTCTTGAGTTTGAGGTCACAATTATTTAAATGTCGAGTGAACATATGCTTATAAATCCACACCAGCTGAATTAATGAATAGAATATAAATGTGTTTATTGACGGAGAATGAGAAAGAACTAGTCAAATGTAGACAGGAAATTAACTCAATATTTGTCTTTGTTATAGGTCCCAAAAATGGGATGAAGACAAAGAATGTGAAAGATTATTATTGATATACATAATATGGATAAGTAGACTCTTTCTTTTTCCTTACTTTGAAATTCTCTATTCCTCCTCATTTTTGTGTCAGGGAACAGCTTCCCCAAGGACATGTGTGGGTGTTGATAGGCTGGAGGGAGCCAGAAGACATGGTGATCAGGTGGAGGTCATGGTCCAGGAACCAGGCAAGTCCTGGCAAGGGAGTATGGCAAAGAAATGAAAAGGCAGGCATTCAGACTGTCAGAGGGACTGAGACAACAGGCACAGTGGGGGGCCACTGTAGATGAGACACATGTGGCAACTATGTCTTCAGAACCAAGCAAGGGCTTAGTTTGTTGAAGCAAAGTTTGAGGCTAGGGAGATACTTAGTTCCTGGTGACTCCCATTTTTTCCCTCTTGAAATCTCCTCCCAGAGATAGAGATGGGGCTTATGCTATAAGTGGGACCTAGCCTTGGAGGAGCTCATTAAGTAAGATGGTAATGCCCCTCAATTGTATGAAATCCAAGAACTTGTAGGGAAATTGGAAAATCATGGCCTGTGTATAGTCACAGCTTCCTTCTGATTGCTAATGTGGACCAATGACTTTAGCTTTCTTTGCCTTCCTCCACCCCCATGCATTGTGACACTATTCCAAGGTCTCCATTAGCTACTTTGCCTTTCTTTCGACTTCCATTTTCAAAGAAAATGAGAATTATATTTAAAACGTTTTCATGGCACCTGGGCGCGGTGGTGCACGCCTATAATCCCAGCGCCTTGGGAGGTGGGGGCAGGAGGATCTTGAGTTCAAAGCCAGCCTCAGCAACTGTGAGGCACTAAGCAACTTAGTGAGACCCTGTCTTTAAATAAAATACAAAATAGGGCTGAGGATGTGGCTTAGTGTTTGAGTGCCCCTGAGCTCAATACCTGGTACTCCCCCTCCCAAAAAAAAGTTTTCTTGGTAAAGATTATTCATGACACCGTGGTATTAGTGCTCCACCCTATCTCCCAAAAAAAGGAAAAAGAAAAAAGCTGACAACTGCTGCTCCTTTGTGAAGAGTTTTAGATCATTTTGTACTTAGCCAACTACCTAGGCTTGGTCAGTTTGCTAGGTCAACACAATGTAATAGAAAAGTCATAAAGACACTTTATCTTCCCAAAATAGAATACAGCAAAGTCACTACCTGCCCAGGCCTAGGATCTTCATTCTCAGCCTGGAGCATGTGGGGATAACCTGAAGCCATATCATGTACAGCTTGCAAGGCTTGAAAAAGTGTCTCTGTACACATTTTCAAGTTATTGACAAATTTAATTTCTTAAAGGTGAGAACTCTTTAATTCTTTTACATTTACATACCTAACCCTGAAAAGACAAGATAACAATTAATCCCTTTCTCCATTTATTCAATTTATCTTTTGAAATCTTTCAATCTGTGATAAATAGCTACATTTGTTACAAATAGAAAGAGCTTAATTGAATATGTTGGTTGGGTTATATACGGCTATTTGTAAGTATGTAGAAACTAAATGCCATCTGGGAGGTAGAAATCACTTTTTCCAGTGCAGTATTTTTAATTATGTCTTTTCACCTGAGCTCCAGGGCAAAAGTTCCATTTTCTCCCTGCTCATTATTAATAGAACCCACAAGGACAGGGTTTTCTAATTTCATATTTTTAAGTGAAGTTAGCATGCAAAGCATTCTGAAATGACATTAGCTGTGTAGTTAAGATAAAGCTTTGATTTTGGAATTTCTTCTCTCTGAAATCTTTATATCTGACCCAGATCAACTGCCCTCCTTTCACATAGAAATACCATGTGCAATTTGCATGTTACTGAAAGTATCTTCAGTGGCTTATAGTGATTATTGGTTGTATGCTAGATAGATTTGAAATGTATGGTGACTATATATTTTTCCGTCTTCTATGTGTGTTGAGTGTGATTTTGTGCACCACACAGACTTGGAAGCATTTTGAAATTAATTAACCTGAGCAAAATGGAATTCACCAGTGTAGGTTCTTTAATAATATCCCAGCTAAGATATTAAATAATAAATGAGAAGAGCATGGGAGTGTCTCCTTGATTCCAAGGAGACAGAACGAAGGATCAGGCCTCCTGAGTTTTCATTCCCTATTTTGCCATTGTTTTTCTCTAATTTTGAGTCAGCCACTCTCTGGTTTTGTTTTCCTGGCTAAAGCCTGAGAGGAATAGCAAGCCCACGCCCAGGCAGAGGGGTAGTGAGAGAGAATAAATGCCTAAAATGTGCTTTCAGAGCCTCAAGTAAAACACACTATGCTGCTTGTGGAAATTATTATTAGTTCATTCTTCATGCACTTTTAGTCCTTGCCCTCTAGGCTCAGTCTGCCAGCCAAGGCACCAATTACTGTCGATGGGGCTATTGGTTCTTATGATGTGAACACCTGTCCTCCAGCAAATGAACTGAGATAATACATACCAATTTACTACGTGTGTCATATACCCTACAAATTGAATCTCCAAAATACACTCTGAGTTGAATAATAAATGACACTGGGTTTAAATGACAGGAAATAGACTCAATACAATTGCTTGGGCATCTGTGTCCACCCAGGCCTTTGTCCACGCAGTCTGCTGCTGCAACGCCAAGCCAGGCTTCCCTCTGCATTCTCAGAGCTGACTAAGGGCCATCTGTATGGGGGAAAGTCACTGCAGAATTGCTGGCTTCCCTGGGACAGCCTCAGGCTGATTAATTCAGTGAAGCCAAGACTTGGCAGACCCGGCCCCATACTGCTCATCAGATAAGATAAAACTGCAACTGGATCCAGTTCCGGGGAACTTCACATTCATATTTAAAGAAATAATAGTTATTAGGCAACTGGACAAACCACTGCACAAAAAATAATTGTGGCCCTGAAATTTACAGTACAGAACATTTCACTGTGGAAAAGTCAGTATAGTTCAATTATTGAAGGAATGAACTTTCAAGGTCAGTGAGAAGCAGGTGTGAATTCAGGCTCCACCTTTACCACGTATGTGGTTTCTAACAAGTTCCAAGCCAAAGTTTCCTCAAACTTGTTTCCTCCTTGACCTTTATTCATAAGAGAGAGCAATATACACACATGCATATACACACATATACCCACACATATAATACAAATATATTCATATACATATCTGGTTTATACATATGCACATATACATATATGTATAAAGCCCTGATGCCTGGCACAATATTTGGCACACAGTAGGTGCTGAAGAACAATGAGATGAAGGAAGGTTTTCCTGGGTCATTTTGATTGCTTGATACAACTATGAATTTCACAGCCAAGAGAGGCACACTTTATCTGTGTCAGTTCCTCCCAATGTCCCTTATGGTCTCTATGGGAACAGCCTCTGGGTGAGGAGAGAAGAGCTTCTTCAGGATGTGGCCTGCTCTGTTGAAGTGCCCAGCAGGGAGGCTAAGCATAATGCTTAAGCTCCTTTGTGCAGTTCAATCCTCTTTCCTCAATGGATTTACAGTGCAGAGCTAGAACTTCACGTTTTGATACATTTCACTTATTCATGTATTTACAGAATGCTGCATCTGTAAAAAGTTGTAGTGTTTCCATTGGTTTGCTTTCAGTTTAATAAGATAGCTCTGAAGTAAATATAAGCATATATACACCACATGACTGTGTTATACAGATGCTGATGCATGTAAAATTTTCCTTTTTGTCCTATTTTAAATTAATCTGTCAGAATTACTTTGTTCCAGATATTGCCTATTTTCTGGGGCCATATCCATTTCAAATGTCCCATGCAGATCATCAGGAAAGGTGAAGAGGAAAATAAAATGGGAGAATAGAAAAGTTATGAGAAAGACAAAATCCTAGACTAATGTCAGTTTTATGGAAATCGATGTGCATTTATTCTACTCAGGTTTACTCTGTTGTTCTTTCTCAACTAATGTCCATGTGACCTAAGAAGACAAAGACTTCAATGACCATTTTTAGTTTCTACGTAGGTTTACATAGCACCTTTGCTTTATTTTGCAGGTTTACCACTTGCAGCGAGGATCATCAAGAACTCAGAAAAAAGTGCCTGTCCTGCATCCAGTTTCCACCATTAAAGTGGCAGTAGGCACAATGATGTGAAAATGGTGCATCTACAGACCTGCCTCCAGGGGCTCCTATGCAACAGGGAGAGTTTCCCATCCCATAGGAAAGCCCCTTTAGAGCCTTTATGTAATATTCTTTTGTGCTTTCCTCTCATCTAAGTCTTCCTTCACCTCTCCATCTACCCCACCTTTCCCATCAGGATCTTCACCTAAATTCCCTTCCTCTGTCTTATTCTTTGACTGTTGTAGGACCCTGCACAGGCAATCTCACATGGGCAAATTCTTTCTTGCTTCTCCCATATCCTAAGGTTTTCTCTGTTCTGGGCATCTCTTTATCTGTGGATCTACCCCTATTCTGCCTCCTCAAAGCTCTGCTAAGTAGCAATGAATGGTCTGAGATTACTGGGTTAAATATAGGATGTGGGAATGATTGATCTGTCCAGATTCCACCCCTGCCACCTACTGTGTCATCTTAGCAGTTCTTAACATCTCCAAGCCTTAGTTTTCATCTATTAATTTATTCACCTCCTCTAGCTAGCCCCTCCTGTGGCTGAATCCAGTGAAAGCCACAGCATACTGAGAAATGTAAAATGCATGGCTTGGCCCCCTGTGTTCAGACCGAACAATGCAAGGGAGAGGGATGCACTGGAAGGTGGGCCATCCCAGGACCAGCACTCAGCACTTCATGCTTTGCGTCATGTTTGTTTATGTAGATGTCTCCCTTCTAAGAATGAACTGCTCAGGGACCAGAACTGCCATCTTCCTCTGCTTCCTGTGTCCTGCCACCTTACACACTGACTCAAATGGATTGAATCTTAGTAAGTGTCCATTGGGTGGACTTAAGGGTAGGAATCAACTCTTATTCTTTCCAGGAGATATGTATACATTTAGTTAAACAGTCTAGACATGTAGGAGTTCATGATGTCAATAATGGACATTGGTGGATAGGAAGGGGATTGGAAGAGGATCAACTAAGAATTATTCAGGGCTGGGGGTGTGGCTCAGTGATAGAGCATTTGCTTAGCATGTGTGAGGCACTGGGTTTAATTCTCAGCACCACATATGAATAAATGAATGAAATAAAGGTCCATCAACACCTAAAAATTTTTTTAATTAAAAAATAAAAAAAGAAGAATTATTCATACTTTTTCAAAAACCCTTACTAAACTTGACAAAGAAGAGGGAAGTTTGGATGGCAGAAAAGAGAAATGAGACATTGAAGAAAACAAGTTTTTAGTGAGAGAGGAGAGTAGTGGTCATGGGCTCCTGAGCAGAGAGACATAATGTGGTATGAATTCCTGAGATGAGAGAGCAGAGTAGACAAAGACCACCAGAAAAATGAAGATACAAACTATGGAGTTGGTATCTAAGGCAAATCACATTTAATTTACTTTACAATATTGTCTTAGATAAATCTCATAAGCTCTTCCCTCCATTTGGCTTTTTCTTTTCCACAGCAAAATACTGTGTGTCCATTATTTAAAACAGTGCTTGGCATATGAATATGTTTTGGTTGTACATAATGTAGAGGGGAGGAAATTTGTAAGTGTAGAACAATTGTTATCTGTGGGTCCGCATTAAGCCTGAAGCTAGAGATGTAAAACCATCTTTGTCTTAGTTGATTAACATAATGCTTTAGACTGAGTGACATGAACAAACATGTATTTTCTAACAGTTTTGAAGATAGAAGTCTGACTCCAGTGTGCTAGCATGGTTTCTGGGAAGGTTTCTGGTTTCTCCCTGTGTGCAGATGGCCTCCTTCATGCTGTGTCCTCATGTGGCACACACAGAGAGAAAAGAGCAAGCCGTGTAGTATCTCTTCTTATGAGCTCACAATTCCATCACAAGGCCCCACTCTCATGACTTCATGTACTCTAAGAACTCCATGATGACCTCTTCTCCAATACCATCACACTGGAGGCTGAAGCTTTAACATATGAACTTTGTGGGGATGCAATTCAGTCCATAGCAAATATGTAGCACCATGTTTCTTCTGAGATCAGGCAAGCTCTTTGGGAATCATGGAAAACATTAGCCGGCGCGGTGGCTCACGCTTGTAATCCCAGCACTTAGGGAGGCTGAGACAGGAGAATCGCGAGTTCAAAGCCAGCCTCAGCAATGGCGAGGCTTGCTAAGCAACTCAGTGAGACCCTGTCTCTACATAAAAACACAAAATAGGACTGAGGATGTGGCTCAGTGGTCGAGTGCCCCTGAGTTCAATCCCCAGTACCAAAAAAAAAAAAAAAAAAAAAGAAAACATTAGTCACCAGAACATTTCTCTAACCATCCCATAATTGTCAGTTTAACTTAGGAGGAATAAGAAAATTGATCTTCTCACAATTTAGAAATACTATGCTTCATGGCCATGACACATTGCATTACATACTCATCAATTACCTTTTCCCTTTATTTTCTACCAAAGAAATGGATTATACGTTCTCATCCCATTACTTTTAGTTGGTCATATAATTTTCTTTGGCTGATAGAAGCTTAGATGTAACATATTCCACATCTAAGTATAATCTTAGATTATACTTGTGTAGTTTCATTTGGGATATTTGTGACTATGCTCAATTGAGAAAAGCACGATATGGACAATGGTTACTCCTTCAGACTAGATTCCAAAATAAGACAATTCAAGAAGCAGAACTGAGCCATATGTGCTGGATTTACAGTGGACTTGGACTTGTAGACCTCAGGTAATTTGAACATGAAGTAAATGTTTGCTAGTATAAACTGCTAAGGGAACACACACATATATACACACATCTGTTGTAACAAATTAGTACAAATTTAGCAGTTTAAACAGCACAAATTTATTGTCTTGCCATTCTATAGTAGTTCATTCTGATACATATTTCATTGGGCCAACATCAACATGTTGACAGGGCCAAGGTGTCTTTGGAGACTCTGGGGAAGAATTTACTTCCTTGTCTTTTGCAACATGTAGAAGTTGCTCACATTCTTTGGATTGTGGGTCCTTCCATCATCTTCCAAGCCAATGAAATTGTACCTCTCAGATGATTCTTCCACTGTTACATCTCCCTGAGTTTCTTCTGATTTATTTTCTACTTTTAAAGACACTGTGACTCCACTGAGTTAATCTGGGTAATTCAAGATAGTCTCCCTAGTTTAAGCACAGCTGATCAGTAAACTTCATTTCTCTTTGTCATACATACTTAACTTATTCATAAATTCTAGCGATTAAAGTATGGATATTTTTCAGGTTACTATTATGCAGCATAGATATTATAACCACAAATCATGTAGTATATTGTAATTAAGGAATCAAACAAGATGATCTGATTCAAAAGACCAAAAACTAGAAACTATTTTAAAAATGAATATAAAACAACAGCTGCCTGTGGTTGTTTGAAATTTCAAGGTAAAAAAAAAAGCAGAATGGTACTAAATCTCACAACCTGCCTTCATGTCTAGCCTGTAGAACTCTGGGCAAGTCATTTGATTTCTTTCACTCTTAGTTTTTCCAACTGTAACATAAAAATAATAACTCTAGTTCTATTTATCTTTCAAATTTATTGAAGGTTATCAAATTAGATAATATAGTATCAGGGCACACACATCCCCCACCATAACCACACTTCATTCTTTCTTTTGCTGTAATGACAAATACACAGTGCTAAGAGTTAGTACTTAGTTAATAAATCCAACTTTGCCCAAATTACTTTTTAAAAATAGATCATACCTTATATATCTGCATATGTACATTTGTGAGCTTATAACTGTTCTGTGACATAAATTAGGTTAATTCTCTTTTTTACAGAAAAAATAATACAGCTTTCAAACCTTCCTCATTTCTCCATCAATGGTAACTGTTCAAAGTTATTCAGTAATGAATAAATAAAATTAAGGCATCAATTTGCACTGATTTTAAGTCTTGTGTGTAGAAACAAATGTGTATATGCTTGTGAACATTCCTGTTCTACATTGTAAAAATTTTCCTATATTTAATCTTTTACATCACATCGCAGCATGGCATTGGTAATTCTAACTTCAATCATATAGATATTTCAATAAGAAGCCCTCAAATGGAATGACCATATAATATTGTTTTCCTTTGCTGGAGGTTCTGCTGGGTGTTCATTACCTGACCATCTTGGCTGTCTCTTAGGCATCCCCAGATAAGTGATAGGCTGTCTTTTCCAATGGCAGATGGTAGCTCTTCTTCCTCTCTCTGCATCTGCTGAGTGGAAGAATTTATCTTCTCATTCCACATATGTCCATAAGAGAGGAGGACACTATAGATACACAAAAAATGTCCATTTTTCTACATCTTCTGTTCTGTTAGTCTGCTTTCACAGAAGCTTTACAATTTAGATATGCTTGATTAAATGCACTCTAGTATGTACATACTTGTGGATATACCCACAAAAACATATGCTATCATTTTAGAACAAACTGATACTTGTCCAGTGACAGAACCATGCCTCAATATATTGTTTTCAAGAGTACACATATTTGTCAGTTGGAAAGCTAATTTTTTTTCAGCAAAGCTATGCAATCAGAGAAAAGCATCCCTTGTTATAAATGTTTCCCACATTCAAAATTGGAGCCTATGACCATTTGATCAACTTTGAAATTATTCTAAGCCATGTTAAACACAAACATAAGAATTAATCTAAAACCTAATGCCAATGGACAGGAAAAGTCTTATGATACTGAAAATGTTGCAGGAGGAATACCAACTAAACACATCACACAGTGGGTCAGAATGGTATTACATTGTGAAAAGCCACATTGAGACAGAAATTATTTTGAAAATTATTGCATAATAGAATGAGAAATCTCTGTTACTTTTCCCAGATTCAGTATATAAAGTTAAAATTTTGAAATAATTTTTATTTTGAAGTTCATTTTGATGCTAACTATAATATTCATAGGTGTTAAATTTATTTTGTTCTTGTTCTTGATTTATCATTTAGATAGTACCTATCTAAAGTATCAGAATGAGATATCAAACATAATACTTAAAATTATAAGCATACACAAAAATTTCATAATTTGTAAAGAAAATATATAAATATAACATTTTACATGAGGCACAGTGGAATGGTTGTTCTAGAAGGAATGGAGAATGGGAGTGGGAGTTGATGATAAGAGGGAATGAATAAATACATGACTAAAGCAAGAGGAGTATTTAATATGCTATGAATTAAGAAATATGATTAAACTTCTATACTGGAGTTCAAAAAATACTAATTTGTTTGCATTTTAGTTTCCTTGGGGACAGTGGTTCAATTTTGCATGTAAACTATAAAGATCCAGAAAGTTTATTTTAAATGCCCTTATTAATCTTCTGATTTAATAAGTTTGCTGTAGAAACTAGGCATGTGTATTTCTTATGATTAAACATCAAAAAGTGAGCACATCTGTGTATCTACCATCCTTGGCAAAACATAGACCATTATTCTCAACCCTGATTTTCCCTCCTGCCAGACATGGCTACTTTTAAAAGCTTCAGATGTGGTTCTAATATTGGTACAGACTGAGGACCATCATTCTAGTTCATAATCAGGCTGATCTTGTATGGTATTTTCTTTTGAATTTATTTAATTTTATAATGTTTCTAGTGTCATTTGTTCATAGTGGGTAGAGATGTTTTGTAAATCTTCTTGGTTTTTGTATGTTAAAATTATATTTACTTGCAGCTGTGCAGTGGTGCACCCCTGTAACCCAGTGGCTTGGGAAGCTGAAGCAGGAGGATCCCAAGTTCAAAGCCAGCCTCAGCAACTTAGCGAGGCCCTAAGCAACTCACCAAGACTCTGCCTTTAAAATAAATAAATAAATAAACACATACATACATACATACATACATACATACATACAAACAAAAAAGGGTCGGGGATGTGGCTCAGTGGTTAAGTGTCCCTGAGTTCAATCCCTGGTACAAAAAAAAAAGTTTACTTTCCTCAAATTTTATTGCCAGAGTAACTCTTTGTAGAATGATTTTAAAAAATCATTTCCTGTCCAAATTTTATAGCATTTTCCACTAAAATTTCCAGTTTTGCTGAATTGTGTTTGGTTTCATTTATTGTACATATTTTTTTTAAATTATCGTTTCTCTGGAAACTGTTGTGATTTCCTCTTTATATTGAAAGTCTTGAAATTTCATTGGAATTATCAATTTTCCGCCATATACTCCATTCAGCATCCAATACAGCCTTTCAATCTAACACTTTTTCTTAATAGATTATTATTTTCTTAATTGATTATTTTTTTCTTTCTTAACTTCTCCTTTAATACTTATTAGATTAATACTCAATCTAATTATATTATGCCTCCAAAATTGAAATGCATATTGTAAATATTCATAAGACTTTTATTAATATATATATTCTGTATTGGGGGAAATCTCTTAAACATAATCTTTCCAATACTAAACTTGGTCTTTTTTGATTATATTCTTATTAAGCTCATTGACTGATTTCTTTTGTAATCACAATTAAAATTCTAATTTTTACAAACTCTTATTCTCTGGTGTTTCCTTTTTTGCTATAATCTATTCGTGTTTTATGGATTCAATATCATCTTAAACTTCTCAAGGGAAGAAATTGGAATATTTTAAACTTTCATTTTGGCTTTTACTTTGGTTGTTAAATTATTTGTTTCCCATGGGGATAATTTTTTGGTTTATTCATTTAGATTATTTCCATAGATGCTATTGGTTTTCTTCCATCCTGTGTAGTTCCTTAGATATTGGCTTGTATGTTTGAATGAAGGATTAGAATGATTAATATAAGTACATGTGTTGTGTTTTGCTGATAGACACTCAATTAAGAGATGTATGTTTTTCTTTTATGTGTTGGGGGCTCTTATATCAGTTATGTATTGTTCTGCAGGTAACTGAGTACAGTTTGGCTGACTTGAGACTTGCAATATTAGACAAAATATAAAGGACTTTGCTCCAGGATTAAAACTCTTTAGTATATATTACTCCTGAGTGGATCAGCTTCTGCTCCTTCCCTTCTGTCCTCAGCATTAGCTCGGGATATCTAAATCCCCTCTCAGGCTGTGCTTAGCTTACCTCAGCTTTTCTTCTTTTCAAGAATGTTAAATCCATTAGCATTTAATGCTTTACTGCATCTCATACCTTTTGATGTATAGTAATTTTATTATCACTGTCTCAATATATTTTCCAACTCATTTTCAGATTTTCTCTATAACCTGAGTTATTTAACAGCAAACTTAAAATTCTAAGTGCATGAATGATTAAAACTAGTTTTAAGAACTAATTTCCAGTTTATAGTTAGGAAAAAAGTATGGTTGTTGTATAATGATGTTTTGAAATTTACAGATGCTAAATTTTATATGGTTCATTAATTGATCAAGTTTTGTAAATACTCCACATTTAAAGTATATATTTTTCTTTAGAACACACTTGTTAATTGTAATATTTAAATCATATATCCTCATTAATATTTTGTTTGCTTAGTTTATCAATTACTGAGAAAACTAGATTATAATCTGTTCTGATGACAAATTTGTTAATTTCACCATGTAGTTTTGTCAATTTTTATGTGCTCATAAGATAAACTATTGGGTAAAGTTTCAAATTTTTATATATTACTGGTGAATTGGAACTTTTATCATTATACAAAGACTTCCTGATTCTTTAATTCAAATCATGTAACCTAATTGCAAAGCAACTTTTGGCCTAGAATTTAATTTTAACTTTTCCTTTAACCTCAAGGGCAATTTTGTTTAAATTTGGCACTTTCTTTGATAACCATGTCTTCTTGCATCCTAGAGCTTCTTCATGAAACCACTTATTCACTGTTCTGTACTAAGATTTTTTTTTTTGTCCTGGTGCTGGGAATCAAATCCAGAAACTCCTACATGCTAGGCAAGCACCCTGAGCTACATCCTCAGTACTGTTGTTTCTTTAAATGTAATCCTTATGTCATTTTGGTTATTGTTACTTTTTTAAAGATATCTGTATATCATCCTCATTCCTGGATGATAACTTTGGGTGGACATAACGTTCTGACCGTCATACATTTTCTTTTCTTTGAAGATGTCCACTCAGATTTCTTCTGGCTTCTATTTTTCTTTTTGAGAACTCAGTTGCTTTGTTTTTCTTCATTTAAAAAAAATGTCATTTCTCTCTGATTTTTTTAATTTTTTTTTTAGTTGTAGATGGACACAATAGCTTTATTTACATATTTTTATGTAGTGCTGAGGATCGAACCCAGTGCCTCACACTTGTGAGGCAAGTATTCTACCACTGGGCTACAGCCCCAGTCCTCTGTAATTGTTTTTGAAGTCTTTACTTTCTCTTTCTTGGCCTTCAGTTCTGCTTTAGCTCCTATATTATATCAAGGTGTACATTGCTTTTCAGTAATACTTTTGAAGATTCTTTTGGATTTTTGAGTTTCAGAATTGGTGTCTTTATCAATTCTGGAAAATTCTCGTCTATTTTCAGTTTGAATATTGCCTTTTATTCATTGTCTTTGTTCTCCTCACAGGAACTGTGATAGACATATAGTGACTTACTTTATCTTCCATATTGCTTAACTTCTGTATATAAATTTATAAATTTATGCTGGTTGATTTTTGTAATTTAATGTTCTTCTTCATGAATTCCCTTTATAGTCAGTGGCCAATATTCTGTGTTTAATCCATCTATTGAGTTTCTCATTTTTTTAAAATATTTTTTTTAGTTGTAGATGAACACAATACCTTTATTTATTTATTTTATGTGGTGCTGAGAATTGAACCCAGTGTCTCACATGTGGGAGGCAAGGGCTCCACCACTGAGCCACAACCCCAGCCCCTCAGTTTCTCATTTTAATGACTAAATTTTTTGTTTCTAAAATTTTTTTAGAAATTTTGAAAAATTCCGCCTAGTCATATTTTATAATCTCATTATATTTCAGACATTTGGCTATTATTTTTCTTTCAAACTACTTCTTCTATATTCCTTACCTGATAATACCAACACGTGCAGTTCTTAGAGTATTATTCTGCTTGTTTTAAAAGTATTTTCTCCTAGGGTTGGATACGTAGCTCAGTGGTAGAGAGCTTACCTACCTACCTGGTTTGATCCTCAGCACCACACACAAATAAATAAACCCTGTGTATTCTCTCTCTCTCTCTCTCTCTCTCTCTCTCTCTCTCTGTTGGTACCTATTTTCTTCATGTGTAGGAATATTGTGAGACTGTTCTTTGAAGGTCTCTTTTCTTTTTTTCTTTTTTTGGTGCTGAGAACCCAGAGATACTTAACCATTAAGCTACATTCCAAGCCCCTTTTATCTTTTATCTTTGAGACAGGGTCTTGCTAAGTTGCTTAGGGCCTCACTAAGTTGCTAAGGCTGGCCTCAAACTTGTAATCCTCCTGCCTCATCTTCCTGAGCCACTGGGATTATAAGCATGTGAAAGTCATTTCTTCTGAAAATATTTGTTCTCATTTCTGCAAATGAATGTGGTATAGGATCAATTAATGTTTGACTTATGAAGAAAAAGCTATGTAGTATTAATTAACTTATTTCTCAATCTCAGGTAAATTTATACTCATGCTTGAGAGATTTCAAGAGATAATTTTCTTTTTCTTTCCAGTCTTATATATATTCATGTCCAAATATTCTATCATGTTCCTCTGATTTCTTTTCTTGCCCTCTTTATAATTTTTCTTAGGGAGTTCTGGGAGTTGAACCCAGGGCCATACTCATGGTAGGCTGGTGCTCTATCACTGAGCTATATCCTCACCCTTTTCAATGCAACCAAATATTGCACTGTCTTTCAGGGTCCGTGGCTCTGTGGGGTGGTTTTTTGATTCTACCTTCCCTTTTGGAGTGCTCTCCAATGATTTTGATTGTTCTGTATGCCCGTGACTCATTAAAGCCCAAGCTATATGTCACTATAAGTGTCCCATTACCTCTTTAGATGTCTCCAAAAGTTCCTAATTCCCTGCCAACTCAACCATGCATTTAAAAATTATTTTAAAAATATTTTATCCAGGAGGCACACTTAATGGCCAGATTGTGGTTTCTAAATACTACTTTGGAGAAATGGCTGCTCTAAGACTGACTCAGGGAAAGTATACCATAAGCCTTATATTCTTGCCCTGCCAGCAAGCAAGCAAGCCCTGGTGAATAGAGACATGGTGCAAGCAGCCAGAAATCAGGTTGGGAACAATTTCAACATCAAAAAGTATAATGAATATAATTGACTGCAACCAACAAATGCATGAAATTCTACAACCCCACCACTGTGTCCGAGAGGAAAAAAAAAAATGCTCCAGTGAGGAGATTATGCTGCTAATTCCCTATCCTTAGAATTCGTAACTAAAGGAAAAGAGAAGCATTTGACTCACCTCTTTGGGGGGATGTACAATTCCACCCCTAGTAAAGACATAAAACTC
>CM053412.1:34714452-34822678 GCA_028644305.1 Xerus rutilus
GTGGTACTAGGGATTGAACTCAGGGGTACTCGACCACTGAGCCACATCCCCAGCCCTATTTTGTGTTTTATGTAGAGACAGGGTCTCACTGAGTTGCTTAGCGCCTCGCCGTTGCTGAGGCTGGCTTTGAACTCGCGATTCTCCTGTCTCAGCCTCCCTAAGTGCTGGGATTACAGGCTTGAGCCACCGCGCCCGGCTATAAAACTCTTTAAAAATATGAAAATCCCTAAAAAATTCTATTTAGAAAAGAAAAGGAATGAGAAAACTAGGAAATGATCATTTTGTAACTCCAAGTTAGATAATTCAGAAAAGGGTCATCACGGAGGCTAAAAATCCTTAGAGAAAATGTTATTGAAGAATAAGATATACACGAGACCCAAGTACCAGGCCTCCTCAAATCACTTGGTATTTTCAAAAGGCAAGGAAAAACTTAAGAGATCTGGCAGCCATCCTTTTGAGCACAGGATGAATCCAGTCTCACTAATAACAGACCCTGTGACGTTGTGTGCCCTGATGAAATAGCACAGGAATGGCAAAAAGCATTCTTGCCCCAAGATCTACACATGGATCAAATCAAGCCTGTGTCTCTAACTTTGTAATTGTAAGACATACTGGAGATTGGGGGAAAAAAAAGATGACACCATGAGGGAAAGAACATATAGAAATTATGGGACTTTGTATAGTTATACTGGCTAAAACTCTGCACAATGTCCATGGCACAGAAAACAAAAGAATGGTGAGAAGTATGAACTTAGTTTGAATCAATGCCTCAAACAAAGGCTGAAAAGTATATTTTGAGAGAAAACTGAGGAAATTTGAAATAGACTGACAATTAAATGATTTATAGAATTATTGTGAATTTTAAAATATAATAACAATATTTATATTAGTCAGATTTTTTTCCAGGGAAATAGAACTGATAGGGAATGTGTATATATAAATAAGAGATTTATTGTAAGGAGTGAGCTCTTATGATTGTGGAAGCTTGGAAAATCCAAAATCTGATGGGGGAGGCTGGCAAACAGGAGATTCAGGGGAAGAGTTGTGGTAGTCAAGTCCAATGGCAGTCTATTGGTGAACCAAGAGGAGACAAAGTTGAAGCCCAAATCAAAACCTATCTGCTGGAAGAATTTTTTATTGCTTGGAGCAAGTCTTCATTTTTTTTACCCTTTCCACAAATTTTATTTTTCCATATTTGTATTAGAGGATTTTAATTATACCTAAAGTTTCATTCATATTACATATTTGTTCATGCACAGGAAATCAGTATTTTGCTTGAACTGATCCAATGAGGTCCAACCATGTTAAAGAGGGTGATCTTTTTTGTTCAAAAATACTGATTTAAATGTAATTTTCATCCAGAAATACACTCACAGAAACATCTAAAATAAAGTTTGACCAAATATCTGAGCACTGCGACTCAGTCAAGTTTACACACAAATTAACCACAATAATGTAATGTAGTCATGAGTTATTATTCTCATCAGATTGTCATGAGTGAACTATGCTACTTACATAAACCATTCATGTTTGTGTCTTTACACAATGTCAAGATGTATTGAATAATAACAAATTCACAAGAACAAATTCACTCTTTAATTGGCTTTAATTCACTGAAAATACTTCTGGTTCACTTGGTGTCATGACTGAGGCAATCAATAATTCTTTTATTCTACTCCATTCTTAGTGTCTAATATCCATACGAATCAAGTCATTCATTATATTTCAAACAGTGATATATAGGTTACAGAAAGACAGAAATGGTTAAGGTGGCCACAGGATTTCAAGACGTTCCGCCAGAAGCAAAGACAGAGAACAGACATGAATACAAAGAGTTACTGTAGGTGGTTTCATAATGTTTTAATGAACCCAGATCCACAGAATTGTCAAGGTAAGGATCATGATGGAGGGCCACTTTAGAGTGTCAGCTTGAAGTGGACCAGGCATCATCACTCGGGAGCAGAAACTGCACTGAGCTGAAGCCCAGAACAGAGTTGGAGGTTATTTGCTATGGTGATTTTCCTTGGCAAGGTTCAGGACAAGGGACCAGGTGACAGGGTCAGTGTGCTGCTGTGTCCAGTCTTGAGGCCTTCCTTCTTTATGGGTTTTAGGTGAGCGGATTATATCTGGTGAGATTGAAAACTCCTGTGTTAGATATTTCTGATATGATTTGATGTGCTCAAGTGTCCAGGTGCTCTTGATTTAATTTGATAAGTTGGCACAAATAATTTATTTATCAATCTGTGCCTTATGGTTGTGCTGGGCAGATGGTGGTTGTTTACTTGCACAAACAAGGTGTAGAGTAATTCTACCTTGGCACTTGTACTCGAAATGGAGTAACTCATGGCAAACCGCTCTTTATAATGTGGAGCAATCAGGGCTAGGCACAGTCTGAAAACTAGTGCTCTGTATACATCACGGGAGAACTCAGAGCAGGGCACAGCTGCTCTCCACACAGATGCATACAGAAATATTAATGATAAACGGCCACAATACCTGCAGCTCACTTTTAAGCAATTCAGAATATATGTGTATTTATGCCTACATAGACAAACAAAATTTGAGTAATTGTTTATTCCAAACACTGGGTTAAAGAATTAGGAATACTTTATCTTGATCTAGACTTTTTAGTTTTGGGAGGATACTTTATAAGGGTTATGTATTTATTTATTTAGAAGTATATACCTAAAGCACATTATAGGTACATAAAATTTTATTTTTAATTGTTATTAATAAATGGTTGGGAATTATAATCCACCTAGTTATTTTTCATAATAGGTTATTTCCTTCAGAAAATATATGGCTAATACTCAATGTATAAATTTATCTTTTCAGAAAATATTAACACTTCCATTATTTAGACTCTAGTTTATTAGAATAAGAAATACATCATAAAGTACAGGGCACATGTCAAAACCTGTTTATGATTGAATTACTGATATCTTTCTTTCAATAACTATGTTGCTACTTGTCATGCTTGTTAATGTTGTTCTCTTTGTATGTTCTTTGAAGTAGCAAAAATTACATATTTTGTGTTCTTATTATATTTATTTAACCAGGAATTTAACTCTTTTTATTATCAATGAATGGTGTTCTTTTATATTTTGGATTTTTTTCACATGAAAGATTTTGCCATTTTTTTCTTAATTCTCTACTAATGGGAAAATGTAAAATTTTAAATCTAGCAACTAATGGAAGATAATAACAAAATTAAAAAGTTATATTTAGAAATTTTCCTGAGGAATAATAGCTTGTATCTTTAGATATTACTACCCTACTACTACCCTACTACATACATATACCTATCATAGTATGAAAATACTAAGTTCTCTACCAAAAATATAAAATTCAAATAATCTTTTAAGTTTTAGTTATTTGATAATTTGAGACAAAGAAAAATGATCTAAATGATATTTGAAAACTTAGTTAAGGCAAACACATTGAGACTTAATAATAAACTCTAAAATAATGAATTTCTAGGTTTTTTTTTTACTTCAAATTTAGGCTTCTAGTTTGTCTTTGAAAATTTTGTAATGAAAGTCATTTTTTATATTTGTGACCTATTAACTACCTTAAAATAATCAATTTACTTTAGGAGAGACTACTGGTGCACTAGAAATCTAAACATAATATTTTATGTGTTTTATTACTCATTGAAATTCATCAGATATTTGAAGCCTTCAAAGAAACAATATTCCAGGCAACTCTGAAGTCGTCTCTCTTCTCCAGGAATATCTGGAACACAGAATTCTCTAGGTTAAACATATTTCACTCAAATAGCTTCTGTGTTTCCACTAAAGAAAAACCATATTGGGTCAAAAGAAATTTTTGGTTTCTCCCCCAATTTTTAATTTCTCATTGAAACAGACTGTAAAACTCTTATATGTTAAGAAGAGTAAAATCCTTACATTTTAACAACACTTAACTAGAGAGCAGTCAACATTCTAAGCAAAAATAACTTTAGAAATAATTTTAGAGAGAATCAAAATCTTATATTGGAACTTAGTCTCATTTTCTTGGAGTTTTAGGAAGCCCAACATTGGAGCAATTTTGGATATTCTTTCAAAGTTAATAGTCTTTATTACTGAGCATTTAGAAATCCCAAGATGACAGAAGTAACAAGGAAAAGCACGGATTGTGAAGTCAGACAGCATGAAGATTCTAATGTTGCGTGAAGTTAAGAAAGCTTTTAGAGTAATGTTTTTATTTTTTAAAAAAGACAAAATCATACTAATATTCCCTACGTGCTACTCTATGATTCCACTTGGCCATGACTTAGAACTTTATGCAGCATTAGAATCTTCATGCTGTCCTCAAAGAGCAGACCTCACTGCTCTTTGAGGCTTCAGCTGCATTTTCCTCATTCTCTGCTTTCCTTACAACACTGCTGCCCACATTTGTCTAAAGATGAGATCTCTGATAGCCAATTGGTGTCTTTTTTTTTAAGAGAACAACTGTTCTCAAAATGTTCATCCTATTGCCGTGGATGCGCAATTACGAGGCTTGTACATTTGATTTAATGCTTTTCTTGGATAGGTACATAGATATTTCTATGAGTCAATCTGAGTGCATTACATAACAGCATTCCTAACTTTCCTTATGTGGGCTAAATTTGGACATCTGTACATTAGCTAAAGTAGGAATGTTTTATACTGTCACCTAGTGGTGATTGCTTATCCATCAACAACTTAAATCTAGCAGATTGTCATTGTTATACAACTATTTGCATAATTGTTGAGTACACTGTTAGACCAACTCTTTAAAGTTGTTTGCATATGTTAAGCTCTGTTCCAGGTCCTAGGGTTAAAGCAAAGATAGAAAAAGAAAAACAAAAGAAAACAAAATCCCTATTCTTTTTTTTTTTTTTCAAAATCCCTATTCTTATGGAGCTTTATATATGCTGTTGTATTTGGTCCTTTAAAAAAAAAAAGACAGAAAATGAAAAATAAAGTTTTAATACTATATTTCATATAATTGAAATGAATTATCTGCTAAAAGCCTGGATGGATGCCAAATATGTTGAATATTTTCATCTATGGGTTAATAAACAATAATAAATAGGAGATACAAAATTTTAAATATATGTAATTGTTCAAATGTGAAGAAGAAATGACTTTACAGTACTTTATGCTGTAAAGTATTGTAAAAGTACTCTAAGTATTTTGTTCACAGAGGCATTGATCAGCAATTCTGAAATTATGTGTATTCTGGGACTGCAAAATAATGAAGCCTGGCTTTTTCTTTTTTCATGGACAGTAGTTGGAAATAATGAAAAGGCTTAAAGTGTGTACTTATGTTCAGTAGCTCTCTCCATTCAGAGTGTCTAGAGAAGGAATAGCTTAGTTGTAATAAGCACACCTAACACTCACATCTTGGTGTCTAAATATCATTCTCTAATAAACCTCTTTTTCCTTTTTCTTTCCTTTCTTTCTTTCTTTCTTTCTCTTTCTTTCTTTCTTTTTTTTTTTTAAGAAATGACTGATTGCTGGAATGGGAAAAAGTACAAAATGAGCCAGAATGGATAATGGTGCCAGAAAATAGGAAGTGCTCTGAAAATGATAAGGGTATGTTGAAAGGACATTGTATACAACTTGGAATACCCAGTGACTATTGCTGGGACATTTGAGAAATAAAATAAATGACAATGTTGGCGTATAACCCAGAGAATACAGTACATTTCTACGAAGTCATACTAATATAAATATAGAATTGGAAAAAAAAATTTAAAGGGAAGAAAAAAATCACTTTATTATATTAGAATACCAATTGATAAATAAAATTGAAATGATATATATATTTTAAAATCACCATTTAGTAAGTACTGCAGTAATAATTATTTTAGGCAAGAATCATCAACAGAGTCTAATGTTAATGGAAAAAGTGCTATGAAGAATCAGAGTATTTTCATAATTTTAAGGAATTTTGTCCATAAAATAGTTATTAATTATAAAGGGGAAAAATAGTAACTTTACAGTGGTAAAACTAGACAGATATCATCTTAACCAAGTAATCAAAGTTAACAACACCAGTAGTAAAATGTTACAATGATGCCTGATATTACAATTTGGATCTTAAATATCCTCCGAAAGGGTCATGTGTTCGAAAACTTGGTCCCCAGCTAATGGCACTGCTGGGCAGTGGGGCCTAGTGGATGGAAGTTAGGTCATTGGGAATGTGTCCTTCAAGAGGATACTGGAATACTGGCCCCTTCACGTTTGCTTTCCAGCTGCCATGAACTCAACAGATCTTCTCTGCCACACATTGTACTATCTCAACACAGGCCCAGTGGCAACAGAGCCAACTGACCATAAATTGAAACCTCTGAAACCATGCACCAAAATAAACATTTCCTCCTTGTAAGTTGATTACCTCAGGTGTTTCTTTACAGTGATGGAAAGCTAACAGACCTGAGAAGGTCCTCATACCATTTCAGTGATATTCTGGCTGAAAGTGCATAGCTTAAGTTCAATAGTGAGAAAACATCAGATGGATCTAAATTGAAGAAGACACTACAAAACAACTGGCCAAACTGCTACACTTTGAAAGTGTCAAGAACATGAAAACAAAGACACAAATATGATATGGTTACTGAATGTAGTATCCAACTTTGGGTTAGATCTTGGGTTAGGAAAAGAACATTAGTGGAATCATTGGTGTAATTTGAATGCCTATAGATGATTTAATAGCATTTTACATTTCTTGGTTATGATAATTACAGTAGGGTTGCATAAAATATTAATTTGGAATAAGTTGAATGAAGGGTATATTGGAATTCTTTTATACTATTTTTGTTAAGTATGAAATAATTTCAAAATAAATAGATTAAAAAATAAAAGTTAAATTAACAATATTTTAATTGAAAAATATTCTATCAGTTGAAATAAAACTTTCCCTTCCAATTTCTTTAAGACTTAAAACTTGCAAATCTGTCATTCTTATTTTCACACATTCAAATTTAGGTATGATTTTAGGAGCTTATTTTGTGACTGCTTGCTATAATCTCTAGAGTAATAGAATCATTAATAGTGACTAATTGAGTAACACTTTTTTACAACAGACACAAATCTAACAGACAGTTTAATTTGCAAACTATAACTGGAATGACAATTGTCATTATAATTTAGCTTTGCTTAGTGGGATGTTTGAAACTGTTTTTTGGTGCTGGGGACTAAACCCAGGACCAACTACCTGCTGAGCATGGGTTCTACCACTGAATTACACCCCAGTCTCTGATCATTGGTTTTCAAATTTGAGATAGAATCAAGAATGGATGGTGATAGACTGATTAGAATGAAGAGTCCTTGGCTCTATCCTCCTGAGTTTCTAATTGAGCAGGTCTGGGGTGGAACCTAAGACCTAAGACATGTTGCATTTCAAACATATTTCCTGGTAAGGCAGACAGGGCTTGCCCTGGGGTCACACCTTGACAACTACTGGTATAGTCAAGAGTTTGAAATTGTAGGATTAATTTATCAGTACATCTCCATTGTTTTAGTCTAAACCACTACAAATAAAGAGAAAAAGAAGACTCATTCTAACTGCAATTACTAATCTAGAATATAAATATTGCAAAACTGCAGTCTATTTTCATGGAGGCCTTGAAGCATCTTTTAATAACCCCCTACCCCACAACCTAAACATGTTTTTCAAAAGAAATCAGATAAACTTGAAATTTTAAGGAATTTATTTTTATATTATTTTTATGCATTTATATGCATTTTTATAAAAATAAATTCCTTAAAATTTCAAGTTTATCAGTGCATAGATGGAAATTTACCTCACTTCACTTATTTTATCTTTTGAAATTTAATGCAGTGGTCAGGCTTTCTTCACCTACTTCCTTCTCTCCCTCATCACAATAATACAGTATAATTTTTATTTTCTTTCTTCAGAAACCACATGGCACCTGTAAATATTCAGTTATAGAAAGGATAAAATTGCATTATTGACTTCTGGTCTTAGGGTCAACACATAAGGAACTTAAAAACATCACCCATGTCCTCATATCAAGATAGTGGTTGCCTGAAAATCAGTGCCTTTTCTTGGAGTTGTCATCTCTTTTGGTGCTGGTGACCACAGTCTAAGAAGGCTCCCCATTCTTTCCTGGTCCTTTTCTTCAAGACTCTTATTAGGTTGTTAAGATGAAAATGTAAAACAGATAACCTTGAAAGTTTGGGAGGTGGTGAAGAAGAGAGAAATGTGTCTAAAGCCTTCTTTAAAACTGAATGTGGCCCTCCAGAATAAAAAAAATTTGCCAGAGCCTTACCCTAGCAGGAAGAAGGGCAATTGCTTGACTCTAGTTTCTTTGAGGCTTTCTCTTTCACCTAAGGATGGGGAGGAAGACTGTCAGTAGGAGCCAGGCTTTCAAGGAAATAGAATGTTACAGCCAGGAAGAGGAGGATGTGAAAGAGAAGATAAAAGACCAGATCATCACCAAACACTGTGAGGGTTAAAGCCTCAAAATATAGGCTGAGAAAAACATTGTGATTTAATTTTAAAAATTATACAAAGCCACCTTACCAATAGTTTTATATCATACCAACAGTGTTTCAGTGTACTATAAGTGATTAAATAGCAGAGAAAACTACAAACACATTATCTCTAAGGAGTAGTGCTGAGGGAAGATCAAAGTCAAGAGAGGAGACAAAAGCGAGGATACTAGAGAAGTGAGAAGCCTCTGGCATCTGTAGCTGCAGCAAACATTAAATATAGTCTGACTCTGAACCAGCTGACTCCACACTAAAGGCTTATTTACCCCAGTTCATATTACACACCCACCTTTAAAAAAAATTGTCAGGCTTGACAAAAGGAAGTAAAAATGCAGTATAGAGAGTCACAGCTATCACTATAACCAAACAGAAATGACAAAGATGTTGGAATTCAGACAGAGGGTTTAATATAACTATGAAGATGGTAAGTGCTCTAATGCAAAAAAAAAAAAAAGAAAAAGAAAAAGAGTAAAGAATACAAACAAGAAAAAAGATAATAAGCAGAGAGATAGGAACTCTAGGAAAGAAGCAGAGAAAAATGTCAGAAATAAAAAGTGATTTACCAAAAATGAAGAACGCCTGTGATGAGTTATCAGTAGATTAGACATGTTGAGGATAAAACCACTGAGCTTGAAAATATGTCTATAGAATCTTCTCAAAATAAAATGAAAAAAAAAGAATATTCAAGCACTGTGAGCTAATTTTTGCAAAAGTGCAAAATGTACATTATATACATTATTAAAATAGCAGAGAGAGGAAAAAGAGATAATTGAACTGAAGAAATAGTTGAAGTAACAATGGCCAAGAATTTTCCAAAACAAGTGAAAGACAAATGATCCAGAAAGCAAAAAGCTCAAACAACAGTAAACATGATAAATACAATAAACAAAAAGAACACACATGAACCTAATATAAACTGTAGGCAAAAGGGATATCTTGAAAGAACACTGCAAATGAAAAACATCTTATTTGTATAGTAACAAGGAAAGAAATTATAGGAAACATCATCAAAAACTAAGGAAGCAACAAGATGTGGAAGGAAAGTCTTCAAACATTGAAAGAAAAAAATCTGCAAATCTACCATTCTATATTAAAAAAATCTGATAAAAATGTAAAGAAGAAATAAAAGCTTCTTGGATGAACAAAAAACAGAGGGAATTTGTATCAGCCTTCCTTGCAAGAAATATTAAAATAATTTTTTCATAGAGAAGGAATTATGGTCAAAAACACAGATGTATATGAAGAAAGAGTGTTAGAGAAGAAATAAAGATAAAATGAAGTACTTTGTGTTATTTTTAAAGACAGCTATTGTTTAAAGAAATAGCAATAACAATGTATTGAGGAGTTGTAGCATATGGACCCACGAAACCAATGACAGCTATGTCGTGAATGATAGGAGAAATAATTGGTGATATTCTGGTATAAGGTAGCTAGACATCTGCACTATACATAAGTAGCATAGTCTTACTTGAAGGTAGATTTGTTTTATTAAAATATATATTATAAACACTATGGTAACCATTAAAATTTTTAAAGGAGAATAATTAATATATTAAGAGAGGAAACAAAATGGAATTTCATAAAGCTCAACTAAAATTTAAAAAGGGAAAGAAAGGGAGAAGAAATAACAAAAACTGAAATGAATAGAGAACAAAAACATGATAGCTATTAATCTGACTATATCATTAATATCTAAAAGGTAAATGTCCAAACATATCAAACAAAAGACAGAAACTCTCAGAGTAGAAAAACAAAACAAAACAAAACTCAATTATATGTCATCTACAAAAAACCCACTTCAAATATAAATGTTCAGACAGGTTAATATCAAAAGAATAATGCAAGATACACCATGTTAACCCTAAAAAAGAGAGAGGTGAGGTATCAATGTTAATTTTAGATCCATCAGACTTCATAACAACAACAACAACAACAAAATTCAGGGATAGAGGGTCGTCATATAATAATAAAGAGGTCAATTCTGTAAGAAAGCAACAGTCCCTATGTGTGTACCTGACAGCAGTCTCCTGATACATGAAGTTAAAGCTGAGAGGACTGAATGAAAAATAGACAAATCCACTATTATTGTTGCATACTTCAACATCTTTCTCCATAAGTGATAGATAGAGCTGGCAGAAATCACTAAGGATATAGATGACCCGTAAAACATCATCAATCTTCTGGATCTAACTGACATTTATAGAACACTCCATGCAACAGTAAAATTGACATTCATCTTGAGCTCACATGGAACATTTACCAGGATAGATGGCATTCTGGACCTAAAAATGCACTTTACAAATTTAAAAGTATGAAAACATACAAAATGTACCCTAGGACTATGTGGAATTAAGCTTGAAATCAATAACAGAAAGATGGAAAATATGTTAATTTTGAAAAGCAAAGACACTTAGAAATAATGCTAGGGTCAAAAAATTTTTAGAGAATTTTAAAAAATATTGAACTAAATGGAAATGAAAAAAATGAAAGCATGTCTCATGAAAATTTGTGAGATGTAACAAAAATAGTGCTGAAAGGAAAGTTAATAGCTTTAACTGCATACATTAGAAAATATCCCCAGACAACATTATTATCTACACAGAAAATGATAATAATTTATAAACCCAAACTCTTAGAGCAAATAAGTGAGTATACCAAAGTGGCAGAATACATATTCAAGATACAAAAGTTGGCTGAGCATAGTGGTGCATGCCTGTAACCCCAGAGGCTCCGGAGGCTCGGGAGGCTGAGGCAGGAGGATTAAAAGTTCAAAGCCAGCCTAAGCAACTTGGCAAGGCCCTAAGCAACTTAGTGAGACCTTATCTCAAAAACAAAAACAAAAACAAAACAAAAAACCCCCCAGAAATAAAGAAAGAAAAAAGAAAAAAATTTTTAAAAAAGTCAATTGTTTTCTTACATACTAGCAAAAACAGAACTTAAAATTTAAAAATACCATTTAAGACAAAAATCAAAAAAATACTTGTATATAAGTCTAGAAAACCACATACAAATCTATATGCAAAAAACTACTCTTATGAAAATAATCAAACATCTAAATAAATGGAGAGATATCCCATGTTCATAGATAGGAAGATAGTATTTTAAAATTTTTAATTCTTTCCAACTTAATCTTTACATTCCATACAATTCTAATCAAAATCCTCATAATCCTTTTATTCATATCCACAAGATGACTCTAAAATTTATATGGGAAATTAAAGGAACTAGAATAGCCAACATGATAAGAGTTGAGCAAAGTTGAAGGATTTACACTGTCTGATTTCAAAACTTGTTAGAAAGTTACAGCCAGGTGTGGTGGCACATACCTGTAATCCCAGTAACTCCAAGGCTGAGGCAAGAGGATCTCACGTTCAAGGCTAGCCACAGCAATTTAGGGAGACTGTCTCAAATTTTTAAAATAAAATAAAAATGACTGGATATTATAGCTCAGTGGTAGAGAGCCCTTGAGTTCAATCCTTCAGTACTGCAAACAAAAGAGAAACCCAAATTGTTAAAAAGCTACAATAATCTAGACTACATAATATTGATCAAAGAATAGATACCATTCAATGGAACAGAACAGAGAGCCCAGAATAACATTCAAACAAATTACAGTGATCCCTTGTTATACAAAATTTTAGTAATCTGCAGTCAACCTGTTTGAAAATATTAAATTGAAAATTCCAGAAATGAAAATTTCATGGGTTTTAAACCACAGGCCATTCTAAGCAGCATGATGAAATCTCACACTGTCCAACACAAAATGTGAATAATCCTTTAGTACATCATACCCACCTTGTTATGCCACCTACCTGTCATTCACATAGTAGTTATCTTGGTTATCAAATCAACTGTCCCTATATCCCACTGCTTGTGCTCAAGTAACTCTTATTTTATTTAATAATCACCCACCAAAGGAGGCAAAGAAGGTAACAGTGCATTAAAAGAATCAAATATATTGATTCTGGGACCACATGGTAATGCTTTAGGGCATATAGGAACAAATACAGTACTTATATAGTACAGGACTATCTATAGTTTCAGGCTTTCACTGAGGTCTTGGGACCCATCCCCTGTGGATACAGGAAACTACAGTATAACAAATTTATTTTTGCACAGGTGCAAAGATAATTTAATGGAGAGAGGTAGCTTTCTGGATGCTCTTATGCATAAATACAAACATAGGCACAAACCTTATACGTTATACAAAAAAGAACTCTAAATGGATTATAAACCTAAATTTAAAATGTAAAACTATAAAATTTCTAGAAGAAAACAAAGGAGAAAAATCTGCGTAACCTTGTGTCTGGTGATGAATTTTTAGACACAAGATCTGTAGCACCAATCCACAAGAGAAAAAAGGAAAAACAAAAAGGACAATTGTACTTTAAGATTAAAATGTTATGAGTTGTTAGAACAAATAAATAAATAAAATGTTATGAGTTTTAGTAGGATTTCTCCTTCTAATTAATCTCTTGTACAAAGAATAAACATCACCAAAGAGAAGGACTATTAATACAGTGTCCTTATTTGGAAAAGAATTTAGTGTTGTTTACCCTGTGAATTTGTGGATAAAAGATTCTCACTACTTAGCTTGTAGATTATTCAAATCAGAGAAGTTCCTTCTCCTTCTGTCCCAGGGCAAATCATTTGAAAATTCAGAGGACTAAATTGTTTCCAAAAATCACCCATCTTCCTCTTGGGTCTTCAGATAGAACCTAAGGGTACATTTGTTTGCGGGAGAAGAGCAACAACAATGTTTTTCTTAGTTATGTCCCTTTTTCTTAAAGACTATAATTATTTCTGTCTCTGTTCTTTCCTAACTATAATATCTGGAACTTTTTCAGCTGATATTTTCAGTTAGTTTATGAAGAAATATTTTAGAAGCAATCAAAGAAATAACTTATAAGAGCTTGGTTTTCTTTTCACAAATAAAAAATTATTTGTTTTAGTTTAAACCTGTGTACTGCTCTATAAGTTATGATAGGTTTACATATATTATCTTATTTTAACTATCTCAAAGACCGAAGGAAGCAGAAACATAACATCTTATACTTGTGTTGAAAAGGAAGTAACTGGAGCTCTAAGAATATACAGGTCTAGGTTATGAACCAAGTTCCAGTAGGAGTGCAGCCCCAAATATAAATCCAAGATCCATTTTTCCTTATAAAGCTATGATGATTCTAGTATTTTGAATATTTTATACAAATTATCTGGGTTGCAAATTTTGTTCATTTATTTATCCTTCTTATCTCACATCAGCAAGTTTTTTCATACCTCTTTGATCTATTAACATGGTGTGAATCAAAGTTAAAGACTGCCTTTTGTTTTAGGATTAAGATTGTGATGTTTAGACCCAAATTACATGAACAACTTGGTTGTACAAAATGTTTTGAGAGTTCATCCCTTGTAAGTTCATGTGTAATACGTTGGTGATCAAATGTTGAATAAAACATGATCTATTACTTTAAGAAGCATTAGTCTAGTGGAGGAAATAGACTTGTAAACAACTAATTCATTAACATATACACTATTAGAAGCTATGCATAGATGTTATAACAGTGCAGAGGAAAGACACAGTAGTGTGGATAGATGAACAAAAGAATATTTTATGATAATGTGGTTATAGTTTTAAAAAATATGTTTATGATTTGTTATTAACGCAATAAGAATATTTGCATCCTATGTCCATTGTAGGTATTATTCTGTCGTTTTTCTTTCTTCAGATGTCTTTTTCTGATTTTGGTATTAAAGTAATGATGGTCTCATAGAATGAATTTGGCAGTGTCTGGATTTTCATTTTCTAGAAAAGATCACAGAGAATTGAGATCATTTTTTCCCTTACTGATAGACATCAAAAGAACTCACCAAAGAAATCATCTGTGCCTGAAGCTTTCTCTTTTAGAAAGTCATTGTTTCAATTCCTTTAATAAATATAGGTCTATTCAAATTATCTGTTTTTTCTTGTGTGAGTTTTATAGATTTCATCTTTCAAGAAATTGGTACATTTTGACTAACTTCTCAAAGGTGTGACCATTGAATTGTTCATAGTCTTCCCTTATAATGTCCATAATAAGTAATAACAATATCTCTTTCATTTCTGAATTTGGTTCTTTGTCTTTTCTCTTTTTCCTTGGTTAGCCTGTCTTGAGGTTTTTTATTTTGTTGCATTTTTGATGAATCAGCTGATTTTTCTCTGTTTTCCTATTTACAATTTCATTGATTTCTTTTCTAATTCTGTATTAGGTCCTTCTTCCTTTGACTTTGTGTTTAGTTTACTTAGAGTCCTAAGGTGGAAGTTTACTGCTTTTGGAGTTTTAAAAAATATTTGCATTATGTACTATAAATTTCCCTCTCAACACTGCTTTTGCTGCATCCTGTAAATTCTAATAAGATGTATTTTCATTTATTTCAAAATATTTTTAAAATATCTCTTAAGACCACTTTGAACCAAATCTTATTTATAAGTGTTTTATTGGCTCTCCAAGATTTATGGATTTCTCTAGCTATCTTTGTTCTAAATCTTTAATTTAATTCCATGTGGTTTGTACACATACTTTGTATAATTCCTATTTTTTTAAGTTTAAGAGTTTTGTTGTTTTGCCCTGAATATGGGTCCATTGATAAATGTTCAGTGTGACCTGGAGGTAAATGTCTATTTTACTGTTTTTGGAAGAAGTGTTCTATAAATGTCACTTAGGTCAAGTTGATTTATGGCATTGTTCAGGTCATCTGTACCATCACTGATTTTCTGCTTGCTTTATCTATCCATTACAGGCAGAGGAGTGTTGAAGTCTCAACTCTGATAGTGAATTTGTTTCTTTCTTTTTGCTATGCTTGACATTTTTCGATGCTGTCTTATTGAGTGATACTCATCAAAGATTGTTATATATTCTTGGAGAAGTAAACATTCTACCATTGTATATAGCATTCAGTATGTCTCATAATCTTTGTTTTGTCTTGAAGTATAGTTGCTTGAAATCAATGAAATAATTGAGTTATCTTTTGCCTAACATGGTATTCAGTTTTCTTATCTCTACTTTTAATCTAGATGAATACTGATATTTTAAATGGATTTTGCATAGACAATACATAAATGGGTCTTATATGTTTATTCACTCTTCCTATATCTGTCTTTGATGTGTTCTATTTAGACTATTCACATTTAAAGAGATTAAATTGAAACGACTGAATTATTATCTTCCATGTTTGTTTGTTTTTATTATTACTGCCACAGTTATATTTATTCTTTCTTTTGCCTTCTTTGACTTCAATTATACATTTGCTATTATTCTATTTTACCTTCTATTTTACCATATCAATTATATTTTTGAGATTTTGTGAATGATTGCCCTGGAGTTTACATGTTTATTGTTTATTCGAGGTAAATTTTTAATTGAATATTAACATACATGGGTATGTATACTAATTGTAAGCAAATAGCTCAATGGATTTTCAAGAAGTGAATCTCTTGTGTCTTTAGCACCTAGATTAGGAAACAGAATGTTACTAGCATTGAAAAACCCTTTCATTGTCCTTTACCACAGTATCCACCAAAAGTATCCACCATCCCAGCTTTTAGAACAATAGATTCATTTAGACTATTTTTGAAAAAATTCCTTGGGGCTTTAGTTTTGTTTGTTATTTGTGCTGGCTTTTACACATGATAGTTGTGTATGTGTATGTGTGCGTGTGTGTGAGTGTGTGTGTATCTTTGGATATTTCTGATGGTATGCTCACATTTAGTTGATCTTTATCTAAGACAAACCTGATGACGATTATGAATGCTTTCCTCTCTAGAGAATTTAAACTGATTTTTACTAGAAGAGGTATGTGACAAGGCCAATCTCACGACTACCTGAGTATACTTCAAGGTCTCTGGACTAATATGGGAGTTTCAGATACAGGTCTTAGCATCATGCTGATGATCTAACATTCAGTTGTTCTACTACAATATAATATTGAGTTTGCTCTTAGGATCATCTAACCCCTTGGGTGTGTTGACTGCTCACTGATTATTTTTCAAATGACTTTTGGGGACAGTGTGATCCTTTCCCCACATTTTCTGACCCCAGTCATGCAATCATAGCTATGTGTTGTGCAGCCTTCAGCTGTGTTCTAGCAGAAGGACCTCTCAGAGTCTCTAACTAGTCAGAATATTAGAAGGAGAAATCGACATTAATTTTATTCTTAAAATGTGTAAGTCAGTCCTATGCTTTTACCTTGACTGGTGTGAAGAGGAAAGAGAGACAGTGTCATCACTATGTGTGTCTTAACTAAGTGATACCCATAAATTATCCAGGATTTATGGTCTTTTAAAAAATAGTATCATAAGAATATTTTGAAATAATTTTAAAAGGATAAGATATGAAATCACTTCAGTTTACTTGGGATTAGTGAATGTAATACTTCAAGGAAATGATATACTCATAAAATTTTATTTGAATTAAGGAAATCTTAAGATTTCAAGGACCATTGCTATTTCAAAATTTATGCGTGTTTATTTTCCTAAATGAACACATAGATGCATAAATATTCCCCAGGACATAACTGTCTTTATAATTCATTCCCCACTACTGGTCCTTAAGGAACTGGTCTATCTCCTTCTATATGGGCGTTTGTTCCAATCATCACACTAAATTCTAAATTAATGGCTAAAATGACTCTTACAGGTTCAGTTAGTTCATAGTTTTATTGTACCTAGTGGGGTTGTTACTAAATCATCCTGTATGGTGGGTTATGCAATTCGCATGACACACACAAATATGTATATCTTGGCCATGAATTTCAGTTCAACTTAAAATTATTATTTCTTTAAGATAAATGAAACTGTGGCATCCCCACACTGGTTGTTATCAGGTTAATAGAATCAGAAAAGTGGATGGTTTAAACAGAATTGTTTACGAGGCATTTTTGCAAACATGATTGTTACGGTTTTCATGTGTGGTATCTATACAAAAAGCTCACCTTAAACAATGCAGAAAGGTTCAGAGGTGAGATGATTAGATTATGAGAGCTGAAACCTAATCAGTGGGTTGATCCATTTAATGGATTAATAACTTGAATGGATAACTGGATAGTAGCTGTAGGCAGGTAGGGTGTGGCTGGAGGAAGTAGGTCACTGAGGGCATGCCCTTGGAAGATTATATCTAGTCTTCCTGGCTCCTCACTCTCTATCTGCTTCCCGGTCACTATGAGCTGAGTAACTTTCCTCTGGCACACCGTTCTCCCACGGTGTTCTGCCTCATCTCAGGCCCAGAGCAATGGAACTGGCTGACCATGAACTGAATCTCTAAAATCATAAACCCCAAATAAACTTTTCCTCCTCTAAATTGTTCTTGTTAGGTATTTTGGTCACAGATGAAAAACTGTCTAACACAATGATGAACACTTTTTTTTAAAGTTAGTTTTCATTTCAAAAATTCAATAAAAACTTAAAATTTTGGAACCTCCAAATGCTTACTTTGCTTTTTTAATCAAGAAATTTTAAAGATATTTCTAAATACTTGGGAGATGTTTGTTTTAGAAGAAAATAAAAATAAGAGAAATCTAAAAATTTTTTTGTTGCATTGCTCTTCAATCATATTGGGATGGTCCCAAGGAAATGAGAGGAGTTATTCTTTTAGCTTCCCTTATTTTGAAGTTAGCATTGTTACTGGTACTTTATAGATTCTGATGTTTGAGCTCAGATGGTTTCCCTGTAAAAACTATTTCTAGAGTCTCTGGTTTTAGCCAAGAAATCTCTGTGTGCCATTCTTGTCACTTTTCTTCTGCAAGTTTTAGGACAAATGTCCTAAAACGATTAATCATGTATTATAAATAACATATAAGGGCCAGATAATGATGGTAGATATGAATTAGTTCTCCCAACAGAAATCAGAGTAAAAACTGGAGACAAAAAAATTATAGAATGGGAGTTGGGCAGAGGTATGTTGCTTCTTCCCAAAAGAGTTTTTTTTTAATTTTTCATGAAAAAAATATTCTAAAAATACTTCAGAAATTCTACAATAGTACTGTCCACTGAGTTGAAGATGAATATGTGGATTACTGTTTTAAGACATATATTTTGGAAGAAAAGATAAGCCATATGGCTAGTGGGAAATAAAGCAATATTTGGGGCCAGAAAAAAGTATTTTCTTCTCTTTTACAGGGACATGAACACCAGACTGTTAACTTTGGACTTCATCATAGTTATAGCAGCTAGATGAAAATGTCGGGTAGATGAACACTGAATGAATCCATATGTGGCTGACAAACTGCAGGAACTGGCTGTACCATGAGCTTGCTCATATAGAGATGTAAAAGGTAGGAATTAAAGAGGAATTCAGTAAATCAACTAAATTATCACATCTAATTTGTTCCTAGATTGCACACAAATATTCATTGGAATTAAATTCTGACCAATGCATAATATTTAATGATGGTCTTGCCAAACATAAAGAATAGTCATTTGGGAGCCAAATAATCAATATTAAATTTTTTAAATTTTATTTTGTTAGGAAATGAAATATAGATTTTTTAAAATGTTTTTTTTAGTTGTCAATGGACTTTATTTATATGTGGTGCTGAGAATCGAACCCAGTGCCTCTCACATGCTAGACAAGTGCTCTACCACTGGGCCACAACCCCAGCCCTGAAATATAGATATTGACACTATACCTCACAAATAAGAAGATATGTTTCTCTGTGTCTTGGTAATGATAACCATAAAGATCACAGTATTTAAACTTACTCAAAAGTATTTTCTGAACCAAAGGATACCTAGAGCTTACTAAAGATGGGATCTTTTCAAACTTATTTGAGAAGAGAGTCAATAGAGAGGAAGTCAACAAATCAGATTTGTGACCATCTTTTATACACTCTCAAATTTCTGGGCATAAGCAGGACATTTCTGCTTTAACTTTGTTTCACTTTCAAAAGTTAACAAGTTATGTGGCAATCAGATTGCTGAGAAAGTTGGCTATGTGTTTCCTTTATCACTTTCTTTTCTTTGAAACAGTTATTAATAGCCTGTTAAACATATGAATGCATAATGATGTTCAGAACCCCCAGGTTTCAAAGCAGCAAGTGCATCCATCATTTTTTCTAGTCTAACTAAAGGGCTCAAATTTACTTCCTGACCCAACTCAGTAGACAAAGTCCCCATCCAATTCCTCCAATGAATGATTCACTCACAGGCTGTGCTCAAATTTTAGATTCCTATTTTACATGTCTCTAGGTCCTAACATAATCCAGAATAGGTATAACTAACCAAAGCATTAAACTCCTTTCTTTCTAAGTGATTTTAAAGCCATGTAAATTTTGGAACTCACTAACAATTTAGATCTAGTCAAGGATTGATCCAAATTACTTTGCTATTTTTCTCAGGCATTTCCCACTACCAGTATTATACCAATAGAAGCCAACTTATGCTACTTGGTACATGACATTCTATTTTAGTCATAGCGTATTGGTATATTCAAAAATCAATATTAAAAGATGGAGGCTTTCCCTTTTGTGGGGGGAATGTGGGTAGAGGTGATGTCATTCATTCCTATGGCTTTAAATTCCCTATATTTATATCTTCAGCCCAGACTTTTCACTGTAGTTCAAGCTTCTAAATTCAAATCCCTACATGAACAACTCTCCTGGTATTTCAAATTTAACTACTCTGAAATTAAATTCTTTCTTCCTGCCTCTCCACCCCAACCTGCTTCTGCTCCTCCCTCAGCCTCCAACTCCCAATCTGTTCCTCCCTCAAACTTCCCTCTGTAAGTCAATGGCTTCACTAGCCACACTACTAAAGCCAGAAACCATACAATCATCCATGACTCAATACTTTCCCTTATCTGCCACATGTAATCCATCAGTGTATTAGTCTAATTGAGTTGCTATAACAAAATTCCACACACTAGGTGTCTTATAAACCATTGACATTTTCTTCGTATAGTTTTGGAGGCTGGAAAGCCCAAGATCAAAATGCTGAAAGATTTAGTCTCTAGTGGGTAAGACCCTTCTTCACAGATGGCTGGCATTCTGCTGTATTCTCATGTGGCAAAAGGGGCAAAGGAGCACTCTGGGGCCTCTTTAATAACAGCAGTAATCCCATTCTGGGATAAATCCTCCCGACTCAGTTACCCTTAATTACTTCTATTACTTTCACCTTCTATTACTTTTACCTTCTATTACTTAGGGTTACAACATATGACTTTGGGGGAGGGGCAAAACATTCACTCAATTGCTATCTGCAAGATTTGTTTAATTCTTAAAACATACCTTCAGTCCATCACTTCTCTCCTTCTTCCTCCACTTTTACCACTCCAACCTGTCACCAGAATATTCTACCTATGCTACTACAATTGCTACCACTTTAAGGTCTAAGTAGTCTTCCTGTTTCCATACTTGCCCCTTCCAATCCTTTTTTCTCTAACTAACCAGCAAAACTCTCAAAAATGCATACCATGTAATTCTTCTGCTTTAAATACTTTATTGGTTTCTAACTGGGTGGGTAATAAAACACAAACTCCGTATCATAGCAAGCAATGCCCCACAAGATCTGGCTAGAGAAGATGACTCAGATCTCATATTCTACTTCTCTCTTTCAAACTCAATAAACTCCAGTTTCACTAGATTACTCAAATACACCACAAACTCCATTACTTTGGATCTTTGTGGTTTGTCTATAGTTTGTTCCTGAATCTTCCCCAGTGTGATGACTTCTGTGCATTCTTCAGGTCTCATGCTAAGTATTATCTACTTAGATCTTCCAAACAATTACCTCCCTGCTATCATTGTTTTCTCTTATAGCATCATGTATTTTTCCTTCAAGGAAAAATAATTATTTTCTAATTTTTAATTATTTTCTTGTTAATGATCTGTTTTATTTTTAAATATTTGAGTTCTATAAAGTAAAAACCATATATGTGCATCCATCCTTTGACAACTTTAATCCAAGAGGCTTTCCAGTAATTGGTGCTCAGTGGTTATTTCCTGAATGAAAGCATAATTATATGACTGGATCAATGAAGGCTGGTTTACCTTTTGAACTCTGATTTTATGATTACAGATTCTAAATTATTTGCATGGTCAAATTCTGCTGGTGAATCTGGTGTTGTGATTCATACTGAAATGATTTTCCATAATATACAAACTCACAATGAGGTTTAAAGAAATTTTACTTTTGTAACAAAATAATATTGATTATGGCTCAAATTTCAGATTTTTAAAATACAAATAAATATTTAAATGTAACAATTTTCCCCTGCCTTTAACCTCTCCTTTCTTCCTGTGCCTGTCAGGCAGACAACACCCTAGGCCTAGGTTAGGAACAGATTGAGGACTGGCATTAAGATATAGAGTGAAGAACCACTTTTTGGAAAGATATGCTCTATGCAAAGGCAATTCTGAAGAAAATGCCAAGTTGAATTCCAGGCAGCCTGTTCAAATGAATCATAGCTGAAAAAGAGGCTCAGTATGACCCTAGAGATGGAGCTGGGAAGACCTAACTCTAGAAAAGTTAAAAAGAGGGAAGTGAGTCCAGGGTGATTGCTGAAGCAGATTTTAGATTTTGTGAGATGTTTATGCTGTGAAGTGAGCAACATATGGTAAAAGGTGTTGACTGAGTTAGCACAATCAATAATGATGTAAACGCAGAGCAGATCATACTCTGGGTCCACTGGTGGCAAGAGAGTCCTCAGACTTTGAGAAGACTGGCCTTTGAAATCCTATTCTCTATTCCTTTGCTCCAGTTTGCATATTCTTTCAATAGTTAATCATTTACCTCTTCCTTCTAAAAAGAATGCATTTTGTACAATTTATTTGAATTTTCATTTTTTCTTCTATATCAGATTAAGTTAATACAAGTGAGATTTGATGACATTTGCATTCTGCTAGTTCTTTATTTGAGCATGTTCTAATTTTCATACATTAAGGTGTTAGGTATAGTTATAAATATAAAGCACATGTGTATATGGTAAATCCCCAGCATTTCCTTAAGTGGGAACTAACTTCATCTAACCACCACCACCACCCAGGAAAGCTCAACAGGGATGGATCAGGATTCTATCTGCCTGCTTCTCTCTATCCCTTTCTCTCTCCTTCCTTCTTTAACTTAACAATTGAATATTTACTTATTAAGCACTTATTCTGTACATTGTTCATCATGCCAAAGTTAACATTCAAACCAAGAAAATATAAACTTAAAAGGTCTTACAATCAAAAAATTTTATTCAAACAATAAAATATACTTGAAAATAAGAACACAAGACAAGGAATAATGTAGTTCTTAAGGTCCAAAACAATGTTTTGCAAACTACAGGTTGCCAATCACCCCTTCCTGGGTCATAAAAGAAATTTGGTTAGGAACCAAATAACATAATCAGGAAGAAAAACTGACAAATATGTTAAGTCAAATATGTGCATTAATAAAATATATTTTTTTCAAAAGATGTTTAGAGGACAGATGTATGTATCCAAAGTAAAGTATATGCTTAATATGAAACAGGGTTTAAAAAATGTTTGAAAGATACTATCCAGAGAAGAAACCAATTATTTTATTATGAGTGGTCAAAAAAGTCAGGCTTCTTTGAAAGGGGCTGGAAGTACTTGAATGAGGCTTTTCAGAATAAAGAGCTATAAAAAGAATTCTGTAATTGTAAATTAAATTACAACCATAACAGAAAGTAAACTTCATAGAACTAGATTAGTCCTTGAGTGAACTGCTACCCCAGTGAACTGCTACCCCAGTACCAACTATCCTTCCAGAAACTTCTAGGAAACACCTTACCAATATACAATAAAACTTTGATTTCCTGACTTGGCATCATCTCTTATCTCTGATGCCTTAGGGAAACTTTTCCAGAGTTGTTCTTGTGAAATATACTACACTTAAAAATGTAGTTCAAAAAAACTTCCCTCCAGTTGCTTCTTTCAAATATTTATGTATTTAAGATACTGAGATTTTTCTTTAAAAACGTGAAAGACCTAAAGATGCTCAATTCAATAAATTGAAATGGAACTCCCCCCGCCACACACACACATGTATTAGATTCACTTGTGACTTCTATTGGACAGTGGCTTCTCTGAGTTCTACTGGTCTAATTTTTATTGGGCAAAAATTCAAGGACTCAGAACAACTGATTTAATTTAGCATTTCTTTTTTATACAAAAGAAGGAAATAAAAAGAATAAAAGCAGTCAGGGTGGCCTCAGGAGAAGAGGAGCTGTTGTTGCAGGAATCTTGCAAGTTAATGAGAATTCACCGGGGACTCAAGAGCGATGGAGAGAGGGGGAGAAAGGAGGAGATGGAGGGGGGATAAAAACTCTTCCTTTGCAGCTGGCCCTCTCCCTCATTTGTTGCTCCAATAAGCAGTAATTAGGTCCTGAGCTAATGGTGTCAGCTGATCTGCTGTTTTTAGGCTAGACCCAGAGGAAATCTCCATGGAAACCCTGCTGGAGTCGTCCCCCCACCTGGATGCTGCCTGCTCCTTTCCGCCACCTGGCTGCCGCCCGGCCCGCTGCTACCTCCTCCCGCCTCTAACCTGCAGCCTGCAACATGCGCACTGCCCCCGGGATCCCTAAATGGGACAATTCTGCCCGTGACGTCAGCGCCCAGCCGTCTCCACAGAAACTTTTGTCCCATTGGCCAATCAGAGAGCTTGGAAGGGGCTGGGGGGTGGGGGGTGGGAGGAGAGGGGAGTGGGAGGGGTGGGGGTGAGGGGAGAGGCGAGAGGTTTAGTGTGTGGAGCTGCTCGCGCTCCGCCCGGGCTGTCAGTCCCTGCTCCAGCCGCCGCGAGACCTTCCCGGAGACGCGCACACACACAGCGCACCCCCCACACACCGCACACCCTCACTCCCTTGCTCACACACACGCACACACTCAGCCTGGCCGAGCAGGAGCCACTGACCATTTTGCAAGTGCTGGGACCAGCTGCAGCGCGGTGGGCACAAACACTGCGCGTTCCCATTCTGGGCTTTCGTCTGGGAGAGGAGGACGAGTAGTGAACGTGGACTCCGACGCCGACCAGGCGCCGGGCACTGGTCGGGCCGCCTTCCTGGCAGAGCCGCTCCCTGGGACAGGCGCGGGCCTCGACAGAGTGGAATAAAGAGGAGCGGCTGCAGCCACTGCGCGAGGAGGATGGGAACTCCCCTATTTCCAGCACTGTAACAAACGGATGGAAATCCTGAATGGAGGAACCGCTGACTTCATTTGCTTGGGAAAATCGTCCAGAGGAACTCAAATTTGGCTACTCTGAGCAGTGGAGGGGGTGTCCATGACGTGGCAGGGGGAAAATAGACAACCGAAACCTCCTGTGTGAATTGCAAACTGTGACCAAGCAAAGGAAAAATGATTTCTCTCTGTATTTTAATTTCATCCAAAGGGTTTCAAGCATCTGTACCATAAACTTACTTCTATGTCTTGTACCCACTTCAGCAGAAACCAGAGGAGTCCTGTCTGAGGGCCCCATCATTATCCAGGAGACCCGCGCCAGCGGCCTGCTTTCCTTTACCCACATCTCTCTGGATCGGATTTCTGTTTGGGGTACTATGTCTATCCTATAGAACTATGGTCAAATTTCTATGAATTTCTGAGACTTAACTCCTAGAACCTACATGTGGGGCTGGAATTATGCCCAATGCATCTAAAGAAATGACATTTTAAACTGTTTTAAAATACCTTGTTTTCTTAAACCCGTAAAACAAGATTTGATAGGCTTACAAACATGACAGGTAAGAACTTTCTCCCTTTTATAGTCTCTTAACGACTGTCGCAGAGGAGACCGAATCGGAGCAGGACCCAGGAGGAAGGAGAGCCCAGGGACCCGTGTGCCCTTCGGGGCTCTCGGGCTCTCCGCCCGGCGACTGCTTTCGGGAGAGGCGCAGCCCTGGTTCCTGGACTACAGGGCCAGTGGCTGGGGAAGCTTCTGGGGCGCGCGAGGGTAGGCGACGTTGCGCTCCACCTGCCCTGCCCCGGACGCAACCCTGGGGCGAGACGTCGAGGGACGACCCCAAATCAATACTAGGGTTTTTAATAAACCAAGGAATGGGATTTTAATTATTCAAAACCCAGCATCTCTGGGCCAGATGCTATTGGGATGGTCCTGGTCACACAATATTAAAGAGACCGATTGCTGGGAGGACGAGAAGAGTGTGTGAGACATCCCTTGCAATTACGAATAAACCAGACTTGGTGGCATGGGGCATTGATTGCTGGTGCCCAACCGGACCCTCCTCCTCTCTCCGGGTTCCTCCCCCACCCCACCCGAGGCAGGCTCCCGCATCGGCCGGGACCTCACGTCCCTGCATCTTGGCCGGGGCTGCATTTTTCATGAGCCCGGGGTGAACAGGTGCGAAGTGCGCTGGGAGCATCCGGCCGACGGCCGGGCACTGGGAACATGGAGAGCGAGCGCGACATGTATCGCCAGTTCCAGGACTGGTGCCTTAGGACTTACGGGGACTCAGGCAAGACCAAGACGGTGACCCGTAAAAAATACGAGCGGATCGTCCAGCTCCTCAACGGCTCCGAGTCGAGCTCCACGGACAACGCCAAATTTAAATTCTGGGTCAAATCGAAGGGCTTCCAGCTGGGCCAGCCGGATGAGGTCCGTGGGGGAGGCGGTGGCGCCAAGCAAGTGCTCTACGTGCCGGTCAAGACCACGGTGAGTGACTCGCCTTCCTCAGTTATTTGTCTGCCCGAGCGGCCCGGCGGGGAGGGAGGGGAGAGGAGGGAGAGAGGGGGAGCCGTGAGCCACAGTTGGCTCGTGTGCCCCCACCTTCCCCAACCCCCTCCCCAAGTCGTCCCCACTCGCATTAGCCAGGCGTGATTTCCCCACCGAGGAGTCTTTGTGGTCCTTTATTTTAAAGCGGCAGCGCACCTCCTGAGCGGTCCGCCCTCCACGCCTCCCAGCACCCGGACCCGCTGCTGCGGCTTCCTTCCCCGGGCCGGGCGGCGTCCTGCGTCCTCGGGCTGGGCCATTGTCCCATGTCCTTATCTGGGAGACTGGTACTTGTCCCACCGCTGCTACCGCGCACAGAGGCCAGGCGTACCCCAGTATCGCGCTCTGATAACAGACCATTCTGATCTGATCGATAGTCTACAGTGTCTCCTCGTTGGCACAAAGCCTGAATGTGGCAGTAGCGGTGAATGTGAGGTTTTCCCCAGGACACTATCAGGTTTTATTGTTAGACCGCTGCCTGGGAGTCCCGGGGCAGTCTGAATGCGTTGATCACTGGCGGAGATCATTGCCAGGACTGCTTAGATTATAGATAAGGTCCTAGAGATTCCTCCTCCCCCCACCCCCATTCCCTTCTGCACTTGCCCGTTGCACAAATAAAGCCGCAGATAGATGATGAACAACAAAGAGATGGGTTTGGGCGCGATCAAATGGTGCATTTATTCGTCTTTCTGGGGTGGCTGTAGTCTCATGGCTACAAAGCTCTAGCCAAGGCGTTGTGAAGTACTGGCAGTGAGAGTCAGTACATCTCAGCCTCACAAGCAGATCTGCCTATGGGGCTGGGGAGCGGCAGCAGTGTGGATCTCCTTTGCAAGAAGATGGGAACTGTGGGCTACAAGTAGGACTGCAGATCAGATGCATGAGACCTTTCTGCCTCACGCTACGGTGGGTACTCGCCTGGAGTAAGAGTGGGGGAGGCTATCTGGCACCCTTTGTATTTTTGCCTCTCTTTGGGATTTTTTTGAGCTTTTGCTCCCCTCTCCCCTCATAGGCAACTGTTTCCTCAAGTAATATTCCTGGAGGATGCTAGAAAGGAGGTGTCTTGAAGGCTTTGCTATCTCTAAGGGAGGTATATGAACTTGGAAATAATGTGCATGGAAAGCTTGTTAAAGCATTATTTGGAGGACCCTTTCAGGTTTGGAAAACAGTTTGTGGTAGCCTGAGATTAATTAGGAATTGTTGTTTTGAGGATGTGTATTTCTTTTGGAATTTATGCGGAATATGGGAAATGAAAATAAAGGTGGAACTGAAACACATACAAGTTGTTGTTTTTAAAAATATAATACTGTTGGAAGATTTCAGGGAGATAGATTTACAGATATAATCTTCATTAACGTGTGGCACTGCTAAAGACAATGGTGAGATTATTGTGTTGCTTTACTAAATGATGAGGACTAGATTGGCATGGATTAGAACTGAGGTTTATTTACATCTACATGAGCCAGAAGCCTGTGAATTGCTTTGGTTTTTGTATTAGAAATAACATTAAGAATTTGATTAAATAATTTATTGTCAGACCAAGTAAATTAGAATTCTAGATAAATGGATAAAATAATTATTTAAGATGTGTTTACTTAAAATATTATTTAATATCATATCTACTTTAAAGAAATATTGCTAGCTGGGAAGTTTGTTTTTCATGCTTTTTATGTTAAACTTGTGTCCCACTGTTTAGCTATCCGGTTAGCTTGATTTATGCATCAGTCTAATGAGTTGTATAGATTTGGCTACATCCATTATGTGTGTTAACATATGTATCATTTAAAAATATTGATTAAAAATTCTAAATAAGAAATTCCATAATGATTTTAAAGGCACTAATATAATCATTGATGTCAGTTATTCAAACCAGAGTTCCCATTCTCTAATACCCATGTTTCAGTCAAAAATTAATGCAGAGTTGTAAAAAAAAAATTACTGTTAAGACATCTACTGTAGAGTGACAACTCTGGAGTAATAATAAAGGAACACGTGTTTCTTGTTCCAGTAAAGATTCCATATATTTAAGGGAGAAAGTGTGATCTATCGGGTGATATTCTTAGATAATGATTTCCATGTAGTATTTATGAGCTGTGATTTTCATTCAAGCCTGTTTAGAAATGTCGAGGAGGTTTTTTTAATTCATGAACTCTTCTATTACTCTTTATGAAATTTTTCTGCTTCTGACATAGAATTACAGGCTCCACCTTCTCTGAGAGACAGCCAATCATCATTTCAATGAGTTAAAAAATAAATAAATGATCCCTTTTATCCTGTTCCCACATCTCAAATTATTTCTCTCTTAAAAACATGTTGATTTTTCTTCATTAGAGCAGGAATACAATCACTAAGACAAAATATTTATTTTCTTTTTTCAAAGGCATGTATTGTTTGAAATGAAATGTTTTTCTTGGATGATATTTTCAAGAAGAGTAAGAATCATCCCAAGGTCCTTGAGGTTCGAGGGTTCGTAGCTGGCTTTGCTGTCAGTGAGAGATGCTTTGCTCTTGATGTTGTGGTAATGCACTGCTGCTGATAATTAGACATCATTACTACTGCAAAAAAGGGAAAGAGAAAGGGGAGAGGACAGGCCCGGGCTAATTAACTACTTTATTTTAATGAAAGAGAGGGAGACAGATAGCAACTGGGAGGTTATACAAAACAGAGTAGACACACCACATGGACATATAGAATTGCAATAAGACTTCCAGTTTCATAGTTAAGGAGACTTGGTTTTACTTCTTATTTCCCCAAAATAATAGCTGTAGATTTGCAAATACTCTTGTCCCTAAACCTTAAATTTAATTAATGATAAAATTGAGCATGAGACAACTGATTTGAAAATTGTCCACTACTGGAAAAGATAAATATGCCTTCTAATATTTGTCCTGGCCATGTCTGAAACTGAAGGGACCTATCTGTCACTAATGTTTAGATTGCTCTGTGGCTGAGGAGATACCGTTTGGTCACCAAGCAACACCATGCTGCAGCTCAGCCATTTTAGGTCTGGAGTGGGACCTGCACTCATGCAGTTTATTGAGCATCCCATCTGGTTCTTTCCATACTACCACTATTTTATATATATATATATATATATAATATATATTATATTATATATATTATTAAGAGTGTCAGAAACTTAGAAGAATTAAATAATGAATAACAAAACAGTTCTGAAAAAGATACAGCCAATGTCTGACATTGATTATAACAAACTTTCAGAGATAATTTTAAATAAGCATAATTGTGGTTATTCTATTTTACTCCTTTGATAGTTTTAGCTGAATTTGTTTTTAGAAACTTTCAATCTTGATTGACATTTTGCTTTTCTGGCAACAGTTAGTTGAAATGTCATATTTACAACCTGAACTAACAAAACATTTGATTTACCATTTGATATTATGAATGATCAACTTAAAATAACCAGAAAATACTTTAAGCCTGTTAATAATATGACTAATGCATTATCATGTGTTTTTAAAAAGCCCCTTGCTTTGAAATAAACATTAAGAAATATGGCAAGCTCATGTTTTTATTTGTCTTTCAGTCTTAACAAAGTAATGAATATTGAAACTGTGTTGTTGAATAACTGCACTAATATTTTTCTTGACCTATATTTCTAGTGGTAGACACTAATATCTAAACTTTGCCTCTCATATATTTTTCTTTTATATAATTCACAATGAAACATAAAATTAATTTTCATTCAGAAGGGAATGTGCATTATCTTTAGCTGTGTCATTTTAAAATGATGATTTATTCAGTTCCACAGTCTGTAGCCCAGAGTTCATATTGTTCTTGCTGTGCATGCTACTAATTGATTACTGTACAGTGATTAGAATGAATATTCATGGACTGGTTGGTTTATAAGCAGTTACTGTTAGTTTTCTGACTATAGTTTGAGATATAAACCTTTAATGTACATCAGAGTACCTGATGAGGAATTTATATACATTTCCACCTCTTCTAACTTCATGCTGGAGGTTCACTTTCCATATATTAGACCTTGATGTGGAATTTGCTATAGAAATCAAATATGAAGAACTGCCAGCAATCTCTTGTGGTACTGTGTCTATGACATAAGGAAAATCATAATAGTGAAGCTAGAAACATGGTTTTGCTAATTTTCTCTACTTCCATAGTGATCATTGCTGCTAATAGCCAACACATTTTTCTCTTATTTCAAGTAATGTGAGAAATATTATAGCATAAGTTTGGGGGATCAAACATCTCAAGAATGAATGGCAACAATGTAGCTTACTATCTGATTTAGTGTCTCCTTATGGGGTTGTTGTGAGGAACAAATCATCAAGTTCCTTCATTTCTATGACAAGTTCCTCACACAGTGCCTTTATAAGCTCTCAGGAAAAACTTTCCATTCCTAGAGGCCAGTCTGGCATGAGTATTAAGGAGCAAGAGATTTCTAACACTAACTCCTCTGAATATAAGGAGGAAATTAGACCCTGTTAGTATGTGAAGGCTTACTCATACTTACTTCCTAGAAAAAAAATTCTTGACTTTTCCATTGGTTCTTCCTTGTCTTAGTAGTAACCATGAAGTTGGGCAGGAAGCAGAATTCAGCCTGCATCTATTTGCTTCTGTAAGCTTCCTGGGGTGGCTGGGATTCTACTCTTCAAGATTTTATTCTCTGGACTCACTGCATGGGATGGAGGAAAGATGAGGAAGAAAATATGCAGACAGCCCAGCAAATCATTCAAGACTTCTAATCCTATGTAAAGATCATAAAGAAGTTTTCCTAATACCTGTTGTATTTATTTAAATTTCTTATTGTCTAACTAAGAAAGATTAAAGTGACTCAAATATGTTTTAAGTTACATTCATTTTTGGTTTTTGCTTTTTTGTTTTTTGGTACTAGGGACTGAACTCAGGGTACCACTGAACTATATTCTCAGCCCTATTTTGTGTTTTATTTAGAGACAGGGTCTCACTGAGTTGCTTAGTGCCTTGCTTTTGCTGAGGCTGGCTTTGAACTCTCGATTCTCCTGTCTCAGCCCAAAGTGCTGGGATTACAGGCGTGCGCCACTGAGCCCAGCTCAAAGTTACATTCATTTTCATAATCTTTAGGTAACAAGATAAAATAAACTTGGGCTGGGGATGTAGCTCAGTGGTAGAATGCTTACCTGGCATGCATAAGACCCTGGGTTCAGCCGCTAGTACTGAAAAGAAACAAACAATGAAAAATACAAATGGCAAGTAACATGGCCTCATGGGCAGGGTTTATATTTGAGAGCAAGATTTAAATCCTGGCTTTGACAAATTGGAGCTATGAGCAAAAGGTAGTTTCTTAGGTAAAGATGGAGTTTCACCTTGTAAAATATCACTAATAATACTGACCTAAACAGTTTTGCATAAGGTTTAACAATAATATGTAGTATATATAATAATACATATTAATTTCTGTAAAATAATAAATATAATATATATCCATAAGTACAAATCATATGGCATGAATAGCATATACCTGACATACAGTAAATGCTGCAAAAACAAATTGTTTTAAGTATTATTGAAAAAATAAGGATGTCATGATGTAATTATAATTAGATGTTATGAACTCAGAATCACATGGCAATATGGAGTTAAAATACAAGGTACATATGTACATATGTATGTACATATGTATTATTCAGATATTCTCATTATTTCATTTATGGAGAAGACAAATGATTGACTTTGTAAAAGAGATTAGATTCTTATTATTTTAAATATCCACGAGAAATGGAAAGAAGAGTTAAAATGTCCTGTCAGATCTCCCATCCATCTATAACTACCTTCAAGTAATTATGAACATCATTCTAGTTGTCTTTCTAAATATATAAACCAAGAGGAGATTAGACATAATGATTGATAGTTACATATGGACAAGCAGAAATATTTTCCCCCAAATTGGAATGATAATCATTTGCTAATTTAAGTAAGAGGAATAAAGTATGTTACCAAAAGGCAACAAAAAAAGAAATGCAAGAAGTTCAGTGAATTATTAAAAATAAAATTTAATAGAGAAGAGTAAGGAAAACTGGTTGAATTATGTTTTTTAAATGTTTTATACGTTATCATTGACTTTCTCTACTGATAAATGAGGAACAAGTATATTTTCACTTCCTCCCTCAATCCTTATTACTTAGCTCCTGGTTTATATCACATTGCATTTATTATAATTATTATATGTTTATGCTGAAATTATATTGTCAAGCTTTTTATGTTTATGTTAAAGTATATAATTTGGTTCTCACCATTGTTTTCTTTGTTCACACCTAAATACTTATCATTTGTTCTTCTACCTGATTTTCTTTATTACTTTAATTTGACTAACTCTAATTTCTGATCACCATGTTTTTCTTAAAAAAGGCTCATAACTGCAAAAAAAATAAAGGCTCGTGTTTTATTCTTTGAGGTGTGTATGCAAATAAGAATATTTGTCCTTTGCTTATATACCTGAAGATCAACTTAACCAGTGATAAATTCTTCATCCTTGAAATTTAATAATTTGGCCATAATTATTTGAATTCTTTGTCTTACTCTGTATTTCTCCTAGGTAACTGTACCCATAACCATGGCTTCAGCCATGACTGGGATTTGGTGACTTAATATGAATCCAGATCTACATTTTGGATTTTCTACCAGGTATTTCCACCAAGATATCCCCATGTACCTCAAACAGAATATATTAATAGATTATTTTTTTCTCTATATACCCCCATCTTAGGCCCTCCAAGTTAGCACTTCTTTTCAAATTTCCTTTCTCCATGGTTGGCAACACAGTTTGCTTATTCTTACAAGCCAAAAATCTTTGTGGCATCATCAGTTTCTCCCTCTTCCTCCCTCCTTATAATCAGTGCTTGGTAAAATATTGTTATTCTACCAACTTAATATCTCTTGAAGCCATGCGATTCTTTTTTTTTTTTTTTTTTTTTTTTTAGTACTTGAGATTGAACTCAGGGGTACTCGACCACTGAGCCACATTCCTATTTTGTGTTTTATGTAGAGACAGGGTCTCACTGAGTTGCTTGCTTAGCGCCTCGCCATTGCTGAGGCTGGCTTTGAACTCTCAATTCTCCTGTCTCAGCCGCCCTAAGTGCTGGGATTACAGGCGTGCACCACTGAGCCTGACTGCGATTCTTACCTTACCTTACGATACCATACCATACCATTTGCCCAAAACTCTTTTGAAGAAAGGGATTTAATCTTTAGTACATGACATAATGAGTGATGCATTGTAGGTGCCCAGTATTAAGGGAAAAAATAAACATTGCTCTCCAGTCTGGCACTACATGACAGGACATTCTTGTTTACCACCATACAACAGCTTCATTTACCACTACAGAACAGCTTTAAAATTTCTGGATCTATAACTGTGTCTATTTGATAATACATCCATCTACCCATCTGTTTTTAATTATGGTAAAAAACCCATAAAATTTATAATCTTAATCATGTTTAATTGTGCAGTTCAAATTTGTTATAATTAACATTTTTGTGAAATATATCTCCAGAATTTTTTTTATCTTGCAAAATTAAAACTCTATATCCATTAAACATATTCCATTTTCCCTCTCCCTCCTTCCCCTGGAAACCACCATTTAACTTCATAGTCTTTGTCTTTTTTGACTGACTCATTTTACTTACCATATGTCCTTAAGATTAATCCATCTTGCAATGCTTGACAGGATTTCCTTCATTTTTTAAAGCTGAATAATACTCCATTGTAGGTATAAGCTGCATTTTGTTTCTCTCTTCCTCTTCTGATGGACATCTGGGTTGCTTTTACTCCTTGGCTATTGTGAATAGTGCTGCTATGAATACAATATGCAAATATCTTACCAAGCCCCTACTTTCAGTTTTTTTTATATACCTAGAAATGGGATTGCTGGGTCCACTGTTTTCCATGGACCATTCTGTAGTCTTACCAACAGTGCACACTAATGGGCATCTTTAGGGCTAAAAAACTGATGACTTTCTCATCTAGAGCCTGTCAATAAACACATCTTTTTTAAGCAATCAGACATATCAAATGTAATGCAATTAATATTATATTAATGCCTTACATTTATCAAGTTCTTACTGTAGTTTATTACTGAGCTAATCTCTGTAAACAAAATGTTAACCTTTAGTCTTCACAATACTCCTATGGTATTAACGCTTTGAGATGTGAAATTTGTGGTTTAAATTAATGTGAATTTCTAAGAACATCACACTTTTTGGGATAAGGACTCATTTCAGTTGGATCCCTTTAAGTCTCTCATCTCTCAATTCTTAAAATAATGTATATACCACTGTACCAATATTGAACATTATAAAATACATATAAATACAAATACATAGGACTGAGATTAATTGATTATATGTAAACACAAGTTTTATTACTTTTTCTTTAGTTTGATAGATCATCCTTTGTACTTTCTGGATGTGCCTATGCTGATTTGTGCAAGTATCTGTCATTCTAATCCATAGTATACAACTGCCTCATAGCAGAACATTGTGGTTAAGATCTTACATTTCAGATAAAACATTACCTCTTGCATTAGAGAGGGTGGCTTTGTAATCAACCATTACTAAACTAATATAATGCTGTAAGCATGTAGATCCATGGCATCCATGAAACAATTATGCACATTTGATGTCTGTGCTGGGGAGAAATTATTTCATCCAAGGCATGTTCTGGAGCTAGTGCAGTATAGAAGAGCCAAAGTATAGAATACAGTGGAGATGAGATTGGATTAGTAGGTTGGAGTAAAATTATGGGAAGCCCCTAGTGTGAAGTTAGAATTTAGATTTCATTTTGTGAGAAATGGCAGCTATCAAATATGTTTGAGGAAGGATGGATGAAATAATTTAGGTAGTATTGTGGGTAGGGACTGGATGTCTCTCAAGTGCTTTTGAGTGTTGCACACTATAATTCAAATGAGGAAAGAACAAAAGTTAATTCCTTTTATTCAATATGTTTTTTGAAATAGTATATAAGTATTAAAATCAGATTATTAAACTTTAAATCAATGTAATTCACTAGCTTCATGTTGCCAAGTAATTGAATAATGTTATATAAACTTCTGACTTTATTAAATTCCAATAAAATATTAAAATAGGATTCTGTAAAAACTTAAGAAAAATAGATTTAAAGGCACTTGAAAGGAATATGGGTCAAACCTTGTAATAAACAAGTTTTCAGTGTTTCTCAATTTGAAAATAATTGTTAACTTCTTAGTTGTTATTACATCTGTAACTGCAAAGTCTTTCCATTGGAAAAATTCTTCTAAAAACCCAAATGGAGAAATCTATATAGAATACTAATTCAAACACAGACCTTTGCAAAGAAAAATGAAAGTTTCAAATATTTCTTAAAACATGGAATTTATGTTTTAAGGCTGTATTCTCTATCTTATCCCCAGTTAGTGTGTGCTTTGTACTTTGATTTTATACCCACGTGCCTCTGTTGACCAGTGTGGATCCCAGTGGTTCTTCAACTTTTGCTCATTTGTGGTTGGCAGAATTCTAAGATAATTGACAAAGCCTTCACCCTGGTATAATCCCTTTCTTTTGGAGTGTGGGTGGAAGCTGTGACTATAAAGAACTAACACTCTCATAAATAATGCTATAAAGGACCAGTGACTTTAAGAAGGAAGACCTTATAGGTGGGTTTGGCCTAATCACATTAGCCTTTAAAAAGCAAGAACTTTTTTCCCAGACTGGTAGAAGTAGAAGTCAGATTGACTCAAAGTCTGAAATGTATTCAATGCAAGGGAAGTTCACTCTTGCTGAGATAGAGGAAGGCATGTGATTAAAAGTTGAGAGAACTTCACCTGATTCCATATCTTGACTATTTTGAACAGTGCTACAATAAATTTGAGAGCAGGAATATCTCTTTAGCACTGTGATTTCATCTCCTTTGGCTATATACTTAGTAGTGGGGCTCCTGGGTCATATGGTAGTTCCAATGCTAATATATTGAGGAACCTCCATCTGTCTGCCATAAAGGCTGTACTCACTCACATTCCCACCAACAGTATGTAAGAGCTCCCTTTCCTCTCTTTGACATCTTCAACATTCCTTATCTTTCATCTTTTTGATAGCAACCATTCTTAGTGGAGTGAAGTGATGGCTTATTGTAGTTTTGCTGTTTGTTTCCCTAATGATTAGTGATGTTGAATTTTTTTTTTTTAATACTTACCTACATGCATGTCCTCTTTTTTAGAAATGTCTATTCTGGTCTCCTGCCCATTTTAAAGGCTAGGTTATTCGTTTTCTTCTTATTGAGTTGCTTGAATTCTTTATATATTTTGAATATTAATTCCTTTTTAGTTATGTAATTGCTGATACTTTCTCACATGCTGTAGATTGTCTACTTTTGTTGATTGTTTCCTTTTCTGTGCAGAAGTTTCTTAGTTTGATGGGAAATTGCATTAGTCTATGTTTGCTTCTGTTGCTTTTTCTTTTGAAGTCATATCCAACAAAAATCATTACTCAGACTAATGTAACAGAGTTTTTCCTCTGTTTTTTCCTGGTATCTTTGAAGTTTCAGGCCTTGCATTTAAATCTTTAATTCATTTTGAGTTAGTTTTTGTTTATACTGAGATAAAGAAAACATGGTATATTTACACAATGGAATACTATTTAACCACAACAAAGAGTTAACTCCTATAATTTGTGACAGCATGCATAGATTTAGAGGACATTATGTTAAGTGAAACAAGCTAAGCAAAGAAAGATAGATACTACCTAATCTCACTCATTTGTGAAATCCAAATAAAAAGCCAATTGCATAGAAATAGCAGAATAGTGGTGCTGGAAGTAAGCAGATAATGAGGAGTTGGAGGAAATACAAGAGAGCTTTTGTACAGCATATACTATAGTTAATGACAATAGAGTGTATTCTTGAAAAATGCAAAACCAATAAGGAGATGTTAAGTATTCTCACCACAAAAATGGTAACCATGTGAAGTAATGCATTGCCTAATTAGCTAGATTTAGTGAGTCTACTACGTATATGTACTTCAGAGTATCATGTTGTATATGATAAATACATACCATTTTATCTGCCACTTAAAAAAAGAAAGAGGGCTGAATACAGCCTCTTAATGCTAAGAGCATAGATGGCCAACAGCTAACACTGGGAACTTTAGTCCTACAGCCACAAATGAATTAAGTCAAGCTGGGAGGTAGAATTTTCAAATGCGAATAGCTGGCTGACACCTTGATTTCAGCCTGATGAGAGGCCAAGCAGAAGACTCAGTTAAAACATCCTGGCCTTCTGATTCACAGACCCTGTGATCATGTTTGGGAAATTTTAAGTCAATCAATTTGTAGTACTTTGTTACTCGGTAAAAGATAACTAGACAGAGTCCTTTCATGTAAAATTTTTATAAAGTTTTATTTGACCAGGATTATTCGTGTTTTAAGATCCAGCCCAAAACAATTTAAATGTATTTTTTCTCCTCTGATATCTGATTGCCTCCATGTTCATGGTTTTGGATGAAATGGTTCATAATTTAATAAAATATGTAATTTATGACAGATGATTTAAGATATTTAGAGACTAATGATGCCCACTAGGCATATGTGTGTGTGTGTGTGTGTGTGAATGTATACACACATATATACTCAAATATATATATATAAATCTTTGATTTTTCTTAATATTTTTATTTAAAAATTACTTGGGTCATTATATTACATCTAATAAATAAAATGAAGGTGGCTGTTTTAGCCATTTCACGGAAGTATGGAGACAAAGTGCATATACCAAAACAAATTGTTATTAATGTAATTAACTTACATAAAGTAGTTTCAGAAACCTAATCCATAGAAAAAAATACCACATTTACTCTCATATTTACAAAATAGCATTAACTCTCATTTATTATAAACAACAGTTCTATAATTTTACTTAACAATATTTTAATATAATGTGCACTTTGAATAAAACCTGCCTAGCATTTGAGGAGTAAAATAAATAACTGGCAGACCTTTTCCTTTTGTTAAGATATTAGATGGAGATGGGAAATAGTTTCCCCTCTCTGTGTTGAGTTTATTTTGATTTTTCTCTTTTCTCTCTGAGGTCTATTCAATAGGCTCTTATGTCCCACTCTTCCTAATTTTAATCAAGTGTTCATTTGTGGTCGTTATTCTTGCAGTTACAGATTTTTCAAGTATTTTGGAGCTGTTAGAAAACTGGAAGGTTGAGAAATTATTCAGTGTTTAAGTTCAAGAAGTTAGAAACTTGATTCTACTAGAAAGAAGCAACCTGTCTTGTAGGCGGAGATCTGGTGTTTTCTGTTTTTTGTTTTGTTTTGTTTTGTTAGTAGTTATTTTTTTTTTCTCATTTGAGTTGTCTTAAGAGAAAATATTCCTTGCATATTGGATCTCATAATTCTTACAAGGTAGTAGTCATTGTAATAAGATTATCCAGTGTCTTTTGGAGTGTTTTTGTTTGTTTGTGGTGGGGTGCTTGCCAGAGGATGGGGATTCCTACAAGCCTGAGGTGAGCCACATGCAGCCTTTTTCTTGGTTCTCACTGGACCTAACTACAGTTGCCAGATGGCTGAAGGGTTTTAGGGGTTTAATGTAGGGACATGGGGCAATGCTAAGTGGCCCATATGGGGATCTACTGCCTTGCTTGGTCATATTATGCCATGCTCTACTCAATTGACCTAATTAGATGTGATTTTCAAATCAAATATCAAAGGTTTATTTGAATATCAGATGTGGGTCACTGTTCTCTTAGCAGTCTCCACTTACATGCTTACTGGTATTTATCTGAGGTCAAGAAAAGAATTTTTCTATGTTTGTTGTAGGTCATTTTTCTCTATAAAAGCTACCATTACAAAATAATTAATTTGATTTTTTGTTTGGTCTCCCTAATTTGGAATATGTTCATTTATGCAGTAATTTGAACAAGAGTAAGGTGGCATTTGCAACTACTTATTAAAGGAGTATTTGTCTACAAATTCATAATTAATAAGGTAGTAAAGGGAACATGCTTATATACTAAGAAAAAGTATAAACTTTTTCTTAAACTGTCTGTCTTCACATAAAAATTGATATATCTATTCCATTATAACTCTCTCTCTACTTAAAGTAGGTATTATGAATAAGTATCCATTAACTATTTTACATTCTGTTAACAATACATAGAGCACAATAATAATAATATATCCTAGACTTTTCAAATAAGGACAATAAGATTATCTTATAAAATTTTAACTTTAAAATCAACATGGTTAATTAGTACAATAATATCCAAAGTCACTTTAAGGTGATAGAATAACTTCAAATCTATAAAGCTAGACTTTAACCTACTTGAAACATAATAAAAACTCTCTGACTAGAGCTTCACTAGTGAATTAACTAAAACTCTTTTTTCCTCTATACAACAGATTGACTAATCCCCAGGACATAGACAGACCTCACTCAGAATAGTCTACCTTGTAGTTATTCGTAGTATTATTACTTGGGGCACGTAGACATAACATGGTTCTATTTTTCCCACATTTTTCTTGCTACTTTTACTTACTATAATTACTTGATATAAATGTTTCATAAATTGATGAAATAAGTACAGAAACTTAAATTCAGTGCCATATAAAAACTCAAATGTGACTCACTAAATACGACTTTGAAAATAGAAAAAAAGAAAACAAGATTTTGCATACCTAGTTTGCTTTACAAGCAACAATTAACTTCTCATTCTACTTTATTGTAATTGAAACTGTAAATCACAGACAATTTATTGTGAATTGTTTACACTCCAGAAATGCCAATCCTTGGACCCATACTTGAAGAAATTTAAGATCTTTGTCCCATCACAAAATTTCAGCAATTAATTTTACATAACTGTACGTTAAATGTAAAATTATATCAAGGTAAACATTTGTAATTTATGCTTTGTATACTGAGCAAAGTCACAATGGATATCATATATTAACATAGAAAGAATATGATCATCAGTGGTGTTTGGTCGAAATGGGTGTACGAGTTAAGGAGACAAATATTGATTGTACCTGCAAAGTAATATAGTGTCATGATGACAGAGCTTGGTGTTTCCTGAAGGTTTATCCCTGTTCTGAAGAGAAATGTTACCATCTGCAGAAACATGATCTCATAATGTAATCACTTGCTATTATTTTATCCTCTCTTAATTGATATTTAACAAGCTCTTTTTATTATTTGGGTTACTAATTCACTTGGAAAAAGAGAATGCAGCAATGAACTGTTACTAATGGGACTGTCTGATAGTTATATTTCTCAGTATAAATTCAGTGATCTTAGGTTTTATACTACTTCAACCTGTTGTGAGTTTGGTTGTTTTCAGAATCTCTGTTTGATAACTTATAAACATTTATAAGCTCTCCAAAAACTTACCAGAAGGCTATTAAGAAGGAGAAGGATAATAGACGCTAGGGAGGGAACTTAACAGAGTCAACTATAACCAGATTTCATGGAATTCTTCTATACAAGCATTCTCTCTTGGTTTCTGATTCCTTCACTATCCTGATATCTTCTGGATGTATTGTTTTCTAAAATAAGATATCTAGTATATTTTTTAGAGTTATAAGAATGGTTTAATATAACTTCCAGTTCTGCTTTTTTGATTTAAAGTTATTATCATTAACATCTCTCAATGTTGCTACATAGTCTTGATAATTATTTTTATGGCTTCACAAATAATCACATACCTGTAATATAACTTTGTTTACCACTTGCATATGATTTTATTTATTTCCTGTTTTAAGCCTCTTTTCCTACTAAATTATGATAATTACTTTTTCATTTAAAAATTTATGTGCATTAAAATTGAATTTTTTTGAAATGTGAAATACTTTGCATAAATTTTCCTAGATTCCAAGAGATGTTTTTAGATGTTCCTGTCATGTAGCTCAGGTATCTAATATTTTAATATGCATATCAGTCACCTGGGGTTCTTGCTAAAATGAACATTCTGGATCAGGATGGAACTCATTATTCTATGTTTCTATAAAATTATCGTGTGGGTTTCCAGGGCTGGCCAAGATGGAATAAGGTCACTACGAATCATCTCTTTTACTGATTACACTAAAAACTCTGGAAAGAATATAAAACAAAACTCCCTTAAGTACTACAAAAAAGTAAATAATAGCATAAAGAATGGGAATGGAATTCAACTGCAAGTGCACAGTACAGGGGATGAGTTTCTTTTCTCCTAGATTTGATCCAAGGGTTGTCTCAGTCATGAACTACTCAGTGAGTGCAGATAATACATTTTCTAAGGGAAATTTCCTTGTGTCAAATGGACTAGGAAGAGGGCTGCCTGCCACTAAAGAATGTGGAGCAGTCACTATTTCTTTTTCCTTTTTTTCCTGCTCTCTTCACTAACACCCTATCATGAGGGCAACCCTAGTCACGGAGCTTTAAGCTTCCGTGGCATTGCCAGCAGATAGGGACCTAAAAACCTGAGTGGAAAATTCTTTGGCCATAAGAATAGGAAAAATAAAGACTAAAGGAGTATATATAAGATTCTATTATTGCTTCCTTTTTTTTCCTGTGACATTTTCTTGAAGATAACCTCAGTCCTACGGAATTGTATAACAGTGCAGAAAGTGATGATGCTAAGAGGAATTGAGATTTTCAGGCCAGAGAAATGGAGAAAGGAGGAGATATTGGGAACCAGAGAGTATAAGGGAAATTTCAGTGAGAACATCCCCTAAATCTTTGTATACACTGAATTCATTGTCAAACTTTGGATATACAGAAACTACTCAGAGAACTACAGTAAAGTCTTTGAGAACTGAAAAGTGATAAACCACTACTTAGGTTAACCACTAAACTGTATATATGCAGAATAAACCCAAATGGGTACAGAAAAATCTGAAAACTGAGCTGATTCAACCAATTCAAGCTGATTGTTGAATCACGGGAATCACTGCTGAAAGGCAAGGCAGAACTTGTCAGGTGAATCTAATAGAATTTATTGCATTCTATCAAAACAGAACAATTTTTCCAGAAGAATTTTAACAGGAAACAGTCTCACAATAATAATATTAAAACTGTTCAGGATACAACCTGAAATTATTTGGCACATTAACAAAAAAAACAAAAACAAACCAAACAAACAAAAGAAGAACAGCAGGTAAAACCCAAACAAAAAAAAATGTAAACTGGACAAAGTTTTGTTTGTTTGTTTTAGTAATGGGGATTGGAGTACTTGACCATTGAGGTGCCTCCCCAGTCCTTTTTTCCTTTTTCCTTTTTTTTTTCCTTCAATTTTGAGACGAAGTCTCACTATGTTGCTGAGGATCTTGCAAAGTTGCTGAGGTTGCCCTTGAACTTGGAATCCCTGCCTCAGCCTCCTGAGTAGCTAGGATTACAGGCAAGTGCCACTGTGCCTGGCTGGACAAATTCTAAAGAGGAAAACATCAACAGATGCCAACCCTAGTTGGAACAGATATTTGAATAATGAAGGATTTTAAAGCATTTATAACCATGCTTTATGCAGGAAATGCAAACTCTCTTGAGTTGAGCGAAAAGATCAACGTTCTCAGCAGAGAAACTATAAAAAGGAATCAGATGCCAATATTTGAACTGAAAAATACCATAAATGTTAAGAATATACTGGGTGGATTTAAGAGTAAAATGGAGATGGAAGATATAAGTGTCAGTATACTTAAAGATAGATCAATTAAAAAATCTTATCTTCAAAACATAAAAAAATTAAAATTATGCACAATTTCAGAGCTCTATGGGATTATTTCAAAAGGTCTAACATTTGTGCTGCTGGAATCATAGAAGGAGAGAAGAAAGGAATTGATACAGAAAAAAAAAAGAAAGGAAACTAATGGTGGAAAGTTTCCCAAGTTTGTTGGTAGAACAATTCAAGATAGTCAGTGAAAGCTGAACAAAATTAACTCAAAATTATTCTTCAACACATTATAATGAAAGTTCTGAAAGAAAACTATCTAGACAGTGACTAGGGAAAAGGGGTGTATTATATGTCAGCAAACAATAATTGAAATTACTGTAGACATCTCACCAGGTACCATGGAACACACAAGACAATGATTCAATCTTTTTAAAGCTACAGAAAGAAGAGAATTGCATATCCAAAGAAGTTGTTCTTCAGGAAAGAAGACAATATAAAGTTATTTTCAGGTGAAGAAAAACAATGAATTATTGTAAGCAAATCTATGAAATAAATGCAAAAGGAAATTCTTCAAAATGAAGGGAAATGATACTAGAAGGATATTTGGAACTTTAGCATTGTAGGAAGAGCAACAGAAGTTGTAAATAGACTATTTCAATCTCTAAATTCTTCAAAATATGTATGAATTTTAAATATAAACATTATAGAATTGTCTGGTATAGTTTTCAGTCTATGAAGATATGATATGTATGACTATATGTAACATGCAAGGAATGTTCTCTGACCACAAAGGATTTAAACTGCAAATTAACAGAGAAGGTATCTGCAAATTCCCTAAATATTTAAAGATTAAACAACATGCTTTCAAATAATCCATGAGTAATTGATGAACTTGGATGAGAATTGATGGCAGTAAACACTTACAAAAGATGAAATGTCTCAAATCAATAATCTAAGCTTCTGCATGAGAAACAAGAAAAAAATAAGAGCAGGTAAAGCCCAAAGAAAGCAGGAACTTAATTTTAGTTAATTCTTGGTAATTTCTGTAAATCTGAGTTATCCTTTTGTCTGGGGCTCTAAGGTGTGAGGGTGATCCATATGGAGTCATAACTTCAGAGTAGAGAGGAATTGGATTTTGGCTGTCTGCTGATGGTGTTGGTGTTTACTTGTATACATATTTCCCTAGAGATTTGCTCCTATCGTATAGATTGCTAGTGTGACAACCTTGTAAACATACGGAATATGCAAGTTTGGAACTCTGTGAGATATTTTTGCTTCTTTCTTTGTGTCGTGAGGTGAGTTCACTTGCTCTCATGGGAGGTTGGGAGGTTGTGTCATATTAATATGTCACATTAATGTGACACATTAATGCATTAGCATTTGAGTATCTGTTTTACAGCTCACATGCCACACTGGATGCAGAAAAATTTAAAAGACATGCCACTCCAGGCTACATTTGAAGTTTCAGGAAGTCCCCCAACTATCTGGGTTTAGATTCTTAGAATTTTTAGAATTAGAGATTGAGGAGGCATAGAGAGAGAAAGAGAGCACGCGCGAGTGAGCAGTGCTAGTTCTCAGGAATTAAAGAATATGTAGGTTCTATTTTCATCATTTCCTGTCTCTTTATTCACATACCAAGAGAATTGTTACCTCATTGGAAATGTGGAAATTCTTACTTCATCAGCATTCATTCAGGTTTATTATTCATGACATAAACATTATGTGATGACTTCTCCAGATTTTAGATTTCTAAGACTTAGAAGCTTAGACTCATGCAACTCCAAGTAAACTTTTGAAACTTAAAACTCAAGCCTTGAACTTTAAAAATATATGTTCTTACAACAGTCTTTCCCCAGAGCAGTGATGAAAGAATGCCTTTAGATCATGATTTGGAGAAAGGACCAGGACACACATAAAAATGCAATTGAATAAATTAGTTAACACTTCAAATTTCTCCCAACCTACATGAAAGAAGAACAGTAAATAATATGTACTTTGCATGGTTACTGTGAAGACTGAATCAATACTTGTCATGCATGTGTTTTTTACAACTCAGTTGTCATTATTCATTATTGCCACCTCTTATACAATTTGTATAATCACATGATTCTGAAGTATCATCTATGTCTAAAGAAAATGGAAAATTGTCTTATGGTCTATTCAAGTTTCTATTAAATGATCAGAAAAATAAGGTACTTGAAGAGAGGATTGGGCCCAGAGCACTAGAGGAGAACACAACTGGCTAAAGGCAGGGTAGGGACTTCCTTGTACCATGTTACCAATGGTAACATTTTACAAAGCTATCCATTCTTTATCTTGCCCATTATCCAAGATATATTTTGACTAAAACAAATTTTTAACTCATTTCATGTCAATGGAATGATTTGTTGCCTTAGTTTTAGAATGTATCATACTACAAATTATAAAATTCCAGGGATTAGGGAATCTTGGAATAAATTATATAAGACAAATATGATAGAATTTTATTTCTAAGATTGCCTTGGGGACCAGTGTATTAAACAACACATAATGCACACCATAAGAACTAATCACTGGCTGAGATTATTTGCAATAAAGGATAGCTTTCTCTCTCTCTTTTATATTTCAATTATTTGTATTTTTGTTGGTTCTTTTCAATTATACATATCAATAGGATTTATTTTGACATAATTATAAAAGTATGGAATATAACTTGTTCTAATTCTGTCCCCAGTACTTCCCCTTTGTCTACCCTCCTCCCTCTCTCTGTTCCCTTCTCTCTACTCTACTGATCTTACTATCAGTCTACTATGGGGTGCAGACTTACTTTTTATCACAGAGACCATACATAATAATCAGGTTATGAGTAGTATATCACATATGTAATTGTGTCAGTTGGGCATTTGTATGCCCATATTGAATTTTGTTAAGAATTATTTTGGGGACAAATAGTGTCTTTAATTAGCACTCTGCAGGTGACATCAGATGAGATAGAATGTGATGAGAGGAAGAATATACTAACTATGCTGCCTTGTCAGCACTCAACATATTATATAACTTTTTTTTTTTGTTTTTAACAAAAGATTTACTCTTATCATTCAATACAAGGCCAAGTGTAGGGATAATGCAGTGAAGTGTCTGGGACAAAGGAACCTAGGCTCCTTTGATTTTCCTGCTTACCGTATTTAATACGTAGCTTCCTTGCTTAAGGTCACCTGCTGGCACTACTCTACTTTTGGTGAACATACTGTCCCTAAGTAGAAAGCTCTGTGTGTGTGTGTGTGTGTGTGTGTCTAAGGGGGGGAGAGACTGACCCACTTTTTAAATTGGAATTTCTATTGAGATAATTGTAGCTTCACATGCAGTTCTAAGACACATTACAGAGAGAACCCCTTGCACACTTTGCCTAATGTTTTACAAAACTATACAGTAATATCACAGCCAGGATAATTATATTGAGATAACTCACAGATCTTATTTAGATTTCTCCAGTTTTACTTGTATCCCTATGCGTGTGTATGTGAGTGCTTATGTTTTACATTCTATACAGTTTCATTTTGGGGTGAGTTCATATGTCCATCAGCACAATGAAGATCCTGAATAGTTCCAATACCACAAGGATTTCTCAATTTGCCTTTTATAACCATGTCCAACTCCCTTCTGTTTTCCATATCCCTCCATGACCCCATCCCTAACCCCTGATCTATACCACAGTTCTAAAATTTTTAATTTAACAATGGATAGCACATAGCCTATTAGGATTGATACTTTTTTCCATTTAGCATAATTTATGAAGATCTATCCAAATTGTTGTTTCTTTTTATTGCCAGTGGTGTTCTATGGTATGAATGTATCACTATTTGTTTAATAATTAATCTGATGAAGGATATGTGTTCTGATTTGGATTTTGTGCTTTTACCCATGAAGCTGCTGTAAATATTCTTGTACAGGTTTTTTATGTGAACATAAGCTTTCATTTCTCTAGGGTAAATGCCCAAGAGTACAGTTGCTGTGTTGCAGGTAATTGCATGTTTAGTTTGCTAAACTGCCAAGTAGTTTTCCAGAGCATCTGCACCGTTTTACTTACCTCCCAGCTATGTGTACATGATACATTTGGTCTATCCTATCACTTTTTTAAAGTAATGATAATAATGATTTATACCAATGACAGAAGGAGCAAAGTCACACTTTCTCTTTATGAGCAATTATTCAGTTGATGTTTGAGAATAACTATCACTAACACAAATATGACTATACAAGTATCATTTTAATATTTTTATCAGATAGTTTTTATTATGGAGCTTTTATTATAGCTCCTAGCTATTTACTGAGTCCATTCATTCCAACATCACTATTACCTAACAGGCTATATTTCACTTCCTTTAGAAAGTTTTTGAATAGTGCTCTCCTATTGCCACAGTTTGAATCTGACTGTCCCCCAAAGGCCTACGTATTAAATAAAAACTTGTTCCACAGCCTATGTAGTATTGGGGGTGTGGGTGGAACCTTTAAGGGATGGAGGCAGCCTGGAGATCTTTGGATCATTGGTTGTGTACCCTTGAAAGGAATCATAAGACTGCAGTCTCTTCCTTTTCTGTCTTTTGTTTCCTGACCATGAATTGAACATCTTTGCTTTGCTATATGCTCCTGCCCTGAAGTGCTACCACAGCAATAGGCCAACCAATCATGTTCTGAAAGCTCTCAAACTATGAGCCAAAGTAGTCTTATTCTATTTAGAAATTGATCATCTCAAATTTTTGCTATAGTGACAGAAAGCTGACTGATACATTTCTGTAATCAAGATTAGAAAATTTGATAAGTATAAATACCCAGCCAGATGGGTATCTTTATAAATTGGAAGCTCTAAGACAGGCACAGTGGTGCATGCTCATAATCCCAGCAACTTGGGAGGCTGAGGAAAGAGGATCACAAATCTGAGGCCAGCCCCAACAATTTAGCAAGAACCTCAGAAACTTAGTAAAACCCTGTCTCAAAATAAAAAGTAAAAAGGTATAGGGATTTAGTTCATGATAGAGTACCCCTGGGTTCAATCCCTCGTATTGCAAAATACAAAAAAACAACAAAATAAAACAAAAAACCCTGGAAAGTATAAACAAAATATTTTCAGTATTAATGTTTATAAATAATGAAATGAAGGATTCATTTTTTTAACTCTAGGATAAAGATACTACTGAAGTGAAAAAAACAGATTATAGTAAATTATATAGACATGTACTTTATTACTTAGTAAATAATATTAAGTTGGTGAACTAAATGGTACATGCCAAAATTTGTCCTTAAACATAGATATTTTAACAACATCAAAACTTACCTCAGTCATCTTAGTATGCCTAGATCCCTGTGTGGTATCTTACTCAGAACAAGTGCTTAGTAAATAATGAAATAATAAAATGTTAGCCAAAGTGGGATCTTGACTTATTTTATTCTTAGCTCAATACAAATTGAAATCAACTTTGTTGATCCAACATATCCAATTGATTAAAAGACTCAAGACAAACACAATTTGAGAAGACTGTTTTACTTAATATTTTTTAATGGTCAAACAACCCTAAAATATGCAAATATTTTTATTGATAACAGAATATATTTACACATATCAGGATAATAAGAAAATTTCCCACATGCAATAAACATAGATCTAGATGAGAGGAGAGGTAATTTGCTTCTTGACTCAAACATTAATAATAGAATATTGGTTTTTCTCATGGTGCTGAATATAAAATTTTCACTAATGATACTGATATGTTATAGATTGAAATAAAAAATTCATGAGTATTTTAAAAATGTAATTCTGGCCTTGGAGGAACTTTCAAAATTACAAGTGACTCATATAAATAAGAACTACCATGAAAAATTAGTTGAACTCAGAAATGTGCTGGATGTGGCAATACATTTATTTTATTTTGTTGGGCCTAGAAATAGAACTGCAAAAAATATTATGACAAAAAGGAAATAGTATTTTATGTCTAATAGAAAAAGGATGATGAGGAAAGTATCAAATAATTAAGATTTATTTGGTGCATTTCATATAAAAAATTAAATTGTCAGTGTGAATTAACTCACTAAGCTAAAACATTTGGTATAGGGATTCTACATGGCAAGAGCTGTTCCATAAGGAAAGAGGAATTTTTTTTTATTTCATGGACTTGTAAATGCAAAATAAATTAAACATGAGGCCAAAGCAAATTTTCCAGATTCTTATTGTGCATGTAAGTATATAAAGAGCATTAAAAATACAGTCATTTATTATACTAGTAACTAATAAAATAACACTTTAATTTAACAATGGCAACAGGAAGTAGGAAGGATGTAATCTTAGAGTCAAGAACAGCTTTTCAAACTGAATACATTTAACTTAATGAGGAATTCATTTTTCACTTGATTTTTAGTATTTTTTTTCCCCCAGATAGTGAGAATGACATCATAGACTGGCACCAGTACTGGGACAACACCACCTCTCTATGACGTACATTGTTTGCTTTGTTCTGAGGATACATTGGTTGTAGAATAAAAGTCAATGAAGTGCTGTGAAATCAACCCGATTTGTGGTCCAGTTTATAACATGGTCAAAAACAGTGACACAAAGGGAAGTTTCTAATGAACTCTTCCTCACAGTGATGTTATTTTTTCCCTCCTCTGATGAAAAGTAACACATTCATTTTCCCATCAACTCTTATTTTGCTTACTGTGGTAATGAGACTGTAGAAGTACCAGGAGCTAGAAAATAATGAAATAATTACCAAACTGAAAACTGAAGAAAAGCGTGGAAACTCTATAAAATAAATGGTAAATATATACTATTTCCTCCAATTTAAGATGCTGCTGCTCTTATTGTTTGTGCCATTATATAAATAGGCTGGAAAGAGTCAACTGACAGCAGCCATCATTACACTGAATTCAGTGTTTCCCCTTATCCCTCCAAATTGTATCATTTGGTGTGATGTAGCAATTTAAATGCTCAATTAAGTAAAGTTTAGTGCTTTCTTAATTGTAGGATGACACCTCTTAGAATTAACTTATGAATTTTTCTTACATTATGCCATCATAAAGAATATTCCAAGCCGGGCACAGTGGCTCATGCTTGTAATCCCAGCATTTAGGGAGGCTGAGACAGGAGAATCGCAAGTTCAAAGCCAGCCTCAGCAATGGCGAAGCACTAAGCAACTCAGTGAGACCTTGTCTCTACATAAAACACAAAATAGGGTTGGGGATGTGGCTCAGTGGTCGAGTGCCCCTGAGTTCATCTACAGTACCGGAAAAAAAAAAAGAATATTCCAGAACATTTAACTTTTCTGTTCTCCAACTCCAACATTGAACTATGCCATGAATTTCTACACTTGTCAATATGGTTAGAACTATAAGTTTACAAAATATTCAAAGATTCATCATCTTGGGTATTTTGTAAGAATTTTATATAGTTTTTATGGTGTGAACTGAAACAGAACGCATACAAACTATATTTAATTGTGTGAATATAGAGATAAATAAGCTGAGCTTCTTTCTATTAGAAATTCTTTTAATTGTTTCAATTCTTTAAATTAAAGTACATTTAATTGTGTGAATATAGAGATAAATAAGCTGAGTGTCTTTCTATTAGAAATTCTTTAAATTGTTTTGTTTTGGGATGGACATATAGGCCCTTTTATATTGGTTTTCAAACCTTTTTTAGATTATTCTCTTTTTATTTAAAGCTACCACCCCTTTGTAACCAGATTTCATCTACTTAACATAGTAATTAGGCTATAGGTCAGCACTTTAACATCTGTCTGTGGGCCAGTAGATACGGTCCTGATACCATGTAAGGTAGGAAGTTGGAGATAACCTCACAGAGCTGAAACCATCAAAGAATTTCATTCTTAGTGAAAGGTGGACTAGGATATAACAAGGAAACTTCTCTGTCTCAGGCTTGGCTCTGGAAAGCAAAGAAAACTTTCCATGAGAATTTATACTCATTATTCCCTAATGTGTGTTTATTTAGGGTTCTGATATTCAACAGCAGTGTGGGCTTGAACGTCCAAAGCTAGATATCAACCCAAGTGAATCAAGATTGGTACTCTTGAAGGTGAATGGCAAAAGCTCATGCAAATTCTCTTTGGAATAAAAATACATTCTCCACACAGGATTTCAAAGGAGAAATCATAACTGAACTCAAACTAGTAATCTAAAATTACAAATTGTAAAACAAACTTATAACTAAGAGCCAACAGAAATTGCAGAGAGTAGAAATAGATTCTCATGAATTTAAGACATGAGAATTATTGTGTACATAATATATGGTGAAAATGTTTTAAATGTCTTTAATCTATAGAATCAAAATAGAAATAAATAAGATATTTATTTTAAAAGACAGAGTTTTTTAAGAAATCAGATACATTTTTTGAGGGGAGGAGGTATAGGGGACTGAACTCAGGGACACTCGACCACTGAGCCACATCCCCAGGCTTATTTTGTATTTTATTTAGAGAGAGAGTCTCACTGAGTTGCTTAGTGCCTCACTTTTTCCAAGGCTGCCTTTGAACTGACAATACTCCTGCCTCCAGAGCTGCTGAGATTACAGGTATGGCCCACCATGCCCAGCAAGAAGTAACATACTTTTAAAATGAAAAGAAAAAAATAAAAATCATAAAAATCTCTACTGGTTTATTGGAGCTGCTATAACAAAGCACCCAAAACTGGAGAATATGAAACAACATAAATTTATTGTTTTACAGTTCTGGAGACTGAAAGTTAAGAATCAAGATGTTGGCAGGATTGATTCCTTCTGAGAGCTGTGAGAGAGAATGTGTCTTATGCTTCTCTCCTGGCCTCTGGTGGTTTTCTGGCAATATTCAGTATCCCTTGGCCATGACAGCATAACTACAATGATCACATGTCATTCTGTCAGTATTCACAGATAAGTTAAACAGCATATATTAGACACAATTTGACAGAGCATTTCTAAATTGGAAAATAAACTTGTGAAATTTCTTTAGATTTAATAAATGGACACACTGCTAGAAAATAGTAAAGGGAGGTTAGGACCCATAGAGAATAGAATGAAAAGGTAAAAATATATGTATTAGATTTCATGGATATAGTCTCAAATATATATTTTCTTAGAAATTACCAAGAATCTTTTAAATATCTAAATCTGTAAATTCAGGAAATATATGGTACATAAAAAGAAAGCCATACCTAAGTACATAATAGTGAAAATCAGAAAATCACAGAGGAAAACTCTAAAAACGGATAAAGAAAAAATACTATTTAAGAACATTTAAGTAAACAGATTCCTTACTTCTCAAGAGCACTCATAGAGTTATTGAGAAGAAATGAGAGTGTAATGAAACATTTTCATATGAAAATTGAAAGACTTTACCACTAATTGAAATTCACCAAAGAAAAGTTAAAGGATATACTTCAGGTGGAAGAAATAGAGAGATCTCAGAATGAATTACCAGGATTTCAGAAGAAGCAGCGAACATAGAAATTAGAAAACTTGAGGACATATTAAATATTATTATAAAATGACAATAATAATATGTAATATTGGAAGTAAAATAAAAAGTGGTAGCAAAGTTCTGGACAAAAACAACATTCTAAATGGAAGGTGACTTATTAGACTTAGAGCAATTAGGGCTGAAATATTGTTTAGGTTTAGAATTTATTAAATAGGAACATTAAAATTGTAAATTTAACATCTAAAAGAATAGAAATAAACAAAATATTCAGTTAAACAAAAATTAAATATAAAGGAGTCAATAGAGTATATTGTAAAAATAGTACATATGGAGAAATAAGAAACACATGAAAAGGATAAAAAATAGCACATAATAAACTCATAGAATAAAATCCACACATACAAACATAAATGTACTGAAAATTTTGGTTAAAAAGGAAAATTAACATGTTATATTAAAAAAAATCTAAGTCCAACTAATAAGCTTATTACAAATGACACATCAAAGTATAAGGTTACTGGTTAAAATGAAAAGACTGACATCAATATTAATATAACAGATGATTCTATGTTGACATAGACTAAACATAAATTCATTGTTAAACAATGTTATTATGGATAATAAGTCAGTATGTAAACATAAGACATAATTCTGAGCTTGTCTGCCACTAATAATACAGTTTTTATTAGTATGTATAAAGCAAAATTTGATAGAATTATATTGAATAATTGGCAAATACCCTAAGAGTAAAAAGTTAATCACATTCCTTCTATTCAATTTTTGTATAATTTGGCTTCATTTTACTATGGCACTACCAAGATTTAATCCAATAGTAAACAAGCCTGGTTTAACAAACATACATTTAGCTTGTACTTGTCAGTTATTGCATTCATGTTGTTCTTGAGAACATGCAAATAACTTATAAACATTGCATCACTATGGTGTTATAAAACAGGTATCAGTACATTTCTAAGATTTTCATTAATACCTTTCATTTTGGCCAAAATTAAATTAAAAATTAAAGCTTAATTATTATTTTAAAATATAATTTTAAAACAACTAATTTTAAACAACTCGTGTATCAAAAACAAATTAAAATGGGAATTAGAGAATGCTTTAAATGATGAGAAATATATTTGATAACAGAATTTTTGCAGTGTGGCCTAATTGCTATTTGTCCCTTTTAGTGCCTCTCTTTATTAAGGTGAGGAAGACAGGAAATCAATGAAATATACTGCTCATTGTAGGAAGTTAGAATTGTGAACTGAATCCAAAATAAGTGCATGATGAAAAAGCAGAAATTAATAAACACTTCTGGAACTTTCAGAGATACCTTCCCACTGACTTCGGGCCTCTTTCGAATGAGAAAAATCTCAATATTTTTGATTATTCTGTGGCAAGGTCTTCAGTTGCCTTGAAGAGTATCTTTTTCCCTTTGGTTTTCAGCAGTTGCACTATACTACAACCAGGTGAGATTGTCTTTCTATTTATTTTCTTTGGAGTTTGATTACTTTCTTGACTTGTAATTTTTATATAAATTTATATCTCTCACAAAATGTGAGAAGTTTTTGTCCATTAGTTCCACAAAAATTTCTCTGCCTCTCTTCCTTTTGGGTCTTCACTATGCAAAGGATAGAACTTTTGATATTATTCCATAAATTTCTGAAGCTCTGCTCATTTTTTCAATCCATTTCTTCTCTCATCACGTTAGGTAATTTTTATTCACGTGTTTTTATTTATATTCTTTAATTCCAATGCTTCCTTCCTACAAAGACTTTTGTGTATGCTCTTCCCTCTACTAAGAATTCAAGTCACCAGCTGGGATTGTGGCTGAGTGGTAGAGCGCTTGCCTCACATGTGGGAAGCACTGGGCTCAATCCTCAGCACTGCATATAAATAAATGAATAAACAAAGGTCAATCAACAACTAAAAAAAAAATTAAAAAAAGAATTCAAATCACCTTCCACAACCCTTTCTTTCTACAGATAATGCAGATCTCACTCTAACTTTTTAAATTTTTTTGTAGACCAAAGATAGGCTTCTATTTACTTAACATTCCTTCTTAATACTTACTTCATATTCAAAATAACATATGTACTAGCATGGTTATTTCATTATGTCCTGTATTCTCTTAAAGTGCATTGACAGAATTTAAATTTTCCCCACTTATTGTATGGCCCCTGTACAAGTATATAATAAGTGAGAGTTAAAAACTTAGAGCTTTGTCTTGTATAGTATTATTAGCCCATGCATCTGTGTTTACTATAGACAAGTCAAATATTCATTTGTCCCTATTTGACTGTACCTTGGTACACTATAAAATTGAGTTGGACGAAATTTTACCTATGGGTCTGTTCAACTCTGAAATGTCATTTTTCATCCATTCATGGTTTACAAGGATGAAATTAACAGAAAAAGGATAAAGATAATAGCCTTCAGTTTTCATTTTCTTGATTGTAAAAATGATAATAAAATGAAATAGAATATTGACTATCACTGACACCTGCTTAATTTCCATGTTATACATTGTAATTTTTATGGGAGTTAGCATAATTTTGCTAACCACAAATTCTCCTAGCCACAAATAATTTTTTTATAAATGACAGTAATATATCTGCACAAATCCTCAGTCCTAAAAGAAACAACAGAACAAAAACCCTTAACTATTTAACAAAAACCTTACCATTTAAGGTTATCAAAGAGACTGCAAAGGCATCAGAATTCCATTTCAAAAAGCTCTGTATTCTCTGCTTATTAATTTTGCAAAGCTTCCTTAAAGATTGTAATCAAAAACATCTCAAGGGTTACAAAATTGTTTGTAACCATATACAATTAAACCATAGTCATTTAATTTAGAGGTAATATTCATTTTTTGAATATTATTTAGTTTCTTAAATCTTTAAGTGTGGCTTCTCAACATGGAGAAAGGAAAAAGTTGCTGGAAAATAGCTTAAACTATTTCCAGAGAAAAATCCTTTCCTGCTGGTTTCTGTAAATGCCAAGTCATCTTTCCATTGTTTGGAATTTTGCCACAAATTCATGTGTTCTGAAGTTAACAAAGTGTGAATAAACCTTCTCAGAAATATTTACTTAAGGGCCCCCAAATCCCTGCTGTGAATATCTAATAAAAATTCATGTTCAACTGACAATAGTTCAGTAATTTCAACCTCACTTTGAGGACAGGCCATTTACTTTTTTATTTACCAAATTATGTTGTGTTCTAAAACCACTTTTTGATTTGGACTCCACACAGTTGAAAATGCTGTGAAGGTGTATGGTTTCCAGTCTCCAGTGGCTCTGATCAGCAATTTCCATATGACATCATAATGTTTTCAGTGGTCATCTTAGTCTGATTTAAATAAAATGATAGAAATATCTAATCTCATTGACAGTCCTTCCTTTCTATGAGGAAAAGAATGTGCATACATCTAAGTCACCATCTTCTCCTCCTCATAGACCAGATACAATACTGCAAATAAGTTTCTCTGTATCCTAAAAGAACACGAAGGAGCAATGTTTTCAATTTAATAATTTTGAAGGGAATCTGTGATTTCATATTTAGCACATTTTTTTTCCACACAAGAGAAAAAAGATGGTATACCTAGCTATATATATGTTTTGACAGAAGATAAGATTTAGTACCTGTTTGGGTCTTTATGAGTACAATTATTTCCTGCATGACCTGATATAGTTATCTAATATTTTAAAAGTGAGAAATTGTGTAGAGATTAGCCTGAAGAACAGAAAAATAAATTCTTTACTGGGAGGGGTTGTTTGCTTTTTAAATAAGATTGATCCATTGTGCAGTTAATTCTAATGCCATGATGATTTACCTAAACTGAAGCAATGATAGTCATTCTAGACAAGGTGGGACATTGTTTAAGGTCTTAGATATCTTGACTATTGCTAATGGAAAATAAAATACATATAACCAGTTGTACAACTGTCATGATTGGCCAGATGGAATGGGAACAAAAAAGCTGATTTTGATGCACACACAGATACGTAGTTATATTAAAATTAAATAACATTATTTTTGAGAAAGCATACATTTGCTTTACAAATAATGAGAACAGAAAATATAGTAATATTATTTTAAAAGATAGCAATCTATTATTATACACGTAAAATCTGCATACACTGAGGTGAGCCTCTTCATCATTTTGTAATAATGAAATCATCAAACTCCATCAATTTGAATTAATTGGATTATAATTAATTAGCTAAATACTTGTATATTAAATGTTAGTTTTTTAAAAGATATTTGTACTTAGGTAGATCATTTCTATAGTAATTACATGTAAAACTTACGCATAACTCTTTTATCTCTGAACTCCTGAAGATGGCAGAGCTAACATAGTAGCTCTTAGAAAATGAATGAAGTAAAATAAAATGTGTAACATCTTTTAATATTTCAATCTGAACAAAAGTATTCAGAGATGCTGCGAGTGGTTACATTTTTTCTAACTTAAAAGATAAATATACAAATCACCCCCAAATTTTTGCTGCTTTTCTTTTCCCTTCTATATTTTCTTTCCATTCCTCCTTTTCTTCCAGTTCTGCTGATTTGTTTATTGATTTGTTTTTGTAATTGACTACTAAAATGGTATCTATCTTGTATAAGATATTTTGAAACAGACTACTCTGCAAACTGACTACATTGAGCTGGTGAACATACGTATTCCTTCACATATTTACCATTCTGCAGTGAGAACACTTAAAATCTACTCTTTTAGCAACAGTGGTCTCTAGCGCTCAGAAAAGGTGGGAAAAAGGGATAGAAATAAAGGAAAGTTGGATGATGAGGGCACCAAAATACAGTTACATAGAAGAATAGCTCTAATGCTCTATACACAGTAGGGTGACCTTAGTTCATAAGAATTAATTATATAGTTGACAAAGAAGTAGAGGGGAGTTTGAAGGCTTCCAACACAAAGAAATGATAAATGTATAAGGAGATGAAAATACTAATGACTCTGATTTGATCATTACACATTACATACATCACCACATTGAATCCCATAAATGTGTTAAATTATTTTATGTCAGCAAAAAAATCTACTCTCAATAATTTTCAAGAAGACAATATGTTGTTATTAACTATAGCTACCGTGTTGTACATTAGAGCTCTTGAATTTATTCCTCCTAACTGAAAATTTTGTATCCTTTATCACAATTTCCCCAACCCTTCTCCCCACCTCCAACCTGATTGCCGCCGTTCTACTCTCTATGCTTATGAGTTCAACTTTCTTAGATTCCACATATAAATGAGATCCTGTAGTATTTGTCTTTCCATGACTAGCTAATTTTATTTAACCATTACATTCATCCATATGTCCAAATGACAGGCTTTTCTTCCTTTTTAAAAGCTGAATAGTATTCTGTTGTGTATGTATGCCACAATTTCTTTATCTTTTCATTTGCTGATGGAAACTCATATTAATATCATATCTTGACTACTATGAATAAGGCTGCAATGAACATAGGAGTGCAGATATTTTTTCAACACCTACTTTCATTTCTTTGGAAATGTACCCAGCAGCACAGCAGTGGAATTACTGGATCATATGGTTGTTCTATTTTAACTTTTTGAGGCTCTTCTTTACTCTTTTCCATAATAGTTGGGCTAATTTATATTTCCACCAAGAGTATGTAAGGGACCCTCTTTTCTCCCTACTTTCTCCATTATTTGTTATCATTCATATTTTGGTAATAGCCATTCTAACATGCATGAGGTGATACATCATTATGATTTAAATTTTTATTTCTCTGATGATCAGTGACTTTGAGCATTTTTTGTATACCTGGTGATCATTTGTATGCCTTCTTTAAATAAATACCTGTTTAGATCCTTCACCAATTTTTAATAAGGCCATTTGTTTTCTTATTGTTGAGCTGCTTGAGTTCCTTATATATTTTGAATATCGATCCCTTATTAGGTGTATTATTTGCTGATAGTCTCTGCCATGCCATAGATTGTCTCTTCACTCTGTTGATTGTTTTCTTTGCTGTGAAAAAGCTTTCTGGTTTTATCCATTCATTTATTTGTTTTTGTTGCCTTCACTTTTCAGATTAGATCCAAAAAATCTTTGCCCAGGCTAATGTCATGGAACTTACTTTTTTGTGTTTTCCTTCAATAGATTTTCAGTTTCCGGTCTTTAGGTCTTGATGTGTTTGAGTTGACTTTTGTATTGTGTGAGATTAGGATCTAATTTCACTCTTCTGAGTGTGTATATCCAGTGCCCAACATCATCTGTTGAAGAGACTGTCATTCCCCATTGTGTAATCTTGGCACTTTGTCAAAAATCAGTTGGTTACAACCAGGTGCAGTGGAGCACTCCTATAATCCCAGCAGCTCAGGAGGCGGAGGCAGGAGTATTGCAAGTTCAAAGCTAGCCTCAGCAGTTTAGCGAGGACCTAAGCAACTTAGCAAGACCCTGACTCAAAATAAAAAATAGAATGGGTTGGGATGTTGGCTCAGTGGTTTAGGGCCCCTGGTACAAAAAAACAAAATCCACTTGTATGTGCATGGATTTATTTCTGGGTTTTCTCATTTGTTTCACTGATACATGGGTTTATTTTTATCCCAGTGTGAGGCTGATTTGATTATTGGAGTTGGGTATGATATTTTGAAGTCAGGTAGTGTGGTATCTTCAGCTTTCTTGTTTTTTTTTTTAAATATTTATTGTTTAGTTGTAGGTGGACAGAATATCTTTATTTTATTTTTATGTGGTGCTGAGGATCGAACCTAGTGCCTCATGCGTGCTAGGCGAGCGCGCTACCACTGCGCCATAACCCCAGCCCCCAGCTTTCTTGTTTTTTGATCAAAACTGCCTTGGCTATTTGAGATCTTTTGTGGCTCCATAGAAATCCTTTGATCTTTTATTTTGAATTTCACAAATTCATGCTTATGAAAAATGTCATTTTAATTTTGATAAAAATTGCATTGAACTTATAGATTGCTCTGGATAATATGGATATTTTAAGATTAATTCTCATTTATGATAACTTATATTTTCATTTATTTGAGGCTTCTTGTATTTCATCAATTTTCAGTTTTTAAAAAATTTTGCTTAAAAAAGAAGCAGTAATTTTCAAAGAGTTATAAACCTGTGACAATGCTTTGTTTGGGTAGGTACCTTCTCTAACCTTTTGGGTAAAAGTCTCACCAAGGTTTAGAAGATTTAATGTACAATCTGAACATGGTAGAGGAATGTACCTGTGATGTCTTAGCGCATCATTATAAACAGCATTTCCTTTACATAGCTAATAATTTCAGAAGGAAAATGCACATGTGTACATTTGTGTGAGTGTATGTGTAGGGTGATAGAGGAATTTTTTTAAAACAATCTGTGGGGTGAATTAGACACAAAGATGCAACAGACATGTAGCTAATACTCCCAAATTTTATCCCTTTTCTGGCTTGCTCTGCTGGCAGTCCTGTTTTTTTTTTGTTGTTTTTTTTTTTTTTACAAAGCTTGAATATGTTTCATATTTGCATTTTCAGCTTCCCTTGCAGCTAGAGCACTGGATTATAAAGTCAATCTCACCACTGGGATCTAAGGGAAAATCTTCTGTAAGTCTTCCGGAAAAGTTACTTCTCCAAAAATAAAAAGAAATGAAGAGAAAATATCCACTTGTCTTGGTCTGATGTGGCAGTGCTTAAGCAGGAAGTCTTCTGAGGCTATCTTGCAATCACTAGAGAGGAGAGCTGATCTGGGGAAGAGAGAGCAGAAAAATGGAAAGTACTTGATAATCCCTACTTGACTCAGAATCAAATCTGGAACCAGACTTCCTCTGGAAAATTTTGTACAAGAAATATGAAATGAAAAGTAATTTCAGGGATTTTGTGCACTGCACAAAGTCCTCTTACCTGATACAGTGACCAGGAGTTATATTATACTAGTTTGTATTTTCTTCAGTATTATGTAGTTTTGTTTCCCAAACATGTAGATAAATCAAAGGAAAATAGAACTTAACCACTTTTTCTTTTTTAAAAACTACTATTTTCAACTGACAATATATTCTGAAATGATTGATAAGTAGAATTGGGTGGGGATACATTCAAGTATTTGTGGAATTTTCTTGCTTTATCACATATGTCCAAGACCTTTCCAAATTGTAAGCCATAGTTAAATAGCCATGTTTTTAAGAAAATGCATTCTAATTTATGTTCTATGATTTCCAAATAAAGTTTATTAGCTTACATAGTGATTTTTGAACAATATTTCTATAATTCTTAAATAATATGGGATAGATATGATTCATGGGCCCAAATTGGCTTGTTTGGTTTTGGTAATATCTTTTTATAAATACACTGAAACAGTTTTGTATCATGTACTAGAAACCTATGTATACAATACCACTTATAATTTTTTTAAAATACAAAATGATTCCTATAATGTCCTGATATAAGTGATATCACTGCACATTTTTAGAGGGAAAAATATATGTAACTGTAATAAAGTATCAAATTTTAAAATCATTATCAAAATATGTTAATGAATTAAAATATTTAAATTTTAAATAATCAAAACCTAAAGTTCCACTCACAACTTTTCTCTATTAATCTTGTCTTTGGACTCTTTTCTTGACCTGTTCCATTGAGTTTATGAGGACGGTCAAGAAACTGTGGCTCATAAACTGATGAACACTACTAACAATTCCAAGCAGAGATTTTACTCATGGTGACTGGGTAATTCTATCCTCATAAATAAAGGAAAGAACATTCATTCCTATAAATATTGAATATAAGCCTAATAAAATTTTACTGACTTTATAGTTATTATTTGACACATATTTATAGAACATTTGGGAGATGAATAATATCATACATATTATTTGTCCACTTGCATTACATTTTAAGAGACTACATTCAAGCTTTTATTTGCATGCGATCTGTTACAGATGGCCTTTAGCCATCCTTATCAAGAGATAAGCATTCTCAGCTCTTGTAATTACGGTGAATGAATATCAATCAATCTGTTTTGCCTCTTTATATAGACCATAATTCCAGACAGAAGCTTGCTGTTTATAAATCTGAATTCCTGCCAAAACAAGGGATGTTGAAATTTATTTGGATGCTATCTATATGCAGTTGATCTAATACTTATATATAAAATATGTATTTTTATATATCTGTATATATGTAAATTATATACAGTATACACAAATTATACATATGTATATATGTATGTATGTGTATATAGATAATTTTCTCTACTATTTTAATTGTAACTTAAACAACAATTATCCAGTATGAAGTTGGATGAGGAAACCTGATAAGGTCATAGTAACATGCAAAAAGATGCTTAAAAATGCAACTCCAAGTATGTAAAGTACTGCCATTGTGAATCTTCTGGATTCATAGGAGGCACCTCCTTATTCCTCCCTTTAAATCTGTTGTGTTTTGCTTCATGTGTTTTGAGCTCAGCTAGCTGGTACATATGTAATATCTCACAACCCTATAGAAATTAAAAATACAGATTTATCTTGTGAATAAGGAAAGGAAATGAAGTATGTTTTGAACTCAATTTAAATGATCTAAGTATTAATTTGGTCAGATTAGTTTATTTATAAATTGGTACACATTAATTTGAGAATACTAGATGGTGCCATATAAAATTTTCATTGTTTTTTCTTATTTGTGAAGAATGACATTGATATTTCAATGGATGTTACCTTGAATCTGTGGATTGTTCTGGGTAGTATGGGCATTTTAGCAATATTGATTCTTCCAATCCTCAAACATAGGATATATTTCTATTTTTTAAAATTATATTCAATTTCTTTTGTCAATATTTGGTAGCTTTTATAGTAGATACCTTTCACCTGTTTGGTTACATTTATGCCTAGTTTTGTTAGCTACTGAGAATATAATTTTTCTCTTGGTGTCTTTTTCAGATGGTTTATTGTTAGCATATAAAATGCTACTTATCCTTTGTGTTGATTTTGTATCCTGTAATTTTACCAAATTTGTTTATTAGTTCAACATTTTTAGGTAGAGTCTTGAGGGTTTTTTGTATAGAGGATCATGTCATCTGCAAACAAGGACAGCTTGACTTCCTCCTTTCCAATTTGGATGCCCTTTATTTTATTTTTTGTCTCTTGTCTAATTGCTCTGGATAGAACTTCCAGTACTATGTTGAAAAAATGTGGTTAAAGTGGGCATCCTTGTCTCATTCCAAATCTTAAAAGAGAATCTTTCAATTTTTCCCCATTCTGTATGGTATTAGCTGTGGGTATGTCATAAATGGACTTTATTGTGTTGAAGTACATTCATTTACACCCAATTTTGGTGATGGCATATAATCCTAAAATATATTATTAGATATAACAGGAAAAACTTAAATATATAACTTAGTAAGCATTAATTTGGGCATTAATAGGGACACTGATTTAGCTCATCAATATATTCATTATTCTAGATACAGCCTCTTACATAGTTAATACTCAGTAAATATTTACTGAATGAATTCACCTTGAAAGTCAAACAGCATGACATGAGATTTTAGGAGGCTTTGAAAGGTGTTAATGTGTTGGAAATATGGCTCACTTTCCGCTTAATATCTCTCAGTCTATGCAAATAACAAAAAAGTAGTACAAATAGTTGTACATTAAGGTCATGTGCCTTGAGTTCATAAATCGATTTTCTACAGTGAAGAATATTCATTTGGGTAAAAATAATGTAGAGGTATACATTTGTCTAATATAAAAAATTACTACCAATTTAGCAAGGATGAACTCTGGCATTGTATCTTAGATACTCTGAAGCTGAATTTGCCCTTCTATCAACTGAGGCAAGACTTCTTAATCACTTTCATTTTTTCTCCAGTTCTAACTATTTTCTGTACTTATACAGAAAGCATTATACAAGTTCAGTGGATGATGAGGAATGACTTACTGCCCAAAAGATGGATGTAATTAAAATGGAGATATAATGTACACAAAAATAGTTGCAGTACTCAACATCATATGTCATAAGGGAATTGTAAATTAAATGACAATGCAATACCACTAGTGGGTAGAGATGCCACATATTAGAATGGCAAAAATTCCAAAACACTGAGCACACCAAATGCGGGTGAGGATATAGTGCATCCTCATTCACTGCTGGTGGAAATGCAATATGGCACAGCCACTTTGGAAGATGGTTCAGTAATTTCATACAAACCTAAGCATTCTCTTACCACAGAATCCAGCAGTCACATCCCTTACTCTTTGTCTGAATGAGTTGAAATTTGAAAACACAAAATTGAGCACAAAAATGTTTATAGCAACTGTATTCAAAGTTTTCCAAACTTGGAAGCAACCAAAACATCCTTCAGTAGGCGAATGGATAAATAAACTATACATCCAAACAATGAAATGTTTTTTCAGCACTGAAAAGAAATGGTCTATCAAGCCGTAAAAAAATTAAGGAAACATATGCATGTTACAAAGTAAAAGTAACCAATTTCAAAAGGCTATATATAAATTGAAGGATTTCATGACATTCTCGAAAAGACAAAACTATGGAAACAGAATAGGGGTCAGTGATTGCCAGCACAGAGGACTTTTAGGGAATTGAAACTATTCTGCATTATATTGTAATGGTGAATATGTATCATTAGACAGTTGTCACAATCTATAATACAAAAGTAAATGAAGGAATTTTGGTGCTAATGATGTGTCATTGTAGGTTCATCAATTCTAACAAAACACTACTGTGAAGTGGGATGCTGTGCATGTGTAGGGGCTGAATGGATATGGGAAGTCTCGGTACCATCTACTCAAGTCTTGCTGTGAACCTACAATTGCTCTGAAAATATTTTAAAAATAGATACGTTATAAAGAAAGCTTTCCTGAATTCCAAGAGAAACAAATCCATGTGTTTGGGGGAATTTATAGAAGACAAATTTTAGTTCTGATTAGGGAAATGTTTATGAAAGATATAATCGTGAATTATGGCTAATATTTTATTAGGAGTAAGAGTCAAATGTTCCATGTGGAGAAGAATGGCAATGCTAAAAACTTTGTGAGTTGTACTTGCAAGGGCTTTTCTGTGGAATAGTATAAAGTATCATTGGGCTAGAGAGCAGAGAGCATTTGGCAGCATAGTGGAAACTAATATTTAAAAGGTAGACTTGTGTGGTTTTATAGTTAGAATGTCAGATGTATTCATTCAGCATTCTATGAACAAATAAGGAAGTTTATAGTTAATGTAACACTCCTCTTAAATGTACGTTTGCTCACTCACCCAATTCTGAGTCCTATTTTTGTTATTTTATGCCTTAACAATTAGAGAAATCTTCAAATGTTAAAATGGTGACCTCGGAATTTACTCTATTGGACATTAGTGATTTTGTTTGTTTATGGTGGAGTGTGGCAAGGGAGAACATGATCTTTGGATCAATATGGTGGAAGTGAGCAGAATAGATTATGGATAAAGTGGAGATATCCAAACATGGAGAACACTGTCCTTTTGATAGAGCAAACCTGATCTATGAGTAGTTGTAGAAATGGACGGGGAGATGGGCATGAATTTTGGTTTGAAGAATCAATTTTGCATCATAGTCATTGTGCTGTAAATCGGTCTTTTAAAAGTGCATGTGCAGCTGGGTGTGGTGTAATTCTAGCACTTTGAGGGGCTGAGACAGGAGAATTGCGAGTTCAAAGCCAGCCTCAGCAACGAGCAAGGCACTAAGCAACTCACTGAAACCCTGTCTCTAAATAAACACAAAATAAGGCTGGGGATGTGGCTCAGTAGTTGAGTATCCCTGAGTTCAATCCCTGGAAAAAAGTGTATGTGCAAAAGGAGCAGGACATGAGGTTTGGGGTTAAAATATCAATTATTTTATTAATGCGGCTTTGGATCATATTTGCTCTTAAAACAAGTCCATATTATATTGTAATTTAACCATTACTATACAGAAAGTAAACATATTTTTCATAGGACTCTATTATTGAAATATAGGAGAAAGGGGAAATAAAGGATTCAAAGTTGAGACTGGAATATCAGTACAATAGTGTTACAAATGGCAGGGCAAACATGAGGCAGATTTGTGTTTGATGGCAGGCAGTGCATAGCAATGATTTTGTTTTGTAAATACTGAATTTAAATACTTTTACCACATTCACTGGAAATTTTACAGCAGAGAAATGGCAATAGGGTTAGAAATTCAGAAAGACCATATTAGATTGGCAAGTAAGACTTTGCAGAAGTTTCCTCTTTTTGAGAGTCAATAGACTGTTGGAAGATTAAAGAAATATGCACAGTTAGGACTGTAATCTTTTATTGGGTACATATTAGGTCTCAGCTGGGCTAGGTGCCTGACAGCCAAAGGAACGGGTTGAATTCTTTTCCTTCAGGGAGCTAACAGATTAATGAATTTTGCTCAAAGCAAAGTCTTTGACCTACTTTACAACTTAGAAGAGTATCAAATGATCCATAGGGAGTTTAGCACTTTTAGGTAAAAAGGGATGAAACATTTGTTTACATTCATTTAATAAATAACATATATAAGTTTAATTATGATACCATCAATAGACATGTCAGTACATCCTTAATAATGGTTCATGACTGCAAAATCCTGGTTGCTCCAGTACTGTAAGGAAAGCATTAGTCATCTAAGTCTTGAGTACCATTTAGTACATAAGGAGTGGGTCAGGATGACTAAAGGATTTCTCAGTATTGTCTATATTTGTGGAGTTTGCATATGAGACTTGCTACCTCTGTGTTGCATCATGTTCTGAACTTAGAAAAGTGTGCTGGGAAAGCAAAATGATTTGTTGAAGTGTAAAACCAATGTAATTCACAATGAAGGGAACAGAAGAGAGAATAAAATGGTATATGTATCAGGAAACGTATCTGCAAATGTAATATTTCTACTAAGCATCCTCAAAAGAAAAGTTATGTAGAGAATATGGTGATAAATATCTGAAAGCTCAATTTCATTTGGCTTGATATCTATTTACCCTCTTTTCCTTGTACATTAATGATCGTGAAACTATCAAATAGTGACTTGACATGGAAAGTTTTCAGTTAAACATGTCAAAAAAGTGAAAGCATAGCAATCTCCTTTTAAACTAATCAAAACTGGCTTTCAGAGCAAGAGAAAAATAACACTTTGCATAACCAAATGGATCATTTTGTCGGCAAAGGCTAAAATGATTCTAAAAGCAAAGTGACATTTTTTTGTAAATGAAGACATTTCCAAAATAAGCATGATTTTTTCTCATAAATTTCTAAAGGCTAGTATTAAACCTAATTACTAACATGAAGTAAAAAAAAATATTTTCCTCTGTCAAAGGACTGTTACTTGTCATATCACATTAGGCACAGACTGTAAAGAAAATTTGCTATCGTGTCTATGTTCTGAAGAGACAGAGGACATTATAGGTCCTTTGATATAGTGTAAAAGGAGTCCTTAACAATTGCCCTTATCTCCTTAGTGAAGTGGGAGATAGGTTGTTATTTGATTGCTCTAATAATGTCTTTAGGAAGGTGAATAGTATTTAAGCCTTATTCCGGGATTGATGGTTGCAAAGACCATAAACTTTGAACAGTTAAGGAAACGGTGAAATCACCAGGGAACTTGAGGGGAACTTAATGAGAAACAAGAACTTTTCATGGAACAATTGAAGGAGTAGAGCTGGGGCCGGGCAAGGGTTGGTAGGTTTGTGTTTCTTCCCTTCTGTGAAACTGCATGGTGACTTGGGAGTGCTTTCTTCGGCACAAGTGTGCCATTGGTCCCTCTGAAGGTTATCTTTCCAAAAAATAAGACATTTTGCTAATTATTTTCCATGCCTTGGTTTGCACGTGACATCTTCTTTCCATGACACCAATTCTTAGCTGCCATGGTCTTCTACAATTTCAAATTCCTGGGGAGGGGGACTTTTGTCCAGGTAGGGACAATTGTGGAATACACACTATGTCAAGATCATTCTGTATAGATTATCAATGAAGATGGTTCTCTGTGAATCATATGTGAGCAATCTGATATCTCTAATATAGCCAAAGGAAGAAAATAACAATGGTAAGTATCTGGGGGTATCACAGGAAATTCTTTGGCATGAATTCTCAAATATGATTTAATAACTTTCTATAGGTGGGCCAAAACCAGTAGAGAACATATGAGGAGCATTGGAAGGCAATTATCCATAGGTCTCTGACATTTCTGCCTATCTTGAGAGAAGAGGCACTGGTGTCCTTTGTTCTAGGCCTTTCTCTCAAGGATAATAATAGAGCAACCAGCCTTAGAGAATAGGGTTATTGTCTCCCATCATTTTAAAGGGCAAATTTGTTCAATGCTCAGTATAATAAAAAATTATCTCCTGCCTAAGTGAAACTTGCAGGGTTTCCTTCCAGTAGCACTACATGTGTGGGTATTATCTGGCCTTCCTGTTGCTTTGTGAGTATTGGGTTTGGACACTATGCAAGTGCCTATTCTGGCTCCTGCTGTTCCAAAGTGTAATCAGTGGTACTTTGTCTCTGATGCAGGGGTCTTCTGTGTTTTGCAAGCATCCATGAGGCTATGGCAAAATTAAAGTGCTGCCTTCCAAGTAGGGCATAATCTCAGATCCTCCATCGTTCTTGACAGAGTTGTCCAAAGTTTCAAGTTTGCTTTAATGGTTGACAATGGGGACCAAGGGTAGGGAAATAAGTGAAGCTGAAGAGTGGTCTGATAATTGCCAGGATGGGAGAGGAGAAGATCACTGAAAGTCTTAACTAGGTACAAAATAGAGAGTGAGTGTTGTGAGAGAGTGGTTAAAAGGAGAGGTCAGAACATCTTGGGTACTCATCTGGGATACCGTTTAGCTTTCATAGAGGTTGCTACTTACTAATTCTGGCTTCTAACTTCTGGTTTTCCAAGTGGCAGTTTCACCAATTTATTATGTCTGTGTCTTTTTCAACCTGTTAACTTTACACAAACACTTGGTTTTCAGGGGTTTATTTTCATAAATTGTTTAACAGTGGGCAGTTTGATTCCTCCTAGATGTCCCATATGTAACCTATGTGTCAGTCGGAAGTCCCCTTCCTTTTACATCTCAATGAGATTGAGTTGAGCCTCCGTTCGGAAATTTGAAAAGTCAAATGCTGTCCCCCAAATTTCTGTGAATTCATAAGGGGCTTTTATTTCCAGATTACCATTAGATTTGAACTCTGCCTTCTCAATATTTTGGCCATTACCTCTGTCCTCTGTAGCTCTTCTTTAATCATCAAGCTGATACCACCAGAACATGGAATTCAATACTTTCCTGGAAAAGTCCTTTCTGTCATCATCATCCCATCCCTGGCTCCCCATCCTTTTTCTCTGGTGTAAGTTTTACTAATGTGTTGGGGGAAATACCAAAATAATGCAAATAACTTATAATTATTAGTTATTCCTGGGTAAGTGCTCTTTGCTCTTCATGTTGCTAATCCAGCTTCCATGACATTATTCTTTTTGGTAGACACACTCCTCTTAGGGACATACCATGATACACATACACATATGACAGGTATGTATGTGTGTATGTGTCAGAGTATTGAGGCTCTCTTGCTGTGCATGTTCTTATTGATGAGATACACATATCTTTCATGGTATAATATATTATTATGGTAATAATTATTCAGAGCCATTTAGCACTTACTCTAAATTAACATTCAGTCTTCCTTTGCAATTATAAGAACTTAGTGGAAGTCTTGAAATTACTTGCAGGGCTAATATGACCACTGGATAGATAAAACTACTCTTTTCTCCAGGCTCTGAGTATGTGCATGTAAGTGTATACTCTAAGATACTCTTTATTCATTTTTTGTTAGTACCTGAGATTGAACCTCAGGGTACTTAACCACTGAGCCACATCCCTAGTCCTTTTATATATAGGTATATATACATATATATATATATACACACATATATTTGGTATTGGAAGTTGAGCTCAGGAGTACTTGACCACTGAGCCACATCCCCAGTCCTTTTATATACAGGTACATATACATATATATATATATATATATATACACAGATATATATTTGGTATTGGAGGTTGAACTCAGGAGTACTCGACCACTGAGCCACATCCCCAGCCCTATTTTGTGTTTTATGTAGAGACAGGGTCTCACTGAGTTGCTTAGCGCCTCACCATTGCTGAGGCTGGCTTTGAACTCACGATTCTCCTGTCTCAGCCTCCCAAAGTGCTGGGATTACAGGCTTGCACCACCGTGCCTGGCTCCCTTTTTTATATTTTATTTAGAGACAGGGTCTTGCTGAGTTGCTTAGGGCCTTGCTAAACTGCTGAGACTCACTTTGATCTAGCCATCCTCCCGCTTTAGCCTCCTGAGCCACTGGGATTACAGGTGTGCACCACCTTGCCCAGCTTTTATTTCTATTTTTATTTACATAGAGTAGCATTCTTTTTGTGATACACAGTTCTATGAATCTTGACAAATGCTCAGTGTCAAGTTTCTACCCTACAGTTATAATATGGAACCATTTCATTGCCCCTCAAATTCCTTCATTCTTTGCCTTGGAGGACAGCTCATTTCCCCCCTACCTGGAAGCATCTGGTTAGTTCTCTGTCCCTATAGTTTTGCCATTACCAGAATGTTATGAGAGGAATCATGCAACATATAAACTTTTGGTTCTGGAAGCTTGTTTAGTAAAATGCAGTTGAGATTTATTAATGGTATGTGAATTGATACTTTGTTCCTTTACATTTCTGAGTACTATTCCTCAGATATATACTTTTTGGTGATTATGGATATGGACTATAAATATTCACATATAGATTTGGGGAGAGAATACATGTTTTAATTTTCTTTAGTATGTTTCTATGAATGGGATTGTTATGGTACATGGTAGGTATATGTTTAAGTTTGTATAAAATTGCCAAATTGTTTTCCAAAAGGCAATACCAACTAGCATTCCCATTAGCAATGTACAGAGTGCCAGTTGCTCTGCTTCTCACTAGTATACTTAGGCCCACTACCCAGATTTATTCACTGTAAACATTTTGGAGTGTTTCTTCCCAGGTTTTATTTTCCTTCTCTTAATTTGTAAGCAAATCAGTGAAGATTTGACACCACCCACAAGTGTATTGAGTACTAATTTTTTTATTGACATAACATATACCATACAGTTCACCATTTTAAAGTTTACGGTTGAGTGGTTTTAAGTATATTCAGAAGTCTGCTATTACCACCTCTACATAATTACACAAGAGTCTCATCATCACATGAAGAAAGAGTCATTGTCCTTAGCATTTGCTTAGTATTTCCCTGTCCTCCAGCCTCTAGCACTAATCACCTTTCTATCTCACTTTGACTATTCTGGATATGTTATATGAATGCAATGATACAACATGTGGCTTCTTTCTTTCACTTAGCATATTTTTTTAGGTTTAGCCATATTTTAGCATGTATCAGTACATCATTCTCTTTTTTGAGGAATAATCCTTGTATGAATATGTCAAAATTTGTTACTGTTCATTTGTTGATGGAACTTTGTTTCTACCTTCGGCTGTTATGAATAATATTGCTATGAATATTTATGCAGATGTGTGGACATCTGTTTTCCATTCTCTTAAATATAGACTCAGGAATGGAATTGTTCAATCCTATAACTTTAGGCTTACCTGAAGAACTGCCATGCTATTTTCAAAGTAGTTACACCATTTCCACAGCCCTGTGTTATTGTTCCTGGTTTTGCATGTCCTTGCCAACACTTGTTATCTTCCCTTTTTTGGTTTTTGTACCATATGAATTTTTAATTTACAATATTTTCAACTTGCAATGGGTTTATTGCTACATACCCCCATTGTAAAACAAGAGCCATCTATAGTTGGGAATCATTTAGTAAGCTTTCTGAGTTAATCTTTTGACGTCTATGTTGCTTATCATTTATGACCATGGAAATCTTTTCTCAGCTTACTAATCCAATGGTGCAACAGTTCTTTGCTGAAACCAATAAATCTTTTGGTCTTTACCAAACGGCTCTGTAGTATGTATTAGTGCCAACATTTGATACTCAGCAGGAAGTTAACAACTCTTTCCTAACCTTTACATCCTGTTTGTGCAGAGCCTTAAAGTCAGTCAGAGGTGAGACTTTAGGCTCTTTCCAGAGCATGCCCACATCTCTACACATCTATGGCCATCTGCATTCCTCAGATGAGTATTTCATTTTCTAGTTTTTCTTTTTAAGCTTTTTGTTTTATCTAGTGTTTGACTCAACTATTATCCACTACTTTAGGCAGATGCAAAGATGAAACATTTTACAATTGTTTTCCATTTATAATCCTGAGGGAGAGGGCTTTTCACATTGGATGAATTCTGACTCATAAATAACCTTTTTAGTGGGATTTTCCAGTTGAACCACTATTGGTAAAATATTGTGGTGGTTCCTTCAGGCTGAGAAAACATGCTCTAACTCCATTCTCCTCCAACTGGCAGCTATCAGACTGCATGAGAATATGCATTGTCATTTTGCAAGTCTACTGCAAAGCTATAGAGCAGGAGATGGAACCAGAGGAAGTTAAACTCTTAAAAATTCCCCATCCTTACCAAGGTGCGGCTGTTTTTCTTGAACAAATACTTGCTATATTATTGTATGCCTTTGATGACTTTTCATGGTCTTGGAAAAGTTAATTTTAACAGTTTTTGCAAGTGTATATATTGCTTTAAGGAAAAGAAGACTTTCAAAAGTCATTACTCTGCTATATTCATTGATGTCACTTTCATACACTGAAATTAAATAGTATAGTTAACTTCCTGCCAAAACTGTTGTGTGTGAGCCTGGCATCCACTAGAGGGGCCAGCACATTTGTAGGACAGTACTCACTGAATGATTTGAGACAATTTACTAACCATTTCCACTCTTCTTGATGTTACCTGGTGTTATACTCTTCACTTATCTTTTCTGTGAGATCAAGTGTTTCCCAAATGGTTATTAAATTTTAATTGAATTAATAAGAAAATCATATTAAATGGGGGGCTATTAAAAATAGTGATATTAAAGGAGGGCTCCCAAATAGTGAACAATTATGATGGAAGTTAAGAGATATGTTAATATTCACAATGAAAAAGATGTCCATATCATTCATATTGACAGGATATTTTTCTTTAGGATAAGCACATTCACATAACACATGGCACTGCCAACATTTGATATTCAGACATCTGTATATTCTCTGAGTATGGAAAAGATTTGCCATTTGGGAATTCATATAACACTGACATAGGCTGAGACAGATAAAGACATGTGGCATCCAACAGCAGGGTATTTATTTGATACCCCTTAAACAAATGTTCTTTACATGTTCTTTTAGCACTTATTTTATGAATTCAGGGAGAAACTGATTTTTCTCTTTACAAAATGTTTATCTTCATAACAAATCATTCACAGTAACCTTTTTATATTTATTTAAAATATTTAGTTAATAAATAAAAATTATATATGTTCAAAGTATATAATCTAACCTGATGTACATAAACATAATGTAAGGATGTATATATATAATCAAATTATTTAACATATCCATTATGGAAAACAGTGATGATATTCTTCAAAAATTAAAAGGAAAAATACCATATGATCCAACAGTCCCACTTCTATAGATATCCAAAGGAAATTAAATCACTATCATGCAGAGATATCTGCACCCCATGTTTATTGCAGCATTATTATTCATAATAGTCAAGATATAAAAATAACTAAGTGTTCACAGTGTAGTGAAAGGTTGTTCTTTATCCTGATGAAGACTTTTCCTGTATTTCTGAGGGGTTTTAGCAGGAATGGATGTTGAATTTTGTCAAATTTCTTTTCTGTTATTGGGATAAACATAGGATTTTTAATCTTTTGTTAATGTGGTAAATGACATAAATTTTCAAATGTTAAACCAACCTTGCATTCCAGTGATAACTCAGCCCCTGTAGTGTAGGCATGGTAAATATTTTTCCATCTTTTTGCTTGTAAACTATTTGTGATTTTACATTTTTTTTGTAAGTAGCATATAGTTTGGACTTGCTTTTTAAATCCAATTTCTGACGTCCAGTTGGGAACATTTATATTTAATGTGATTAGCTTAAGTCATCTTCCTGTTTTCAATATCAGTTTTTGCTTTAGTATTTATAATATACATCTTTAAGTAATCTGCAAGTCTACCTTTAATTAATATTATGCCACTTTTATAGTTCAAGAAGCTTATAATAGCATACTTCTCCTTCCCCTCTAGATTTTTTTTTTTAAATATTTTTTTTAGTTGCAGATGGACACAATGTCTTTATTGTACTGCTTTGTATGTGGTGCTGAGGATCGAACCCAGGGCCTCACGCATGCGAGGCAAGCGCTCTACCGCTGAGCTACAGTCCCAGCCTCCCCTCTAGATTTTAATACTGTCTTTGTTATATAATTTTCCTATACTTAGGTGATAAATCTCATAATGTCATTATTTTTTGTTTAGTTATAAATTACCTTTAAAAATATTTACATAACAAGAAAAATCTTAAATATTTACCCATATTGTTATCATTTCTGATGCTCTTCATTCCTTTTTCTATAACTGTATTTCCATCTGGTATTATTCCTTCTTTCCAAAGGACATTTTTGCTTGAAAAACACTGTTATTGTAGTATGTGTTTGTTAGTAATTAATTATTTTGTGTTTGTGTATCTGAAAATGTATTTTTCCTTCATTTGAAAAAGTTATTGTGATTATTTACACATTTCTATTTATTTTAACACCTCATTGTTTGCTTTGTATTTGCCTTGCTTCTATTAATGTTCCTTTTCCCACTACTTGGATGCTTAAAACTATTTTTATTCACCTTTACAGGTTTGGAATTTATAAACTAGATTTATCATAGTGATTGTGCCATTTAAATTTGACAAAATATAACTTTTAGATCCCCAAACAGATAACATTACACTTCTTCTTTCATGTACTTATTTTAAAAATACATAGTAAACAATACACAAGTATTATTTTTACCTATTTAATAGATGCAGAAATTTCAAGATTCATATTCAAATTCATTAATTTGTTTTTTCAATTCCTTCATTGGTATTTTGGACTGTCTCTCTGTAGGCCTCTTATATTTTATTTTTTTTAACCTCTGAAATTAGTGCCTTAGGAATTCCTTTAGTTAAAGTCTGTAATTTTAGGTTCCCTTTTCAAAACAGCGTTTTGTAGTCAATGTTCCATTACATCTGCTTGTGAGAGATGTGCTGTCATTTCCATTATCTTCTCTTTGTAGGTGCTTTGTCTCCTTTTCATGATTGTCTCTAAATTTTTATTTTAATCTTTCTTTGGTGTTCTAAAGATCCAATACAATGCTTTAGGTAGAAATGTTAAAATAATTATCCTTATTGATATATGTTTTCTGAATTTCTGAAATTATTATTTTTATCATTTGTAGCAATTTATGCCACTATCTCCTTGAATTAGGGGAAAATAGGTGCGATAAAAATGACTTGACAGATGTGGAAAATAATAAAACAAAAAAAAGGTAGGAAGTAGGAACTCAAGGCTTTCAACGGAAATTTAGATAATATTGAAAAGAGAATTGGTGCATAAAATCTGGATGTGAAGATATTACCTCCAAATGCAGCCACTTTTCTATCATTCCTTTCCCTCTAATTCCTTGCCCTCAAGAGTCAGCTTCCATTGCTCTACTTTGCCAGAATCCAAGGTTTGGCCTCTCTTCCTCTCATTCCTTTCAAACTCCAGAAACTGCAAATTCCTGGTAAATGAAATTATTTTCAGATAAGCTTCAGTTTCTGTTTTAACTTTTCTGGTTTTTGTCTTATCATTTTAAAAAATTTTACTTTTGAGGTCTTCCAGTATTTCCCATATGTATGTGTGAGCTTAACAATACATTTAAAATATGTTGTTCCCCTTCCCACATACATATCCATCTATGTCTATCTGTCTGTCTATCTGTCTATCTATCTACATTACAAAATAGTCTCATATTTTCATTTTAGAAAAAAACTTTAGGCAACTATGAGAAGATTGTGTTGGAGGGACCAAAAATTGGTACAGTAATTTAAACAAGAGATGCAGGCAGCTCCAAGAAGATTTGAGAAATGTTCTAACAGTTACACTTAGTAACTGGGTATGTGGGAGGTGTAAGAAATCAAATATGACTTATTTTAAAGGTAAACTGAACATTATATATCATTATCTGTTGGAGTAATAGTTTGATTATTGTAAATTTATGATGTATAACTAATATCTTCCCATTATGCTTGTGGACATAATGGCATTTGGGAACAGTTACCATAAGCTCAGGTTCAAATGATGTACCTTACAGGGAACTGAAGATAGAAAAATTTTAGTATAATCTACTTTCTGTAAAAGGTATCTTTCAGTTTCCCCCTGGCTCTCCTCTGACAGAATCTGTTTATTTACTTCAGATCCAGATACAAGATTCTGCTTTTAAAGTGGCATATCCTGTTGAAGTGGAAATTACATGTTGGCTATTTTTTGTTGTGTTATTTTATTGCTTTCTAAAATCCTTTTGCTCAAATACTTTAACTCCGACTTAGAAATTTGTTGGTACCCACTGGCCTGGATAACTGTGATATGGTTATATTTTTTAGCAGTATATAAAAACTGTCAGCTTTCTATCATATGATGGTTTGAAAATTTGAGAATTTTATAAAACATTAATGAATTTTAAATATGACAATTTCCTGTAACATCATATTGTTTGCTGCATAAACTGGAGATTTATACAGAGTTTTTCTGGTTCTGTATTGTTTTTAAGAATCCATGAAAAGTTCTCAATTCCTAGAAAGACATGTGGTAAGTTTTAATTCAATTTCTTTCTCTAGTACACAGTAAAACTTAAAATATTCTAAAATTCTGGAAAAAAATTTAGTGTTGTTAGTCACAAACAATAGATTAAAATAATGTAACATGCTTTGAGAAGCATATTTATTGATTTTAAAAAGATAGTTTATTATAATTATGCATTTAATACCTACTTACTAGAGATTTCTTGAAAAGTAAAACAGAAGATTAAAAATCCCCTCGATTCTATTATTTACATCTATTATTAATAAAAATTATGTTGAGTATATGTTTCTAGATTCTTTAAATCATTTCTTAATATGCTTTTTTATAGTCTTCTCTATTCAAGTATACACTATTAAATGATCAGATAGGTTACAAAAGAATTTGTGTGTTGTATTTTAATACTCTAGACTACATTGTGTCTTGAGGAACACGGGACAGATACTTGAATATGCACACACCGAGACCCAGCTGCAAAGCTTACCAGTTCAAATGGCAAAGGAGGCAGTCCAGAAGGCTAAAAGCCTTTCTATTTACCTTCCTGTTCTATTAGACTTCTATACACTTGAATGTGAGGTGCTCTGATAGCCTTCTGCCATGAGTTCTTGAGGACATGAACTGAAGTATTAAACATGAATTCATACATAGTCTATGACATACACAAATCTGTCTTCCAGTTGCATTTATCCAGTATGGTCAAAAAATGAAAAGTACATTTGCATTTATCCAATATGGTCAAAATAGAACAATTTGGTACTTGAGGGCATGGGTAATATCCTTGGGGAAATAGTAGGAAGTTTTCTACCAGTATCAAAATAGTTTGATAGTTTGAAATATCATTAATGATATGTTGTTTTTATTAATTTCTTGCTGCATCACATTTAAAGTGGAATTCTTTAGACAAATCAGTAGGAAATGTTATAAAGTTTATTGTTTCAGTACAGACACCAGAATATATCTAAATTAACAATGAAGTAACACTTCAGATTGTATTTAAAGGCATATATCTAATTTCAAAATTAATTATTTTAGTGTACAAATGATTTTATACACATAACAAATCATTAATAATTTAAGCAAACTACTATACATAATTCTATTTGGCAGATACTTTTTTTTGTTTCCCTGTGCATTTTTCTCCAGTTAAGGATTAACTTTGCTATAAAATACTAAGTAACCAACTATTACTTAACATTACAAATGTTTGGAAAATCCATTATAGTATTTTACAATGTATATTTAGAATCATATTTGTTTATAAGTTTATTAAAAATTTTGAGAATTATATTAAAAGATCACAAAAGACTTTACCAAGACAAATTCTGATTATAGTAGTAAAATGATTATTTTTCCAGGAGAAGCCAAATCCTTATAGTATACTATAAAAAAACTACTCTCAAAAATTTCAAGTAGAGAATTGAAAGGTAACCTATTTGACTTTTTGTCTGTAAACAAGAGTGTTTGTTTCTTTCAAAATCATGTTGCCTTTTGATACATTGAAAAGAAGGTAACAGTCTCCACTGATTTAGCTGCCAGAAAAGACACCCTTCTCCACCTGCGCTCCTTTTTTGCTGCAATAAATAAACACCATTCAATTCTTTTAAGCTCTGAGCAAAACAGTTTGTGTACGGGATTTTGAATTGTCTGCTAGGAGTGTCCCCATTGGGTCCTTGATTTATTTGGCTTGGGATGACAGGACAGGGCATCTGACAGATCCATACTCCCAGCTCTTGGCCCTGGGAAGCCTGGGTGTGTGGAGCTGTCCACCCAGCAGGAAGCACCTGATCCTCTCGCCCAGGCTGGGCTCATTGCCCTCTAGGGTTCTTACCCTTCACTTCCCCAATGCCAGGGAAGGGCCCAGGGGGTGTTTAAAAAAAAGATTAGGAAGGAGGTAACACTAGGTGGGAGGTCAGGGGCTGGTGGAGTGTGTGGCGCGTAGCCCAGCCTGTGTGGGCATTGGAGAAGGGAGAGACCACAGCGGTGAGGCTCCTCCCAACAGGCAGCCTCGCCATTGCTTAAGTGGGATGGGTTGGGGTAGGATGGCTTCTCCAGTGTCTCTAGTGGGATGGGCTGGGGCCGGGGAAGACTTGGAAGGTCACAAGCAGTGCACTGCCTCCGCCTGACCGCGCAGCATTAGGCCTTGCCCGCGGGCAGCCACGGTGAGGGATGAACACAGGGCTGAAGCCTTAAGTCCCTGCGGCGGCCGGATCAGCTCCTGCCCACCTCGCTGGTTCCTTCGAGGGACCCAAAGGTCCAGACTCCCATGAAGGAGAATTGGATCTCATTCAGGCCCTGGCACTCCAGGCACTGTGGGAGGAGAACACACAGGGAAAGGCCTTGGCCCTCCGCCTCCCGCCGTTGCTATGGTAACGGTGAGGTTTGAGGCGCACCGCCTGCAGGCTGCTATGCAGCTCCCTCTCGCGGATCACTGAGTCCCAAGCACCAAGTCGGGATCGCCGAGCGCGCCTGGAGGTCCGGGGAGGTGAGGCAGAGCTTGGCAGGCGGAGGGCTCCTTGCTCCTAGCCGCCCCCTCAGGCGTTGCCATGGAGACCGCCTGGGCAACCTCACCTGTACTGGCTGCTGCAGCCGCTGTGGAAGTACAAGAAATAGCAACCGGAGCCCTCTTTTGCCCCAGCCTCTCTTCCAGGAACTCTACCCCAGCCGCTGTTACTGCTTGCCTCCCACAAACAGGAAATGAGAGGGCAGACGTCCAGAATTTTCCTCCAATCATGCCATTCTTTATCTGTCTTTCCACTTGGAATTTTACATCTCAGCATCTTCCACAGTAAATGGTCTAGAAGATGGGGTGGGGGTGCGTTCCTTTTATTGTGTCTGCCACACCTCCTCGTTTAACAGACTGCTAGTTTAATTCTATGGAACACTGTCCTGGAGCAAGTTTAATCATCAGAGGAGAGAGATTTTCAAAGTCTCCCCGCACCCCATATATTCCAGCAGATATGTGAAATCCCAAATTCTCTTTAATAGGAATAGATCGTATTTAGAGCAATGTCTTTGGTGCTGCTAAGTACCACTAAATCAACCATTCTTTTTGACAAATAAGTGAGACAATTATATGCCAGAATATCTGGGGTACATAGTAGAAAAAGAATGGGCTTTTCAGAAGCTCCTTTCCTGTTTTATTTCCACTTCTAAACAATAATCTAGTGCTGAAATGTCTCTTTTCTGGGCTGTATTCCATCTGTTTGAGATGGGTTTTTGGCTTTGCAAAGGGGTTATTTCAGCATGATTCTGCCTTTGAATTCTGGGGTGAGGGGTAAATACTCTAGACTACTTACACTCAGTTCAGGTGCAAGATTTAGTGCATGGATGCATCTCTACTGACTACCGACATGAATGCACTCTGGCAAAAAGGACTCTGATTAGAGCAAGTTGAGGCATCTGTGATCCTGAATTGCCAGCCATACCCTGGCAGGCTCTGTGAACTGCCATTGGTCACAACCCCTTGCTTCTCAAATCTCTTTCCTGTTTAATGTGTATGTGGCACAGCTTTCATTTTGTGAAAGCACCCTGGTAGCTTTTGCTTCTGATAATCATGAGTTTCCTTACTTAGTTCTGCATGTTTGAATAGACCAGCTTTTTCAACTTGACTTTGATACAACCTCTTTAGAAAAATCTTAACCATGCAGGATAACTGTTTCTTTTCCAAGGCTCACAGGTGGAACACTTAATAACTTTGTTTTGTTACACTTTTTTTTTTTGTATCCTGGGGCCTTCAAAGACTTTAAAAGAAATTCTGATATAGTGCAAGCCTTAGGTAAAGTTGTGAATTTGAAATGTTTTTCTGTGGTGTTGTTTTCTACTTGCTACTTTGCTACTTCTCTCAAAGCAACAGGGTTTCTTAAACAAACTTTCCCCCTTTTATTTATTACCCTAATTATCTTCTTGTAATAACTTGACCCACTTTATCTAACATTTCATTGAAATTGCAGTACTTTCTTCAACTACTCTGGGCACCTTTCTGCCCTCTTTGAAGACTCCTTCTCAGTCTTTTTTCTTTTTCTTTTCCTTTCTTGATATTGTGTCTTGACCATCTACTTTTTCCTTTCTGCATATTTTCTTGACCTTTTCTATCACTTCATCTGCCATCCTTTGCACATTTTCTTAATCTGCATTGTATTTTGCAGACTTTTCCCCCTGAACTTCAGGCCCCTGTTTCTAAGCTACTTCATGTACATTTCTACTTATTCTTCCTGTATGCATCTTAAGTTCAGCCTGTCTCTCGCTGAACTATGTTCTTAGCCAAAATGTGCTTTTCTGATTGTATTTCATATTTTATGTAATGATCTTCTTATACCCCCAGTTACCCAAGATTAGAAACAGGGGAACCCTTAATTGATTGATTCATTCAATCTCAGATTTTCTTATTGATATCTTGCCTGTGCCAGGCAAACAGTGTCATGAAACTAAACTAACAGGGAAGATAAATTGCTACATTTACAATCAAGTATTAAAATTACAGCTTTTGATAGTCTATAACAGAAATAAACAAGGTGACATATGAGAAAGAATAAGTTTGGAGGAATGGTTTTGGATAGATAGTCAAGAAAAGTTCTATGTGATATGTTGAGATGAAGATTGAGAAGAAGCCAATATATCTGTTACTGAAGAAAGAACAAGTCAGGTGGACAGAATAGCAGTAAAAAAAAAAAATAACCCTGTGGCATCTTAGTCTGCTTGTGCTACAGTAACAGAATCCCACAGACAGGATAACTTAAAAAGAAAAAAAAAATATTTCTCAATTTTGGAGACTGGTTGTCCACGATGATGGTACTGGTATTTTATGTCTGATAAGACTGTATCCTCCAGAGAATACTGTGCTCTCATGTGATGGAAGACAAAAGGCAAAAAGGGGTCAATTCTCTCTGACAGACACCTTTTATAAGGACACCTAATCCATTCAACACAGAGGAGACTTTAGAAAGGCCCCATCTCTTAATCTGTCACATGGCAACACCTGAATTTTGAAGAGACACGTTCAAACTTTGTAGGTGGGGAAGGGTCACTGTTCAAAGCACTGACCTAAAAATCAATTTTCTTGTTGGAAAAGGGAAAGTGGGAGTGTGGTGATGGTGGAAAGGGAGGCAGGGAACAGCTTTTGCAGGGCTTTGTGTGCCCCAATGAGGAATTTGGATTTTATTCTATATGCTGTAGGAAGCCATAGAATGATTTTAAGAAAAGTGGCATGAACTCTTTCATAATTTTAAAAGATTATCTGGCTATAGAGTGGGAGAAGGAATTGGAAGGGTGACAGCTTGGACGTGGAAAGGAAATTAAAGATGATGGGAGTTTTCCAGCAATGACAATGATATGAAAGTGGAGGGGGAGGTAAATGAACAGACAAAAGGTATTTTTAGTGGTCTTCTTCCCTTATAACCCACTGTTGTATCTCAGTCTCATTCTGTCCTTGGAGCAGTCCATGCCATATAGACTTTGCACATCCAAGTCCTTACCATGAAATCCTAATTGTTTTGATTCTTATTCTTTCAGGGCTTCAACTGTCAACTATAGTTACATGATATCTGCCAAGAAGAAGGTAGAGAACAATAGTTAAAAATACAGGCTTCAAAAGTAAGCTACTTTGGCCCATATTTGTGCTCCATGACTTGCTAGCTGTGTTGCTTTGGGCAAATTGCTTAACTTTTCTCTTTTATTTTCTGTAGTTACAGAAGAGGAATAATAGTAATAATATGTATTATTGGGAGTTCACAGGGATTAACATATACAACACAATGTCATATGCATTTTAACAATGTATGGTATATGCTCAATCAATGTTAGCTGATGATATTCGTCCTGATAACAATGATAAAGAACTTGAAATCTGACTCTGGTAAACATTTCAATGTATCTACCTACGCTGTTACTTCTAAGTTATTTGTAAAACTAAAATCTGAATTCGATGGACATCATGGCTAGAGTGGGAAGATAGCAGCAGAGCTGTTCCTCAAGTCTCCCTTCGTGGGAAAATATTCCTTCAAGAATTATTTTTGTTCTTTGTTGATTTTTAAATCTTGCTTTTATTGAACCTAAACCATACCATTTTGATTTTCCCTTAGAGTGATCTGAAAGAAAATGGACATATAACTTTAATCATGGCAAGGAAGATAAAATGCCTGTAAGTTGAAAAGAATAGAGCTTTGGTGCTACTCTGATCTCTATGTCTTGCTGATTCCATAGTAAACAGTCCTCAGTAATTCCAAACTTTCATTGTCCTATTGGCCAATATTGACTACCTTATTTTATCAAGTAATCAATGATCTCTATCTCTTAATTTTCCATGGTGTCTCAGCGTTGACTAAATAAACAATGGATGAATTAATTCTTAATAAAGTTTCTCTCAATATTTCCTTTATTTTCTATTATTACTATCCTCTGTCTAAATTATACCCTTATTTCTTTTTTAAGGAATATATACATTATCTTTTTAACATTATTCTATTCAACTTTTAAATTTTATTGGCAAATTAATCTTCTCAAAGCATGGAGCTATTCTTATCATCTTTCATACAAAAAAATTTTTTAAAAACTATTCACTGGGAAGAAAGTTACAAAATGGAAAAAAATTCATATTCATATTATATAAAGAATTTCTGATGGACATTGGTGCCTGTCTGTAATTCCAGACAGGAATTACAGGTGGATCACAAGTTTGAGACCAGCTTCTGCGATGGTGAGTTTCTGTCTTAAAATAAAAAATAAAAAAAGACTGGTGATGTAGCTGAGTGGTAGAGTACCACTAGGTTCAATCCCCAGTACCACAAAAAAAAATTACCATAAATAAGAAAAAGAAAAACACCTAACTAAAAATTGGGCCAATACTTAGAAGATATATTCAACAAAGGAGACTCATAAAGGTAATAAATGATCCTCAATTTCAAGAGTCATTGGAGATATGAAATCAAAACCATTAGCAGATCCATCAGAATGGCACAACTGAAGACTGACATTCCCAAGTATTGGTGAAAATGGTAAGCAAACAGCATGTCCATATACTGCCAGAGAGACAATAAATTAATAGAGCTACTTGAGAAAAACTGTTCAGCATAATCTACAAAATTTGAACATACACACATATGAAAAATTCTATTCTTTGGGTCTGTATCTGAAAGAAACAAGTGATTGGTGTACCAAAACATATGATGAAAACTTTTAAATCAGTATTATTTCTAATAGCTGAAACTCAAAAACAATTCTGATGATTATCTTGAGGAAGATGATTAAATAAATCATCGAAAATTCTATTATGGAATACTACACACAATCGAACGTAAAAATTCTGCAACACACTACAACATGCATAGACCCAAATATAATGGCATAACAAGCAGGCCACAGTGATATATATTGAGAGGTAAGGTGGTGGTTATCTTTGAGGAGGTGAGCAAGGGAAGTAATTGAAAAGAGGCAGTTAAGGAGCTTGTGGCAATGGTACTATTCTTCTATTTTTTGACCAGTGTGATTGTTACATGAATTGGCTTAATTTGCATAAATTCATCAAGCTGTACATTTATAATTTGCACATTTTTGTCTCTATATTTCAATTAATTTTTTAAAAGTCTTTTCATTAGCTATTGTATTAGATCACTTTCTTCAAATTGACATTCTAGATTCCCCCAACTGAATTTTAACCTGCTTTTCTCCTAGTTAATTCTCACATCTTTGCACATGTCCTGTGTTTCTGACAGACTTTACTAGTAAATGAAGAAGCAGCTTCCAATTGTCCTTCTAAATTACTGTTTGCATCCTTTTGATAATAGAATATTCTAAATTTTGACTAGATACAGGACTGTCTGTAACCAGTCTTCTGACTCCATTTCTTAGTCTGCTTTGCTACTAGGTATGGTTGTATGATTAAGTTTGGGCCAGTGGTACACAAACAGAAGTGATTTGCATTACTTATTTTCTGTACATTCTCTTTCGCTTTTACTTCTGGCTGAGAAATAGCAATGTCTGAGAAACCTTGGCAGCCACATGTTCCAGATGGCAGAGCTACCAGGCTGGCTCTGGATCACTGGACTGTTAGATGAGAGAGAAACCAATTTCTGTTTTATTTAAGCTATTTTGAGGCTTCTTCTTAACAATATAGTGTCTGCCTTAATACACTTAGAACTTCGTAAGCATTGTGATTCATAGTACCACTGCGCACATCTCCTTTCTAAGATGCCCAGGCCTACTGATATGATCCCCAGTTTGTGCTATAGGGATTATTTTGTCTCTTGAAGTACTTCCCATTTTCCAGATATGTGACCATGGGGGAGATATTCATTTATTCGAGTCTTACGTTCTTCACCTGTGAAATGGGAATAATAGATTATTATTGTGAAGATTAGAATAGATGATACATGTGAAGTGTTTAGCATGGTCTGGAGTAAAATATAAAGCCCTCAACAAGTTAATAGTTTTCACATATGTTGATGATATTATAGAGTTGAGAACCACAGCACAGATGCTCAGTGTATGTAGGAGGGAGATATAAATTAAGGACATTTTGGAGACAAGTTCCTCTTGTTTTTATCATTCCAGGCTTTCTAGAAATTCGTGATTATTTCACAATTATTGGAAATAGTGTCAGGTGAACATAACCCTATAACCAAGCAATTCTACTTCTATTTATAGATCCAAAAGAAATGAGCAAGCACATAGGTATACCAAAAATATGAACAACATATTTACAGCAGCATTAGTTTTGATATACACAAATAGGAACAACCTAGTTGTTTTGCAGATATAAGAGCAAAACGAATTTAATTTTAGCAAGTTTCTTGTAGGTTTCCATTTCTTGCAGATTTCTTGTAAGTTTCCACATTTTTCCTCCCTTTTAAAAATTGCAGGTATTAATGCCTGACAATTGACTCCTTAAGAATATGATTTATGTATTACAACATGCTTTGACCAAACTGCTGGAAATCTCTAAGGCATTACAAATATGTTGTGCTTACAATCTTAGTATTTCCCTTCTAGAATCTTCTGGCAATTTTTTTGTGAATCTAAAGTATTTTAAGTTCCCTAATAAAGGTGGTAAATCATTTTAGCTTATGGTTGCCTGAAAATACTCATTTTTTAGTGATAATTTTCCTGGTTATACAAATATACCTTGAGACGTACTTCCTCTGAGAGTCAAGAAGATATTACTCTGCTGCCTTCTGACTTTGTGACTTAGACAAGTTTGCTATCAGACAAGGTGTTGTTTATTAAAGGTGATCTGTCTTCTTCATCTAGCTATGGTTTTCTGCCATTTTACTACTATGTATTCAAGAGGGGATTTCTGAAAACTGAATTATTCTGTTTGGGATTCATTGCATTTCTTAAATCTGAGTTCCCCCAGCTCAGTTTTCCTCCACTGATTTCCCAAAAGGTGAGACATGATTTATCCCATAAGTCAAATCAAAGTAAAACAAGTTGTAGTGTCATGAATATTTACGAACTGACAGATTTTCTTCTGGTCTATTTCATCGCTTCATGTGCACCTTTATTTTTGAGGTTTATTTTTACGTGATGGTCACTGATTCCTGTCTAATGACCCATTGTTTGTATGACCCTAAAAGTTTACCTGATTTGGAGAGCTCTACATTTTAAACTGCATATTGTTCATCCTTTTCTTTCTTTCTTTCTTTCTTTTTTTTTGGCAGAAGATTTATTTTTCAAAAGAATATTAAAGGAAGTGAATGATTTTGTCTTTGGCAGATTTTTACTTTTCAATATGAATTGTTTTTTAAAAAATGAGACAATATTTTAGAGACATATACACTGAAAAGGAATGGAGGAATTTTGTTGTTGTATTTTAATTTTCTGAAAATTTTCAATTTTTTTTTAATTGACCGAGCTTGGTTTAGAAAGAAAAAAAATGTCTTGAACTGGTTTTCAGTCCACTTGAATAACTTTCTACTGTTACTACACAGAAAAGCAATACTTTCACCCTCAACAGGAGCCCCTGGCCTTTTCTTCCCTGTACTCCCCCCCACCCCCATCCATTGCCTTTTAGATAGACTTTGAGTTCACAACAATATTGAACAAAAGTACAGAGAGTACCCAAATATACATTGTGCCTGCAGGCTCATGGTGGCCTCCACTATCAACCTCACCAGAGTGGAATATATTTCTACAATTAGAATAGGAATATCATTATCCTTGAAAGTCCATAAGGTTCACTAGTGTTCATTAGAATTCATCCTTAGTGTTATACATTTTATAGGTTATGACAAATACATAATGACATATATCCACTATTATGGCATTATACATTATAGTTTTGCTATATTAAAAATATTTGCTCATTCTTCCCTCCATCTCCCATAATCTTGGCAACCCCTGACCCTTTTCCTGTCTCTCTGATTTTGCCACCTTTTCCATTATGTAATATAGTTAGAATCAGTACAGTTTGTACCCTTTTCCAAATCACTTCTTACATTTAATAATATGCATTTAAGCTTCCACCATGGCTTTTCATGGCTTAAGAGTTTTTTGTTTATTTGTTTTTAATGTTAGATAGCATTCGATTGTTTGGATAACATAGTTTATTCACAGTTTACCAAAGGACGTCTTAGCTGTTTCAAGTTTTGCAATTATGAATAAAGCTGCTGTAAGCATTCATATGTACATTTTGTGTGACATAAATTTTTAACTCATTTAGTTAAATCACAAGGCATGTGATTGTTGGATCAAATTATAAGAGTACACTTGGTTTTTTGTTTGTTTGTTTGTTTCAGGGGTGAGATACTGGGGATTTAACCTAGGGGCAATGTGCCACTGAGCTACATCCTCAGTCCTATTTTTTATTTTTTATTTTGAGAAAGGGTCTAAGTTGCTTAGGGCCTTCCTAAATTGCTCAAGATGGGCTTGAATTTGCGATCCTCCTGTCTCAGCCTCCTGAGCCGCTGGGATTATAGGTATGCAACACCACACCTAGCATGCTTAATTTTTTTTTTTGGTACCCAGGATTGAACTCGGGGACACTCAAACACTGAGATGTGACAGAGATGTAAAGAGAGTAGACTAGCCACAGTCCGGAAGAAAATATGTGCAAAAGGAACATAATAAAGGACTGTTATCCACTATATACAAAGAACTCATAAAATTCAACAATAAGGAAACAAAACAACCCAATTTAAACAGATGCAACACTAAAATTTGTGTACATGGAAGGATGACAAATAAGCATTTGAACAAATGCTGTACATAATGTTACTTGGGAAACACAAATTAAAATAATAAAATACCACCACATAGTGATTACAGTAGTCAAATGTGCCACATCTCCAGCCCTATTTTGTATTCTATTTAGAGACAGGGTCTCACTGAGTTGCTTAGCACCTTGCTTTTGCTGAGGCTGGCTTTGAACTCGTGATCCTACTGCCTCAACCTCTGCCTCAACCTTCCAGCCACTGGAATTACAGGCATGTGCCACTATGCCTGGATATGTTTAGTATCCAAGAAACTGCTAAACTGTCTTCCAGAGTGGTAATAGCATTTTTCACTCTTATGAGTCAAGAATGAGAATTCCTGTTGCTCTATATCCTCACAACTTTTTGGGGGCATTAGTGTTCTGGATTTTGACTACTGTAATCACTATGCAGTGGTATTTCATTATTTTAATTTGTGTTTCCCAAGTAACATATTATGTACAGCATTTGTTCAAATGCTTATTTGTCATCCTTCCATGTACACATATTTTAGTGTCGCATCTGTTTAAATTGAGTTGTTTTGTTTCCTTATTGTTGAATTTTATGAGTTCTTTGTATATAGTGGATAATAGTCCTTTATTATGTTCCTTTTGCACATATTTTCTTCCAGATTGTGGCTAGTCTTACTTACTCTCTTTACAGTGTCTTTTATAGAGACAAAGCTCCTATTTTTTTTTTTTTTTTTGGTACCAGGGATTGAACTCAGGGGTACTCGACCTCTGAGCCACATCCTCAGCCCTATTTTGTGTTTTATGTAGAGACAGGGTCTCACTGAGTTGCTTAGCACCTCGCCATTGCTGAGGCTGGCTTTGAACTCGCGATTCTCCTGTCTCAGCCTCCCAAAGTGCTGGGACTACAGCCATGTGCATCGCACCTGGCTCAAAACTCCTAATTTTAATGAGGACCAGTTTATCAATTCTACCTTTCATGGATCTTGCCTTTGGTGTGGTATCTGAAATCTACCATGACAAAGATCATTTAGATATCTAGATTTTCCCTAATGTTATATTTGAGGACTTATGTATAAGTTTACATTTTATATTTAGGCCTATGATGTATTTTTTAGTTAATTTTTAAAGGATATAAAGTTTGTGTTCAGACTTGGTGTTTTGTTTTGTTTGCACGTGGGTATCCAGTTATTCCAGCACCATCTATTGAAGAGACTGTCTTTTCTCTATGGCTTTGCCTTTGCTCTTTTATAAAGATCAGTTGACTCTACTTATGTGGGTCTATTTCTGGGTTTTATCTTCTGTTCCATTGATCTTTTTGTGTATTCCTTTACCAGTACCACACTGTCTCAATTACTATAGCCTTATTTAAGTTTTGAAGTCAGGTAATATCTCTCCTCAGACTTTATTCTTCTCCTTTTATATTAGGTATTCTGGGTTCTTTTTACTTTTTTTTTTTTTTTTTTGGTACCTGGGATTGAACCCAGAGGCACTCAACCTCTGAGCCACATCTCCATCACCTTTTATATTTTATTTTGAGACAGGGTCTTGCTAAGTTGCTAAGGCTGGCTTTGAATTCAGGATTCTCCTGCCTCAGCCTCCCAAATGCTGGGATTATGGGCATGCGACACCATGCCTGGCCTTCCACATTTTCTGAGAGCATTGTTCTAAACACACCTTTTATATAATAGACCTAGGTATTTGAAGAATACACATTATCTACAATAAGTAACAACATTTGCTGAGAAGTTATTAAATTGCAGGAAACATTCAATTAACCGTCAAGTAAAGCCAAATACACAAATTTTACAATTTCAGCCAAAGGAACCAATGCTCAGGGAAATCTAATGAAATTCTCCAAGTCATATTAGGTAGTAAGTAGTGGAATATGGCCTTCTACCTCAGAGAGCACAATATGGGAACACTTTCCAACATCTATAGCATGAACTAACTTCCTGAGAAAGAAATTCTACAAATTAGCCAGTTAATAAAGAAACAAATTATACTTTAATTGGACATTTACTAATCATGCATTACATACCATGTATTATTCTAGGCATTAAACTTTAAAAATAATTGCCACCAAGCATCTTCTCTTAATGAACTCATTGTGCAATGTCTTATAGAAAAGAGACAAATTAAAAATACAATAGTAGCTTTTTTTGAAATAGTGTCAAAGTGTAATCAGTGTAGATGTCCATCAAGTGGAAAATGGACACATTGTGATGCAGCCATCCAATGGAATATCCTTCAGCAATAAAAGTATGAGGTGATATGATAGCATCAAAGTTTTTTGTTTTTGTTTTTGGCACTGGAGATTGAATCTGATTACCACTGAGCTATATCTCTAGCTTTTTTAAAATTTATTTTTTTAAAAAATTTTGAGACAAGGTCTTGCTAAGTTGCTTAGGCTAAATTTCTGAGGCTGGCTTGGAAATTGTGATTCTCCTGCCTCACCCTCTGGAGTCACTGGGATTTTGATGTAGCTCTATCTCACAAATCTCACTAGCTAAATCTTCTCAGTGAAACTCTATTGCAGCTTTTCTAATCAATTTAAAAATGAAGAGTAATTTTTCTCTTTAAGCTTTAATTCCTTGCCTTTTATATGGGTCATTTTTTTTAAACATTAAACTGCCTATGCTTTAACGAAGCTACTACTCCCAGAAATTTTCTGAAATAAAAGTCCCACTATTTTTTCTCTCACAACGTTGACTTCTTAACTCTAGTCTAGTAAAATAATTTTTATTCTTTAGCATCCCTTTCCAAATAGAATCACACATTTTAGATTATAGGCCACAGACACCATGCAACTTTTAACCTATATTTTTTATCATTTAATTTGTTAGAAATATTAGCAAAACTGAACTTCATTTTTCTTTGCTTTCTGTTTCCTAACCCCAAATGTATAAAAGGGAATTTACTATTCTTTAACCAAATAATTATCATTGTTAATTAAAGGAAAATGTAAGAAATTGCCATTACATTTCCTAGTCACAGCCACATGCTAAATTATACAGAATGATGACCCAAATTGATAGCTCAAGTGATTAAATCTTCAGATGAACCCTAAACTCGCAGTGAACAATTCCGTTTTCAAGGAAAATTAGTTTTTGCCTGTTTTCTTGGCTATGACAAAAACTGCTTAGTTAGGTGCTGGCACAGTGCAATAATGAAAAGACGGAGAAACATGCAGTCTAAATAATAACTGGTTAATCAGTACCTCAAATTGCAAGTCTTTTGTGCTTCAAGGACAGCAGCAGCATGTGTTGGGGAAGTGATAAAAGTCCCCGGTATAAGACAGTATCTGACAAGTGGGGCTCATTTCCCCAGCATCTGAACATATGGCAAAGCCGCGTTTTCTAGTCTTCTTTGTGTGGCAGGGATTGGTCTCTAAGTAACATGGACTTTTGTTTGTGCTGAAAAGAGTGTGAACATTCCACATAAATAATTGTAATTATCTTCTCATTGAAGAAAAATAAACTTGGAGTTCAATACTGTTTTCTTGGGTAAATCATCAAGTTTGGAAAGAGTAGAATTAACTGTTTTGTTTTTACAAATAGCTGATGCAAAGTTAATACATTTGGTATAAGTTTGCTTTCCACAGAAATGTCTTTTTTGATTGAAGTGTTTAGGTTGAAAGACTTCATTTTCTCTTTATGTCACTGTTACTTTATACTATTATTACCCCTGTAGTGTTATCTGTTTAAAATTCTGATGGTTATGGTTTTTTTACAAAAAAAATATAGCTAATAACTCAAATGCATTGGGAGATTTTAGAAAAAGAATGCACAGATGAAAATTCCTTAATTTGATTTAGAAGTGTATTTTTTAACATAAAATTAGGGTGAATTTCTTCAGTAATCACTACATAAAAACGAGAGTTTTGTATCTGGAAAATTTCTTATAAATTATTTAATTCACCATTTGTTTTGCCATCATACACACACACACACACACACACACACACACACACACACATGAATTAAAGCCTTGAGGTCAAATGGTATGATCTGTCCCTAAGGTTAAAAAGAGAGTTTAGACATGTTCACGGTTATTACTATCCTATGTGCCTATGTGATTATATGACCAATGTAATTCTACATCATGTACAACCAGAAAAACGAAAAATTATACTCCATATATGTATAATATGTCAAACAATTAGTCCATTCTTCATAAATAAGAATGGAATGTGTGTGTTTTGTGTGCATGTGTGTGTGTTGGTGTAAACAGAAGTTCACAGGTGGTTGTGAAGATTAGATTATTTACAGATACTGTCCATAAATTCTTCAGAACACTTTTGAAAACTGAGTCCTGGAAATTTAAACTTTTTTTTTATACCTTCCTTTTTCTTTACTTTGCCATTGCTGTATTTGTTGTTTATAAATTGGTAGCTCTTCCTACTGCTTATATTTGTAACTGTTTTAATGAAATTTCTCACTGTAACACCAACTACATTATGATCATGATCTTGCCAGTTAAAATGTCTGACTGATTAACAGCTTGACTGAGGAAGGAAAGATTCTAAGTATTTTCATCCTTTGATTTCTAGTTTAAATCCCCTATTATAATTTAAATAAAAAACTAGATATTATTTTATATAAAAAATTTGACTTTCAAATATCATTTTTAATTGAGTGGAGATTTTCAGAAGATACCCTGCTTTGATCTGAATAACATGCTTGAGTGATACCCCAGTGTCCTTGTCCATCCATGTCTTATCACATACTTCCTAAGTGGTTACAATGTTCTATAGAGGTTGAGAATCAGGAAGGATTACAGGAGAGAGATTTTCCCCATAACGATCATCCCTGCATTCATTCTTCTTGCCTGGTTTGTAGGAATTTCAGAAAAGATGACTTTGAAACTCAGAAATAGAATCTTTCAAATAAATCCAATAAGGCCAAGAAGAAGCATGTAGAATTGCATGTCAGTGTTTTAACATAAATGGCATTTTGATTTTGTTATAATAATCTTAATATCTTTAAGCGTGGCATCTCTTATAAAATTTCATATGATTACCTTACATTTTTATATCTGTATGTATCATCTCACAACTGGTAATTAGTAAGCTAGCAGAAAGCTAAATAAGGGTAACTCATTTTGTTTTTAGCTAAACATCTTCCCCCTTCGTGATAATTTTAATGTGATACAACAAGACAATAAAGCAAGTAGCAAGTCGGAACAGACTTGCTATCACAATTTACATTTTTTTCCTATCAGCTTTAATTTGAAGTTTTTCCAGTAGTAACAAGGTTATACATGGCACGCTGCATTGTCACGTTAGCTCATTTCATTATTTGAATTCTTGCTGTCTGAAGCTTTTCCTGTCTCCCTTTTAAAATCTATTCTAAAAAGTAGTCATTGAATTCAGTTAGCATGTCATTCACTCATCCTGAATGACATAAAAACAGTAGTAGTATAAGTCTGGCTTTTACTATCTCCAGAGAATTAATTGTTAATTTTTTAGAAATTTTATAAGCAGTTTGTAAAATAGAACCATTATTAAAAATTAAACTAAATGTATGAAGTACTTCATATTAAAATAAATATTCAAAACTTATAATGGCCTAGTTATTTTATTACCGTGTAGTATAATCTGTACTCTCAAAGAAGTTATTCTGGTCTGTATCTGTATGATGAAAATACCATAAAATGGTGCATTTTTGTGTCATTTTTCCCCAACACTAGGTTTAGTGATTTTACATCATCACTTGGAAGAGCCATGGTAGAAGTATTGACACCACAGAAATTAGCAAAGCCACACGTCAGGAGTGATTTATTTGTTTGTTCATTGTGTTAGTATGGAAGTTGAAGTTTCAGTTTAATGAATAAAATTTGTACAAGGGTAAGAAATAGTTCAATAATGTAAATCACATACCATATTTATTAAAATTATTCAGAAAGCTTGCAGATTGAGATGAAATTTCATTTGTCATATCATAGTGGAATCAAAATTGTAGGTTGGCTAGATATAGAAGAGTTCATTAAAATGTTCTGTGATAATTGGTTGCCTGCAGAATTTTCCATGAAAACACATTTTATTATCATTACTATTTATAAAATGTATGCTGCACACATTTTTATCAGTGAAGTTTATAAAACCTATATATTTATGTATTTTTGAGTGATAGTTGTCAGCACTCACAAGCACAGTGCTATAATTAACACTGCAGTAATGACTGAACCTCTTCCATTTCCATTCTGAGTTCATGGTTTTGTGGACTGTTTGGATGTTTTGCCTAAGGTCCTCTGTTTGCCTTTTTATCCATCCTTGAATTCAAAATCCAAAACTATTAGATATCACATATTTTAAAAGCTTTATTGAGCTATAACTCACATATCATGTAATTCATCACTTAAAGTGTACAATTCAGTATTCTTAATATTTTCATATGGTTGTACAACCATTACCATCAACCAAGTTTAGAAGAATTATGTCCTTCCTAAGACTGTGTTGAACAATTAACCGTCTTTATTCTCTCCTTCTCCTCATTTCTAAACAAGAAATAATCTACTTTCCATCTATGTAAATTTGCCTATGCTAGACAATTCATATAAAATTGAATCATATAATATGTGGTCTTTGTGTCTGACTTCTTTGAGTCAGCTTCAAGCTGCACCATGATTGATACTTTAACCCTTTTTGTTGCAGAATAATACTCACTTGTATGGTAATACCACATTTTTACATTCCTAAATTCAGTGACACTTACATTTCTACTTTTTTGCTATTACAAATATGGTAGTATTAGTATTTGCCTATGACACATTTAGTGTACACTTGTTTTATTTTTCTTCTCGGATATATATTGGTGAGTGCTAGCTAGGTCACGTGATAAGTGTGTGTTTAATTTGTTACTGCTAAACTATTTTCAAAGTAACTGAATCATTTTGCATTCCCATCAGCAGTGTAGGAGGGTTCTGATTTCCCTACATCCTCACCCATTCTTGATATTTTCATTTCAACATTTCAACAATGTGAAGTAGTATCTCATGGCAATTTTTGATTTGTACTTGTGGATGACTGATGATATTGATCACATTTTCTTTGTCATATTTCCCATTTGAGCATCATCTTTGTAGAAATTGATATTCAAAGTCTTTCCAATTTTTAAATTGAGTTATTTGGCTTTCTATTATTGAGTATTATTGATTAGTTGATCTTAAAATTCATGCATAAATTCAAGGGAATAAAAATAATCAAAATAATTTTATAAAAAAGATATTTGGAGCTCTTAATTACAAAGACTATTGTAAATCCAAAGTCTTTATTAAGTAGCATGCTATTTATATGTAAACTGATATATAGATTAATGGAATAGAACTCAGGCTTCAGAAAAAAAAAGCCTTATATTTATTCAACTCATTTTTAAGAGGGTATGGTCTTTGGTATGTGGTCTTAGTTCCATGTATTATTAATGAGAGCTCCTTATTAGATTATGACTTTCAAATATTTTATTCTATTTCTATGGGTTGTCATTTCACTTTTTTCAGAAAATCATTTGTAGTATAAAAGTTAATTTTGATGTAGCTATTTATGAATTTTTCTTTTATTGCTTTTACTTTTGGTGTCATAATTCTGAAGACTTTGCTTTACCAAAAACCACAAACATTTTAATCCTATGTATTCCTGTAAGAAATTCAAGTTTTAGCTCTTCTATTTAGATCTATCATTCATTTTGACTTAACTTTTGTGTGTGTGGCTAGGTAGACATCAGACTTCATTCCTTTGCAACTGGGGACTTAATTGTCTTGGCAGCATTTGTTGAAACGACAACTCTTTCTCTACTGCATTGTAATTCCTCTTGAAAATGAACTGAATAAATATAAGGCTTTATTTCTGAAGTCTAGATTCTATTCCACCAATCTATATATCAATTTGCATGCAAATACCATGCTATCTAACAAAGACTTTGGATTTACAGTAATCTTTGAAATTAAGAAGAGTGTGAACTCCAAATATCTTCTTTGTAAAATCATTTTGATTATTCTTATTCTTTTGCATTTACATATGAATTGTAGATGAGCTTGTCAATTTCTGCAAAGGGCTAGTTGTGATATTGGTAAGAAATTTCATGTATTATGTAAATAAACTTTTTAAGTATTGCTATATTAACTATGTTAAATCTTCTGATTCATGAACATGGGATATATTTATTTCCACCTCAATTTATATATCTTTTAACAGTATTTTGTAGTTTTAGAGTATAAGTCTTAAACTTCTTTTGTTAATTTTTGTAAATTTATTAATTTTATAACTAAATTTATTCCTAAAATTTGTATTTCCTACTACATGAAATTATTTTCCCTAACTCAATTTCTGACTCACTAATAAATAGAAATATAATTGACATTTGTATGTTGATTTTGACCTTGCTTTTTAGCTCTACCAGTTTTTAGTGGATTCATTAGGATTTTCTGTATATGATATACCATCATCTCTACAGTAACATGCAAAGCATCTGCAAAGATAGTTTTATTTCTTCCTTTCCAATCTGGGTGCCCTTTTATTCTTTTTAAATCTAATTTCCTGGTTAGAACCTACTGTGGACATTTGGATCCTTTATATTTTAAATTCAATCTCTGAAAGCATTTTTGAGTTTTAATCATAGAATGAGGGGATGAATTGAGCTTGAATCACAGTTAAGAGTAAACAGAGCCACATGATAGAAGAATTATGGAACATTTTCCTCCATCAACATGTGTGATTTCAATGTTACTTTGATAAACTCTGAATTTCTGAATTCATAAAAAATTGTGAATGTGCCGGGCGCGGTGGTGCACACCTGTAATCCCAGCACTTAGGGAGACTGAGACAGGAGAATCCCGAGTTTAAAGCCAGCCTCTGCAATGGTGAGGCACTAAGCAACTCAGTGAGACCCTGTCTCTACATAAAACACAAAATAGGGCTGAGGATGTGGCTCAGTGGTTGAGTGCCCCTGAGTTCAATCCTTGGTACCAAAAAAAAAAAAATTGTGAATGTGAAATGATTGGAAGCATCTTCAACACATGCTCCTATAGCACAATTTGTACCCATGTGCCAATACCACCTGTAGTTGGCTGAATAATGAGCACTCAAGTCCTAAATCTTGGAACTTGTAAATGTTAGCTTGTTTGGGAAAAGGGTCTTTGTGGATATACTTATGTTAAAGATTTTGGGATGAGGAAATTATTTTGGATTATCTGGATAGCCTTAAATGCCATCCTGAAGGCCTTTATAAGAGAGAGGACATTGGAGTAGAGGCATGCAGAAGGACAGAAGGTTATGTGTTGCAGCCTCAAGCTGGGGAATGCTGGCAATAGCCAGAAGCTAGAAGAGACAGAGGATAGATTCTCCCCTAGACCTTCTGGAGGAGTGCAGCCCTGCTGGACTTGAATTTGAACTTTGGGCCTCCAGGACCGTGAAAGAATAAATTTCTTTTTCTTTTTCTTTTTTTTTAAAGCAACCCATGTTATGGCCATTTGTTACAGAAGCCAAAGGAAATTAATATCCATGCTAATAATCATTTGTTTAATATCTAGTTTCTGCACTAGATGGTTAACTGCACAAAAACCTCTATTATCTATCTCATACATCTAGGTAAGTCTAGTAGCTAGCACAGGCCTTGATGTACTTAGGTTTTCTTGGATGCTAGATAAAATGAATAAATTGGCTGTGGTTTTAGTGTTTAGGTGGGTGAATAAGTAAACATGCAAAGGAATTTGGGAACAAGTAATATATTAGTTTGCACAAATGGATATATAGTGACTAACTGCACAAAATTACTGCATTTCTGCTTGTTCAGCAAAGGAACTAGGTGGAGGCTACACACTGATGATTGGGAGCAAAGAAGACAAGTTTCATAGGTGTTTATTTTTTGGAGGGGGTAACAGAGATTGAACTCAGGGGCACTCAACCACTGAGCCACATCCTCAGCCCTATTTTGTATTTTATTTAGAGACAGCATCTCACTGGGTTGCTTAGCGCCTCACTTTTGCTGAGGCTGGCTTTGAACTCGTGATCCTGCTGCCTCAGCCTCTTGAATTACAGGTGTGCACCACCATACCCAGCAGTTTTATTGATGGAAAAAATTAGAATTTGGGTTTTGGCCTAAAAGAAAAAAGTATGCATGCTCTCTGAGGATATAGGCCAGGAAGAGGTGTCTGGAATTGTGCTTTCTTGGACACTGTCCTCTAAGCTCTAGCAATTTTTCAGGCTGGACACTGCCATGCTTCATATAGCTTCCCTGGACTCTCAGAATCCACTGGTCTTGTTTCACAAGGCAGTGAGGTATTATCCAGGTGGCCCAGTTATAGAAGAGAGGCCTTGAGATGTCACAGAAGAGATGTGGAAAGTCTGAAACCAAATTATGAACTACATGCATCACAGGTAATTTGTGAAGGGAGCACTTCAGAGTGAACAGAGGTGAGAGGTCTGGCTGTTTGGCTTAATATGCAATTTCATATATCTTTTTATTGCAATGTGCCGTTTTAGTCACTGCTACCTACAAAGCCTAATGCAATTAAGAGAGAGAGAGAGAGAGAGAGAGAGAGAGAGAGAAACTTCACAAGCAGGAAGCACTTTCATACCGTAGCCATGTAAGATTAGCCTTTTTCATTATCTCAATCCTAACTTCTAATTCTTCTTTATCATCTGTGTAAACTCTTGGATTGGGACTGTATTTCCCATTGCCATGACTTATGCCCTGTTTCAACTCCTTCCCTATGTCAAATTATTTTTTTTCCAAGAAGCTACCTGAGCAGGAGGTGATGTCTTCATTCTCTGAACTCCTGTAGTACTTTGCTTATCCTTTTTATGTAGGCATCAAAATGATAAGATCCACCATTTACTGAGTATTCGCTGTATGCTAAACATTGGGTTACATCCTTTACATACATTATTTCATTTAATTCTTACAATGATTCTGTGAAGTGGGTTTCATTATCTCCATTTTGCAGCTATGAAAACAAAATTTAGAGAGGTTTAAGTGATTTGAAGTTTAAGTGATTGAGAGCCACAGTTCACATACAAGTAATCTCAAGAACTCACAGAGTTAACTTTTAACACCTTTGTCGTTGAGTTTAACATTGATAATATATGCATTTTCTTTCCTAGATTATGTGCTGCTTGAGATAGACTTAATATTATCTCTTTTATTTCTCTAATTACAACCCCCAGGACCCAGTAACTCAAACATTGGTTTGATGAATCAAGCTATATCTAAAAAGAAATTATTGCAGTAACAATTACTAGGCATTAAAAATGTATTTTAAAATAACATAGGAAAGTTATACTGATAACTACAAATAAGTCATTATAAAATCCCAAAAGATAGAATTTATGGGTAAGCATGATTTACATGATATTAAGTATGCCTTTCTCCTGTTTCTTACAGTCCTGTATGTAAGTAATACATAAAAATGGTAGGATATTCATTCATGAATTTTTGAAGTTTTTTATGTAGATGATTCATATTCAACTATCAAAACATTTTGGCTTAATCAATTTCATGTGTTAAATGCAACTGACTGTATTGATCTTGTGGGGTTTTTGTTTTGTTTTGTTTTGTTTTGTTTCTAGGATGGAGTAGGTGTAGATGAGAAGCTGTCTTTGCGGCGAGTAGCTGTGGTTGAAGATTTCTTTGACATTATCTATTCAATGCATGTGGAAACGGGGCCAAATGGAGAACAAATTCGAAAACATGCTGGACAAAAGAGAACTTACAAAGCAGTAAGTAAAAACAAAAAAGAAAAGAAGGAAAGGAAAAAAGCATGCATTTTGAAATATGTTATTAAGTTTGCTGGATAAGTTGGAAATAATTACAAATATTCTACAACATAAATTAGACCATATCATGGTCACATCCAACACTTAAAATATAATTATTACCGACTCTGTTTTGGTCATATTTTCACAAGTGAATTGCATATAATTTAAAACTGTCTCTAGAATTCTCATATTGTTTTCTTTTAAATCTATATATACATATATACTCATATAAATAAATATATATATGCTAATAGTTATAAAGTGTGGTAGTCCCAATCAAATGTCCACAAATGGAAAGATATATTTATTTGTATTACATATTGTGTATTATAATATATGAACTTTGGACTGCTGCCTTTACTGTTGTAACATTTCTTCCCCATAAAATCATATTAATATATTTGGATATTTCTTCTTTTATTTTTGTAGCTTTATGGACAAAAAAAATCTGTGTACTTTTCTTACTTCCCCTTATATTAAGTACATTTTTCCTAAAGGATTTTATTTACTTTTTCTTAATTTTCCAGAATGAACTATTAAAAAATATGGGTAATTTTCATATTTTAATAATGCCCTTGAACATTTTTAAATGGAAATCTATAATGTTTTTATTGTAAATTATTTGAAAAGGAGATTTAATTAATTGTTAGATATTGGAAATATATTTGTTGTCAAATGGAGTTATATATTATTTCTAAAGTTTATAATTATACCTACAGTTTGATCTAGACATTTTAACCTAGCTTCTTATTTAATTAAAAACTTTGTGAAATCATATTACTGTAGATATTTCATCTTTTCTAGCAAAATTAAATAGTAAATTATTCTTTTCCAATATGAGCAAAGTGTACATTAGAAGTACTTTATCAGCAATCAGAATAATATCCTTTTTTTGAATTCTATTGAACTCTGCTTTTGGCTACCTTTATATTAACTGTTTTCAGCTATATTGATACACAATATCAGTCTGGATCCATTTTTTTTTCAGATACAGAAAAATGTGTGAAATGCTCAAAGTTTCAAATACAGGTACATATGTTTGAAAATTAGCTACTGAGCATAAGAAATAGCTTCTTTTTCCATAACTATTTTTTGCTATATTGCCAGGGTCATATTGAATCTTTGTAGTTGCATAATAACCCCTAATACATGTTGTATTTATTCCTCCTTTTCTATGGTTTTGTTTCTTGGCTGTTTCCAAATTGCATGGTTTGTGGGCAGGCACAATTGTAAGTTTCCTTACATAATTCTGCCACATAAACTTTCTTTTGACTTATACATCCAAGGAGACCTTCTTAGTTCTTGTCATGACTAATGATAATGACCTAGCTTCTTGAGATATTTTTACGTAGACTAATATTACTGAGCATACTCGTTTTGCCTGTCTCCTAATCCAGAGTTGTTCCTCTGGACAGTAATAGGGAAACGATTACGTATTGATCTACTAATATCACTAACTGTGCACTCTGTTGATCATACATTTTCATGAAACAGATACCTGAACTTGGTAAGACTCTATAAGATAGGAATGTGTACGTTCCGTTGTTTTAAATGGAAAAAAAGAAAATCAGCAAAAAAATCATAAACAATGAACAAGTAACTTCATTATTAGTAGAGCGGCAGCCAGATCTGTTTAGGTGCCAAAAGCAATTTAAAATAATTTATTCTTTAAAATGCATTCATTAGACCTTTAGTTAATTAAATTGGAAGCACGAGTCAATACCACAGACCCAAAGCCTCACCCTCTGTTTTCTTTAATGAATGTAGAGAATGTGGTCCATTGTCATTATGCCTGCTATACACCTGCTAACTATTTTCAATAAATGTGCAAGTGTGTTTCCAACACATACATTTTTTATTAATATTATTAAGATATTTTCTGCCTTTTGGGTTGGAAAGCCATCTGCGAAAGCAAAAGCAGTATCCAAAATATCATCCAACCTCTCCTGAGAATGTCCTATTTGAAGATCCTTCTCCTTTCCCAAGTTTATTTTTTTTATTTCTGCGTTTAAAGTTTTATCACCTTGTCCTAATAGCAGGAAAGTTCTTTTGGCCTAAACTTTTTTTCTCTGCTGATATCTCTCAAGGGAATCCTAATTAGAGAACATTTCCATTTTATGGAGTAATAATTCATTATAGGAAAAAAAAAAAGAACTGCTGCAGAGCCAGCAAAACCGTGCACATGACTCAACAATGAATTGAGTCTAATGTTAAAAATTAATATAAATGTTCAACTAATGGGGCATAAAACTAAAATACAATTTGAAATGGAATGGTTCAGTGCTATTAGAGCCATAGCCTGTTGGGTCAGAATATAGTTCTCAACAGTAATACTGGAATTGGCTAGTCATTGGTAGGATTAGCTATACAACCTATTGCAATTATAATGGTTCCCATTTAGTTTAAGATCTTTTCTTTAGTTCTAACACATTGGCTCATATAGCATGCATGATTATGTTTATTGACCTTCTTTTTCTCCCTTTTCCTACATGGCCAAGAAACCATACTTATACAACTAATCATTAAAGCGTTTCATATTGTCTTAACAATATTATCAATAGATTTAGTGGTCATTTTATTTACTTTGCCTTTTTTGCAAATCTTCTTTCTATGTTTTCACTCTGCAGGAAATGGTGGTCTTTTAATATTGGATTAACTTTTGAATGCTATTTGGTTTTCCTATCTGCAGTATTATCATTCCTTGAAATATCTAGGTATTATACAACTTACAAATTATTGCAAAATCTGGTCTAAACTATAGATAAAATTGGAAGGTATATATTCTTTTACTTGTGAGCCCTAGAAAATCCACATAAAATGACACATTTCAGGAATATGTAAGGGCTATCATAATTATTTTTAATGATTGAATTCTAGTGTTTTGTAGATATTATTTTCTGCATTTGTATCTGTGTACAGGTAACTCATACTAGTGCGCTGAGTGTGTTTCCTGCAATATATTTAACTATAGTCAATTCTTGGTTATCTATATTAATAGAATGGAGAAGAGATATGGACCATCACTTATGTTTGAATTTAAAATATATCATTATTCTAAAGATAAAATGCACATGTTTAGCAACAGTGAGGTGCTAAGCAACTCAGTGAGACCCTGTCTCTACATAAAACACAAAATAGGGCTGGGAATGTGGCTCAGTGGTTGAGTGCCCCTGAGTTCAATCTCCATTACCAAAAAAAAAGAAAAGAAAAGAAATGCACATGTGTTTGGCAATTCAGAAAGTGACTTGAGAATTAATGATGTAACATCATAAAAATAATTCAGGATTTCATCTTGTCTTCCAGTTTTCCAGTTCCTAATTCTTCTTAACTTGTGCCTGAACTCCACCTTCAGTGAATACATCACTGTTCTCTTGCTATCTTTTATTATTTGTGTTTAATCACAGGTGAAGCACAGCTGCTTTTTCGGGGTCAAATTAAAGGATTAAGTTTAAAAGCTCTTGCTACATGTAAAGTAAGAGTAACTGGTGGAAATTCAGGAACCAAGGGGGAAGTCAGCATTATCAATAGAGAGAACAGTCTGCATATACATGTGTACACACACATACACCATTTGCAGTGTGATATCATAAACTTACATGTATTACTCATATATATAGCTGCCAATAATTACATTTATTTAATTCAGAGTGGAGAGCATATGCTATAGCTAAAAGAAAATAGGCTGGAAGCCAGACAAACACAGCTTTAAATTTCAAATCTAGCACTCATTTCCTATCTGTGCCACTTTTGGCAAATTATTTGCTTTTTGCCTTTAGGAGGGGATAATGATATACATGATGTGGTGAAATGAATGTGTTAGTATGCATAAGGTATTTGGCATATGGTAAACTTGCTACTGATGTTTCTTCTCCTCCTCTGTTTAATTACTACTCAAGTTCCAGGTAGAAGAACAAGTAGGACAATTAGCATAACTCTATCACAGAGATCATAGCTCTCTTGCCAGATGAAGTTTATAAGAATTTCAATTATTCCATTTGCTTTTCCCAAAGTTTAAGTCTCTTAAATTAATTCACAAGCTTTCAGATTTTAGAAATTAATAGTTTTAATTAAATTGTTTTTTTGAAAATCATCAATTTAATTTTATGAAAAATATTAAAAATGGCTCTCTTTCAAGGGTTTGCTCTCAATATGAAGGGAATATTCCTTTCCAGAAATATACTGTAGAAAAAAAGAACATACTCAATTTATTTAGTCCTACTCCAAAAATTAATAGAGAAAATCTTTATCATATCATATCCAGAACATTTAACCTTAAAACTTTAGTTCACATTATCTTTGCCTTGTTTATTTAATAAACACCCATTGGTTCAGCATCTTGATACTGCTAAATAGAATATTTTAATTTACATTAAATTCTACTAGCTTGTTATATAAAACATACCAAAATTCTTGTCAACTTATGATGAGACCAGTAAGCCAAATTACAGTCACTATGGTCGAAAAAATAACACTAAACTAAAATTTAAGAGTTCTGAACAATTATTTTCTTTTTGGCTTAGGGGCTGTATTTATGTTTTCATCAATGTCCAATGGAATTAAAGCAGTGATAACAGTCTGCACAGGACCATTAGGGACAAAAGGAAAACAGTAGTCAAAGTGAGCAAATTGATTGGCACAAGAAATGCTAAAATATGGGGAATTCGTCCAGGTCTTATCAAAACAGATTAGCTATTAAGCATAGCACAGAGATTGAAGATTTTTATTCCATTATTATCTAGAGAGTTCTCCTAAAATTATAATAATGATGACCACAGTAATAAAAATGATCTGTAGTCATTTGCCTTCATATTTCTATGATTTTAAAGTAGTAACCAAAGAAAGAAGACCATAAAAATCATCATCAAATGTCAGCAGATTTTTTACTCTTCTGTGTTGTTGCAGACAAGTTGTGGTAACCTACCCCAATTATAAGTGGACAGCTCCTTCAGCCTTTAAGCTACAGTGCAACAGGTGTGACAGGCATGCAAGCCTCAGCTGCATTTGCTCTTGACCTGAGTATGACGATGCTACAGAACCCTTCTGTTTATTTAATGTTTTTCTTCTGTAACTTTGTTGTAAACATAGATGATGATGATATGAACCTCAGTGTTGCCTGTTTATAATCCTATAGTCTAAGACAAGGTTTTATAGAGTTTTTTGGGTCTTTCACTGTTGAATTACACTGTTATCTATACACTTCTGTGATTGCTTCCAGGAAGACTTTGGTCTCCAACACATTTCCCTTCCTATCACAATCCTCAAGCCTTACTATGAGAACTTAATATATTTGGGTTTAAGCACTGACCCCTACATCTTTATATAAAATTCAATAAAATCCAGATATCCTTGGGCAAGAGAAGACTGAGAATAAATTAGGCTGCTAGAAATCATTGGCGCTTTATATTGTCACTTTAAAATTTTCTTCTGTCTCTCACCTCTACCTGAGTTAAGAATGATTTGGCATGGGCATGTGAGACATAGCATGGGTAAATCTACTGACCTTCTTCAAGTATCAGAAGATTTGCTGATTTTTGTAAGAGTCCTAGGGTGGCATTATGCATAGTAGGCTTTGGCGTGTGTTTGATGGTTAGAAGTTGAAAACTGTATCATCAGGATGAGGATGAAAAGTCTCAACAATATCTTTCAAAAATCTTTATTTTCCAAAAAAGAGGAACTACATTCCTTTAAGAAATATTGTTAAAAGATTAAAGCATTTTATTTTGAAATAAAGAGAAAATATTAGTTAAAAATCCATGAAATCAAATGTTTTTCAGAAAAAGCACTAGGAAACATGGTTAACTAATAGAATATAAAAATACTGCATGTTTCCTTTTCGTATTTTGAATTTATTTCTTTCCTGTTATAGATCCAAGTGGAAGGATAGCATGTTTCTGAAGCATAGGGGTGAAGAAAATAATTTCTGGGGCTCAGAACTTTATGTCTGTAAAGCCACCTGTAAGTTTCTTTGATGGAATGTAAAAGGAAAATCAAAGCAAAATAATACAACAAACAAATATAGGCCCCTGCTTTTTTATACAGAGGATATATTTCATTTCACTGTTACAGACCTGAGTGCTGAAAGTAGACAACCACTGTGGATATCTAACAGAGACAGGGAAATACTTAAAGAGAGCTATTCCAAATTCAAACATTCTTTTTAGTTGGCAAAAAGAACTTATTGAACTAAGTAATAATTGACACTGTTACACAATAAATGAGTGATCTGAAATGTATTTTGTAGCTAGTTTATCTTGGGTAGTTTCTCAATAAAATTTTATTCAATTATAGATATTTTACAGGAAATTTTGTGAGGTTATAATCAGTTTTTCCTTGCTGTGATGGAAAGACCTAATAAGAACACCTTGCCGGGTGTGGTGGCGCAAGCCTGTAATCCCAGCACTTAGAGAGGCTGAGACAGGAGAATTGCAAGTTCAAAGCCAGCCTCAGCAATGGCGAGATGCTAAGCAACTCAGTGAGACCCTGTCTCTACATAAAACACAAAATAGGGCTGGGAATGTGGCTCAGTGGTCGAGTGCCCCTGTGTTCAATCTCTGGTACCAAAAAAAAAAAAAAAAAAGAACTCCTTAAAGGAGGGAAAGATTGTCTCATGGCTCTAGAGGTTAAGTTTATGATCAGTTGAGTCCATTACTCTGGGCCTCAGTGAGGCAGAACATCCTGGTAGAAGAAAGCATCTCAGGACATGGCTGCCAGGAGGCAGAGAGAGGGCTTTGTTCACAGGGACAAAATATAAACCCCAAAGACACACCCCAGTGACTTATCTCTTCCAGTCACACCCTACCTGCCTATAATTACCACGCAGTTAATCCATATCAGTTGATTAATCCACTGATTATGTTATAATTTATAATCTAATCTTTCCACCTTTGAACATTCTTTCATTGTCTCACATGAGAGTTTTTGAGGGACACCATATATCCAAATCATAACAGTTCTTTTTCTTTTTCTTTCTTTCTTTTTTTTAGTGCCTAGAGTAGACATTTTTAAAATTTAATTTTACCTCATTATGGGAGAACCTGTCTGTTTTTCACCTCTTTAAAGCATAATTTAGCAAAAGTCCTGGTTCATAGTACATGCTCAATAAATAACTTGTTGAAAGAATGAACTGCTTTTGTCTCTGTGAAGTCTTTGCCTTTTTGACTCCAACTAAATAGTATAAATATGTTACTATAAGTAGTAATAAATAAATTCAGAGCTGCAGCCCATAGCTGTAAAGACTATACAATGCACAGTTCAAATTTGCAGCAAATAATGACCCTGAATTTATTTAAATTTGGAGGCTCTTTATGAAGTAAATAAATAAATATGGAATATATGTATTCATATATACATACATATATGTACCCAAATATACATAATGTATTTTAAGCACAAGAAAAATTACTTTTCCTGTTTGATTTTAAGGGAAGTTTCTGATGCTTCAATAAGTAATGGCATTACCTTTGTGCTAGGATATAAATACATTACTCACTTTTCCACATATTGGTTTATTTGTAACAGTCACACACAGACACACACACACACAGGTTTTACCTAGGTGATCTCTAAATGTTGAAAAGTTATTCAATTTATACATAGTACCAATTATGCTAAATTTTATTTTTATGTTACAACAGTGTCTCTCTCTGTGTATAACTAAAAATAATATTATCTAAACTACTGAGATTTGTAAAACATCTCAGATGGAAAAAGCTCAAAAAATCAGTGGCATGGTAACTAAAGTTATTAAATAGCAATCCTAACAGAAGTATAGTGTAGTTCACTGTCATTTTTCATGATTGATTTACTTTTCATATAGTTCGAGTTTTCACAGGTAGTGAGGGTAATAGTGCAAATCCTGTATATTCAGAAGCTGTCTTCTTGTTAGTGAAGGCAATCAAAAGATGTAAGAGCTCATCCAAACCAGATTATCATCAACTAATATTCCATGCACTTTCATCAGTAATTTTCTTAATAAGTAATATTGTCTCAGCAAATATTTCTGAAACAAGAATTAACCTTTGGGAGAAACTTCATTAACTCTTTAGGTCAGCCTAGGAAATTGCTACTTCAGCACACCCTAGTGGTAAAAGTTAGACAATGCAGCTTTAAAAGTAAATACTAACTAGGAAGTGATTCTCATTCACATCTAGAGGTTTGTTTTCCTGGGTACTCTGATGGTGTAATAAATAGTCTCCTGAATTTCCTAAAGTGTATGCATGTGTGCACACATATGAATAGTAATAGGAAGAGGACATAGGAATTGGAAACTAAAGTGAGGTTGTAGAAAGTGAGTGGTACCAGCTTTGATGTCAGCTAGATCTACATTTAAATCCTAATAGTACAATTTCTATGTGTGTTATTTTTTGGCATGTTAATACTTTTTAGGGTCATTTTGAGGATCACCAATAACATGTCCAAAGATTTTAACTTAATAATTGTCTCCAATGCTATAGCTTTTATTTAGCTGAATAATTTTTTAATACATGAAGTTGTTGGGTAACAGGTGTTACAAATTGCTTTTTTAATAGAATTTAAATATATAACAAAAAGTTTACTTTTTCATATGTCGACTGTGCTCCTCAGTGACCTCACATATTCATGTCTTCGTTTGCAACTTTCCCAGAACTGAACCTATTACTCACTGGCTTCATAAGTAGCAGTTTTAGTCATTTCATGATAAATAAAAAGAAACTGTATTTTAGCGATTTTTATACATTTATCTTGACTACTTCTCATGCTGCTTTCTGCCTTCAATTTTCTGGGAATGTTTCATCATGGTCAGTGCATCCCACATCTGTATTTGAGCATGGCTCTGCTCCTTAAGCCATACTAATTGGAAAAGGTGACTCCTGAATAAAACTGAGAGAGTAATCTTGTTGCTACTTCTGAGAATTCAGAATTTGGAACAAGAAATTTCTATCTTGGTGTTATTCTCAAAAGTGGGAAAGATGTAAACATGTATTTTCTCAGATATATCAATTAATTGTATAATTATTAGTATAGTCTAAATAAATATCTCCCAAGAGAGCATCATAGGGTTTGGGGGCAGATAGGTGGCATTGCTTCAGATACTGCAAGGCCACTTAATATCTCTAACCCTTGAAGGTTAAATTCCAGCATTACAACCATCAGCTATTGTGATAACCAAAATATATATCTATTCACTATTTGCAAAATTTCATCAAGAGAAGCTGGTAGACATCACCAGTTAAGAGACGTTTTCTAAAGGAAACTCTGGGGTAAGTTCTATACTTAGTATCTCCAAAAAAGTGCTTTCCTTATTTGTCAGTTGTTGAGCAATTCAAGAATTCAAACAAT
>CM053412.1:34823178-34893656 GCA_028644305.1 Xerus rutilus
TTCCTTCCTTCCTTCCTTCCTTCCTTCCTTCCTTCCTTCCTTCCTTCCTTCCTTCCTTCCTTCCTTCCTTTCTTCCTTCCTTCCTTCCTTCCTTCCCAGGGGCACTCAACCTCTGAGCCATATCCTCAGCCCTTTTTTATTTTTTAAAGACAGAATCTCACTAAATTGCTTAGGGCCTCAATAAGTTGCTGAGTCTGGCTTTGAGTTTGCAATATCCCTGCCTCAACCTCCCAAGCCTCTGGGAGGCCCTAAATCCCTTTCTTGAAATGTATGCAAAGATGCACAATATGTAAAACAGATAAAGGGAGGGGGACCCTTGAGCTAGAGATGTTGCCCAGAGTATTGATTTTACCCCTTCAGATAGAGTTTTGTCTGGACTATAATATACTATGAATCAGAACATATAAGTCTTTTAATAAGATTTTGATTGATAGGCTCTTTTCAATTCTATTTCTAATTTTATTCCTTTTTAAAATATAAAATTTTCTGTAACTGCGTTATCCTGTTATGCACACGGTAGATGGTTTGTGATAGAAATTTTTTCAAATAAAGACAAGCATATTTCACTAGGAGATTATTTGTAATTTATTCTTTATCTATAAAAATTAGGGTTTCACAGGAGAAAATGTCAGAAGTTTGACTCCCAAGGGCAAATTCTCCCATAAGTGTACTGTGTGATATTTGCCCAAAGCTATGATTATCATGTTTTTATCCCAATAAAATAAAGATATTATTATCTATGTTCATTTTTAAAACAAAGGTAGAATGATGTAAAAAATTAATGTGATAATTTTTATGTTCAATTTTTGTTTGCTCTAAGGCTCATTATCTGCAAAGGATCACATACTACCAAAGCATCAAGTGACTTTTTCAAATAAATGATACTCATTTCTTTATGTATTTTTGATACTAGAGATTGAACCTAGGACACTTCATCACTGAGATAAAACCTTAGTCCTTTTTATTTTTTTGAGACAGGGTCTTGCTTGATGGCCTTGCTTAGTAACTGAGACTGGCCTCAAACCTGCTATCCTCATACCTTAGCCCCTGAGTCACTGGAATTGCAGGTGTGAACCACTGTGCCTGATTCAAAGGCACACTATTTAAAAATATTGATCCTTTGCCCCTGCCCCCACAATAGTGCACTGAGGTCAAAATGTGATTTTGTTTACTAAATATTTGGGTTAGCTTAGTTTTGTTCGGTTGCTTTATAAAGTGATTGCTACTGCTCAGAATTTACCAATGTCATATAGTATCTTTATTTCAGCTCCTGCATTATTCAAATATTAGGCCAAGATTGGCTTCTATGCTGGCGAATTTCTCTTAACAATAAGAAATCTTGTTCCTTTAGAAATAACTATTTACATTCCTCTCATACATTCCATGGAAAGTAGAAATCCCGCGTATTTAGTTTCCTATTATATTATGACATTTTCACTAGGACATCATTTTAGCCCTAGTTCTGCCTGTTTTGAAACAGGACAGGTGGCCTGTTAATTTCTTCCAGGTGGAGCTCTGAAATGTTACTATTGGTCTGACAAGTTTCTTGTGAAACTTTGTAACCTAAGACAAGGCACAGAGTGGTTAGCTGCCCTCCTATTCAGAAGGATCACCTCAAACTGGATGGTGCCTTTCATACTTTTAAAGAACCTCACACCAGGGAATGTTATAAACATCTTAGCATAATTAACCTATGTTGTAAGGCTGATATCTTAACTCTTTATGGATGAAACAGTCTCTATTTTTTAAAATACCTATTATCAGGAGTTGTTATAAAACCTAGTTGTTTAAGCAATAGTCCCTGAAACCAGGTTATCAGATGTGAGTTCTGTCTTGCACTGTACTGGCAAAATACACAAAGCCTCTTGAAGCTCAGTTTCCTCATCTATCAAGCACAGACCATAATTGTGATGATGATAATCTATTTAGGCAGGGCAGTGTTGTGAGGATTAAGTAATAAAAACCATAAGTACTCAAATAATGGAAAACCTAACTACACATAAATCATTCAATATTTTCTTCTAAAATGAAAATGAAACACAGCCAAATCAAGAACTAGTGTCAAGTCATTGAGAATCTTAGTGTGAAAAATGATTGATTCTCTTATCATTTCTGGAACTGGAGAATTACATATTTACACACAAAGTGATTAAAGTTTGAGGGCCTTTCTATTGATAATAGTCAGAAATAATAACATTTGAAATTAGAGAAAGATGTTTGGAGCTGGGGAAGGAAGGCATGAGACAAATTTCCTTGGTTTCTAATTTCTTTTGTGTTACAAATTTTTCCATCAATTTGCAGTGCTTTTTGGCTGTGTGAAGGACATAAACTTGCATAATATGATTGTGAGGCATACAGTAGTCTAAGAAAAAATATAGCAATGCAACTTTGTTATTAAATGATTTTGATAATTGATTATTTTTTCAATTTTTTTAAGTATGTATCAATTCATGTAGTAAGATCCAAGTTGGAATAGCAACTGTCATATTTAAAAAAGTAAATGTAAGAAAATTTTAGCTATTACAAATAGTTGAATTTACAAGATGAACTTTGCAAATTAGCTTATCTATGATTTATCTATACTTGATTATCTCTGGTCAATGTTTCTTACTTTAGTTTTTTTCGGATACTTGACATTTTTACCCTAATAGTGTTGTTTTGAGGAGAAGTTGAGTGCACTTGAGGTCAACCAGGATTTGGCTTTATAGTTTAGTGCTTGTTAAAATACTATTTCTTCTTCTTCAGAAAGGCAGGATATTGATTGTCGAAAAGAATACTTATCTTCCTTTCAATTATAATATTTGTCAGTGGACTTTTTAGAAATATATTCCCAACAATTTGTTTGTATTTACTTTCTGAGGACATTTCTTCACATTTAAAAAGATATTCCAAGAACCTCAATAGCACTGTCTGAGTCAGTGCCAGATTTAAATTTAAAATGGATAGATTGTTAAATACTTAGAGATAGTTAACAATGTATCCATTTTACTTCAAGTATTATTTTCCCTGATGAGATAAATACCTTGTTTTTTTTAAGTTAATACTTACAAAATCATCAAAACAGGAGTATTGATTTCTGACTTGATCTCAGATCGTGGTTCTGAAAAAAAAAGTTTTGTATGGACAGAGGGAGAGCTTGCTCTGAAAATCGATGTGAGCTATTAATGTGAAAATCCATGTGAAATAAACAAGATAGTGGCCTGAGTACATTTCCAGGTGTGTCATTTTCTGTGGAAGGGATAATTCACTGCAGTAATATATACACGAGTTCTCTTTGAATGTACCTTTAATTCTCACTTAAAATATTTTTTCAAAGCTGCAATGAAGAGACGCTCATTATGCAGAATCCAAAATTTACTGCTTCTCCTTGGGGCTAAATTTTAAAATATGTATGTAAAATTGGATAAAATTTTCATATTGCTAGCAGTAAGTTTAAAAAACAATGTTGGCAATCTTTAATAATAAGGAAAGACACTAGAATATCTGTATACTGTGATTATTTTCTCTAAAAGAAATCCAGAAAAATACATAAATACACATCCATCCAGATGTGGTGGATTTTTTTTATTCTTCATGTGCAATTATTGGCTCTTATGAAGAGAGATTTAATCAAGTTGATAGATATTTCTTGAAATGATGCATGGTATGCAGTGCATGCTTTCACTGTGCTTCCTGCCATTATGGAATAATGCGTCTTATTTGGAAATACGATGATCATTTCTGTTAAATCATGCTCCGTCGTCTTCGATAGTAACACCTATATTTTGTGAATCATTTCAGATTTCAGAGAGCTATGCCTTCCTACCAAGAGAAGCGGTGACACGATTTCTAATGAGCTGCTCAGAGTGCCAGAAAAGAATGCATTTAAACCCAGATGGAACAGATCATAAAGGTAGCCGCAGTGTCAAATAGTGAGATTTAAAGTAATTTTATTCATAATGGCAATTTATATCTCACAATTTCATAAAAAAGAGGTAGACTGAAACAGTTCAACAAGTCAGATCATCTCATTTATTCAAGTAGGAGGCAGTGAATTTTGAATATCCACTTAGAAAGTAATTCAGTGCCCATTCTTAGAAGACAATCTCGACTGTGGCAAATAACTTTTTTCCCTATAGTAATGTTTTAATTTTCATTGATCATATTATTTCATGGTATTTTAGATACAGTCAACAAGAAATTGATTCTATTAATGTCATTTTAAGTCTATCAATTCCTTATTTCAAGAAATCATGAATAACATGGACTTCCTTCAACAAAAACTTTTACATTAAATTATGGTTTGATTTTATCTTTGATTAAAGATTATCTACATCATTTTCTTAAATATGAATTCCTCTCACTAATTAAATTAATCTCAGAAATACATATAAGCTAGTTTTTTCCTTTGCATAGGAAGATCAATAACTTGGCCAAAATAACAAAAAAGAAGAAGAGGAGGAAGAAAAAGAAAAAAGAAGCAAATTTCCTTTGGCACTCAGAAGTACACATAGGAATTAATTATATAACAAAACAAAAAATGCAAATAATTATGTTTTGTCACTATAATAATTTTATTCATGATTACTCAGGATACTTAAAAAGCTCCCTAGTAGTGAAAAATACTTGATTTATCCATATTGTTAATTTGTGTCAATACACTTTTGTGAAACCTTACCACTTATTTTTCTGTAATCCATCTCCAATGCTACTAATGCTTTTAAACCCTGGGTATTTAGAAGCCTATTTTAATTTGGACAAATTGGATCATTCTGAAGTTACAGGTAGAAATGTACTACCATTTTCATTACCCATTAAAAATGTTTTGTTGCAGATAATGGAAAGCCTCCCACTTTGGTGACCAGCATGATTGACTACAACATGCCAATTACCATGGCCTATATGAAGCATATGAAATTGCAGCTGCTAAACTCACAGCAAGATGAGGTAAAATGAGACATCTATGTTTGTATCACTTAAAAATTGGAATGAAGTTGGATAACCATGACTATGACATTAAGCATGATGGCATTGTGAAGGCAGTAATTTATTTACTTTTTAATGAAAGAAATGTCACCAGGATTACACAGATGGGAAAACTGGGCAGACTCTAATTCCTGGATACAGAGTCCCTGGCTTAGCACACCTGCCTTAATGTTATGTGAGAATTTGTCCATTCCTAAGATAGATTTATTTTCCTTACACGGTTGAGCTAGTCTTTGTAAAGTGCTAGAAAGATCAGGGAAAACATTTCAAAGTATCCTTAATAAGTAACCATCTTAGGAAATTTAAGTGCTAAGGTTATTTTGTCTGTCACTCAGAAAGGTCAATTTAATACATATTTCAAGTATAATTCCATTATTCTCTACCATTCATATCTTCTCTATATTTTAAGTTATTTTTATCTTAGCCACTATTTGATATATCTTTTTTTCTCTTCATTTTCTAGAGAAATTTTGTGGCAATCTTTCTTAATTGGAGATATTTTGATGTTTCAAGTTATTCTATTTAATTTATATAGTGAGAATCTAGAAATATACTGGCATGTATTAGACACCAAATGCATATTTCTGAGTATTCTCTAAGATTTTAGTCATTCACCATTTTGGTTGAAGAATTTCAAAGACGGGGATTAAGTTATATATGGACCCTGTTTATGTTCCAAAAAGTATAAAAACAGTCAATATACAACAGGGACCTAGTAAATCCTTGTTAACTAGTTAGTAGCCATTAATTAATAGAAACCCTTAGATTATCTATATTAGTTAAGAACAGATTCTCAAGCTAATAAATTCTCTCCTTGACATTTCTCTGACAGACAATATGTTTAAATATCTGTTTTCTAAATATAGTTTTGTTTGGTAAAGTATCATTAAATATACTTAAATTACTTTGTTGAGACAACTTTACTCATAAAACTCAAATCAGTATTTTCATTTTTATCTGCATTTGACCAAGTATGATCTCAAACTGGATTTATAAAATTGCTTCAATATACTTTATTCAGTCTGTGCTCCCTAAGAATACTTCTATCAGTGAAGTGGCAGTATCAGATTACATATTACCAGATGCCTAACTATAAATGATTAAATAAATGGCAATGAAATCATTAGGCTAAAGACATCAGTGCCAATTAAGAATATATTAGCGTCTATCCACCTTGAGAATGAAAAAATCATCCCCATGATTAATTACATAATAGCAAAAAATTTAATGTCTCATAAACTAGTTAGAGCTGTCAAATTATTTGTAGGAAGATCATTTAGATGTTGATATGTTCATTTCTAGGCTAAAAAGTAAGATCAACTTTGAGCCAACAACACAACCCACATTTGTTGAGTCCTTCTGGCTTCTAAAAAATCATAAGCATTTTACACCAAGGCAATAGATCCTTTTAAATTTATAACTGGCTTAGGAAAATAATTCTTATTCTTTCATTTTTATGAATCCTTATTATTTCATTTTAAATTGCATCCATACTTGCTTTTTTTAAAAAAATATTTATTTTTTAGTTGTGGGTGACAGAATATCTTTATTTTATTTTTATGTGGTGCTGAGGATCGAACCCAGTGCCCCATGCATGCTAGGTGAGCACACTACCACTGCGCCATAACCCCAGCCCCTGCATCCATACTTTCTTAAAACATTCAGAAAAATCACCAGTTATTAACACAATTTTAGAAAATTATGATTATTAAGATAAGTAGGTAGTAAGGTAAGTCACTCTAAAATGGAATTAAAATGAGATATAGCTTGTGATAAATTATATTTAAATTTGAATAAGCCTTAATCCAATAAATTCACTCAATAAATATTTATTGAGTACTTTCTGTGTATCTGGTGCTCCTGGAGATAAGCAGTGAATAAATTTACAAAATCCTGCCTTTATGAAGCATGTCTTCTGTGGGAGAAACAGACAATAAATAGTAAAAATATGCATACACAAAGATATTAAATGCTATTAAGGGAAATAAAGGAAAATCAAGAATGAAAATCCCTATTTAGACTTCAGGGTTACAGAATGTAGCCCAGTGGTAGAGCAGTTGCCTAGCATGTATGAGGCCCTGGGTTCCATCAGTAGCACCTCAAAAATAAATAAAATCTGCATTGGGAATGTCTCATTTGAGCAGAATTGAAGGAAATTAACTATGTGTATATCTGAGGGGTATAATGAGAGGTTCCAGAAGCAGATACATGTTTGGTAGCTATAGGAACAGAAAGATAATTAACATGATGGGAGCATAATGAACAAGGAAGAGAATAATATTAGAAAATTTCAAAGAGATGGTTCAAATCCAGGTCCTGTGGGGCTTTATATTTTAATAACTCTTGGATTTTACTCTGAGAATCATGGGGACCCACTCTGGAGGGTTTTCAGAGGAGTCATGTGATCTATATTTAAACAGAATCAACAGAGGTGCTCCATCAGGAATAGATTGAAGAGAAGAAAAGTAGATGCAAGGACACCAGTAGAAGGTTATTGTGGTAATTATTGTGGGTGTAGAGTGAACAAAACTCTTCCCTCTTCTGTATGAGAATTTGGGCTTTGGGAAACTTTCTAGCACTATTCCCCCATAAACCTGATGAAATTGAAAAGGCAACCATGTTACTTGGCAATATTTCTAGTGGCAAAAATGATCCCAAATGGTAAACTGTATTATCAAACTAGATACACTGGTAAAAATCTTTAGGTTTCCCTGAGTTAGATGATTCCTATAACTGACATGTTCTTCACAGAACCCTAAAAGCAATAATGGAAGAATTATAAGACATTTTTGTCTATATTGGTGCATAAGGTTTCTTTGCCAGGTTCTCAACCTACCCAATATGATTACTATTTTTTCACACCCGAGCTATCACAGGAGCAGCTAATGAAGACATGGCCTCCCATGAAAGAAAAATGCCTGCTTCTGATAAGTTCCTTCCTTTAGTGTATCCTTTTAGATGAATCTGAGGCCCAGGGTGGCCAGTGGTAGTTTTGTGAGTATATATTTTAGTTGGATCTAACAACAGGTCCTGACAAAGACCTTGAGCATAGGAAAGAAGATGATAGAGGCTTAGATAGAGGAATGGTACTTAAGGAAGTGAAAGGAGGTCAAATTATGAATATGTTTTAAGATTTACTGACAGATTGTATGTGGAGTATGAAAGAAAGTCAAGATATATGGATGTCATCAGGGTATTTTAAGTAAGTTGAGTAGAATTGCTATTAATTATAGGAAAGACTGTGGGTAGCATGGATCTGATATATGATATTAGAGGTTCAATTGTGAGCTTCTTATTAGACATTCAAGTAGATTTAGATATTTATTAAATGTTCAGGTGGGTTTGTTCAGACAGTTGGCCTGTGGAATTAGAAACAAAGGACTAGGCTGGATATGACACCAGGCACCATTGACATAGAATATTTAAAGCCACACATTCAGAGGTCTTACTTAAGTAATGAGTATAAACTTAGGAACAAAACCCAGTGATTTTGTCTTGAGAAATTCTAATGTGTGACATCTGAGAGATGAAGAAGGACCAAAAGAGAATACTGAGAAAGATCAGCCAGTGTGTTGACAGAGTAATCAGGAGAGTTTGTGAACTATAAGAAACTGAAGAAAGTATTTTAAGGAATCTAGAGTAATCTATCGTGTCGAATCAGCTGGTACGTCAATTTAAAAGAAGACAAAAAATTGAATCTGTGTGTGGCCTAATGTTCCTCAAAAGAGTAGTTATTATGGAATGGTAGGGATGAGAAAGCCTGAGTAGAGTGGGTATAAGAGAGAACTGTAGGCAGGAGGGTCATTAGAAGAATTTTGTTTTGGAGGAGAGCAGAAAAAGGGGGTAGTAGCTGTAGGTGGAATGGGAACATGAAGTGGTTATTATATGTAATTTCTTATACTAGACAAATAATAGCATATTCTCATGTGGACAAGAATTATATAGCAATGATTCAGGAAAAGGAAGGAGTATGGATGAAGCAATGTAGGCATGGCTTTTTCATTCAAAATTGTATAGGAGTGGGCTTTAGAATGGAGCACAGACAGGAGGGATCAGATAGTGGGCAAATTCTTATGTTTGTTCCTAATTCCTCAGTGAAAGACAAAGCAAGAATGAGGATGTTTGAGAAAGTTTTGAAAGTTTGAGAAGATAATAGAGTGTGGAAATTAGAAATTTAGATGATGGGATGTAAATGGCCCTCTTTTGGGTTTCCTGGGCTTACCTTTCAAGCAAAATCATTTGAATAGCTGTTGATGTTTGTGGATAAACATCGTGTTTATGGATATAGGAGTAAGAGGAAAATTGGAATTAATTATGTTTAGGGTCTTGGGAAAAGAGAATGTGGCACACAAAGGTATGATTAAAATGACAAAAAGTTGAATTTTAGCCATGTTGCGATGATGAGCAAGGTCATGATAGAGGTGAGGAAGAAGATGAGAGGTCAGTGAAAGGATTAATGGGTTATAAATATTAGTGGAGCAGAAATTTAGGTGGAATTGGGATGCTAGAAGGGGAGATATGGAAAATTTGAGATGCTATGCAGAGAACAGAATACTTGAAATCAAGATTATGCAGTCAGTTAACAGAATGTCTAGGGCATGATTATGTGGGCAATCTGACTGAAAAGGTGGAGAATAAGATCTTTGGGGGACTGTTCATGAAAGTGACAGAAATCATCACAGATTAGACACCAGTTTCACTGAAGTGAGTGAAAGAGAACCTAAACAAAACTCAGAGAAAAGAGGAAGACTAATCTGGGGACAAGCAAGTGATTGCAACAAAGGGTAGTTTTCTCAAGTGTAAATTTTGTAAAATATTTCACTAATGGATCCATACATTTTTTAAAAAGTCCTTGTGGAGTGATAGCAGGAACTCTGTCTTATGTTATAGGAGTTTTATCTGTGTCATCTAATTTAATTTTTATAACACATTACTCCATTGCCGTTTTGTAAAAAGTAAGCCAGGACTTTGAGCTAATAAAACAAACCATAATGATAAAACTGGTTCAGAGAAGATCAGATATTTCAAACTCAATGTACTTGACTTCAGAGCCCAACATCTGCCTCATCTATGACACATAAATTTTAAATTATTACTAACTATTCACTGTCTTGAATCAATTAATGTACATAGAATGATAATGATGTATCATAAAGGAGAAAAAGTAGATGGTTTTCAGCTATTAATTGCTGTGTAACACCCCCAAAACTTAGTTGCTTAATGCAACAATAAGTGATCATTTTTCATTGTTTTGTGGGTTAAGAATTCTTACTGGATTCACTCAGGGATTTATTTTGTTATCCATGGCATAAATGAAGACCATTTACTGAATTACACTCAATTGGCAGCTGAACTAAACTATATGGTTGGTCCAAAAAAGCTTCACTTAAATATTTGATTTCTAGATGTTCCTCTTCATAATCTCTATTTATCTAGCTAGTTTGGGCTTCTTCACTGTATCCTGACCTCAGGGTAGTCCAGTTTCTTACATGGCAGCTAACTTCCAAGAGATAGGAAGCAGAAACTCCCAGGTCTTCTTGGTCTGTCATAATATCACTTCTGACACATTCTTTTGGCTAAAAAATAAAAATAACAAAGTCAGCTCACTTTTAAGGAGGGAGGAAATTGATACTGACTCTTGGCCTGAGTAATGGCATGAATCAATTACAGCATCAGAATGTTTTCTGTAGTAACACTGGGTGATGCTATTCAGTATTAGAGACATCCAGGACTTTTTTGAACTACATGATGTAGGAACCCACCCAACAGTCAAGTTCCAGGTATGAAGTGTGAGATGTGGGGATTTGAATTTTTAACAAAATATATACACATGCATAATAAAATTTAAATTGATGTATTGTATACCAATGCTAATAATACAGACTTTAATTTGACTTGAGCATAGGTAAATGAAAAAACAACTCCAGAAAGATGAGATTGGTGGGGATGATTTTCAAGCAATCTTACAAAAAAATCCTAAGTGATTAATTCAGTCACACATTATTTAGTAAGATAATGGCCATAAATTTATGAGCAGAGAAATGGCATGTTCAGAAATGGGAAAATTAATTTACTTGTAGGTGTTAGGTAGGAATGGTGTGGGAGAAATTGGAGGTGGGTAAGATAATTAGGAATTGATTAGTATGTTATTCAGCAAAGGGAAAGTGAGATTTTCATCCAATCAGGACAATAGCAATGGGAATCAGTGGTAATATGGTAGAGACTCTTTAGAGGCAAAATCTGGAACTTGGAAACCACAATGAAACGGAACTTATCGGATGGCTCCATTTCCAGCAACTTCTCAAAACAGACATAGAAGCATAATAATAAAAATTTTAAAGATAAGTAAATACATTTTTAAAAGGAAAGAAAATTATTATAGTAAAATATTTCTTCTGATTTTCCTTAAACTAAATTTCAGGGAGACAATCACTATGATAGCTGGCCATGGTTTTCTTAAAAACTTTCCATAGCTTCTTCCTACTAAGATTAATATTTTCTCTATGTTGATAAAAAGCCAAACTCTGATATTTCATAAACCTTTGCAACCTTTTATTAAAAGAGAATAATTTAATTGATGAATAATTGGAATAGAACTTACAGAATGGACAGCTGCACTTAATTAAATTAAAGCTCTTCATAAAAATGTATGGCAATTATATTTAAATAAGGAGAACTATGACAAGTGAATCATATTTCATAGGTCATGTGGAGGGAAATATTTAAAATGTTCTCAATCATTAAGTTGCTTGTGATAATAAATATGTTAAAATTGGTGATTTTTTTTAAGGAACAAAAGTATTTAACAGTACATTTGGTTACATAACACTTCAATCTCCTGTCCAAATTTCTTTAAAAGAGTACTGACAAGAGTATCATTTAAGTGGTGATAAAATGTTTATTGATTATCCATAATGTGCTGTAGCAGTTTGTGCAACCTTTTCACAGAACAGAATGTGACTTGAATCTGTATGTCTCACTCTTCTTTATACACACACACATTCTCACATACATGTGCATTTTTCACATATATAAATGCCATGGAAACAGGTAATATGTAGTCATCATTTGTGGCATAGATAAGAAATACTTTTAAAGACTGTTAATGTGGAACACAAAACCAGTTAGAAACACATTTTCTCTTTTTTATTAGTGCATTATAATCATACATAATGGATTCATTATGTCATATTCATGCATGTAGGTAACATAATTTGATCAACCTTATTCCCCAGTACCATCCCTTTCTCTTCTTTCATCCCTCTCCCTGATTTGCTTGCTGCACTCTACTGATCTCCCTTTTATTATAACTGTTATTTTTTAATTAGTGCATGATAAATATATATATGGTACTTTTCACCTTTACTATGCTACTACAATTTATTTTATTGTATTGTATATGTTCACATATTATTTATGTATCTAATTCTGCTCTAAAAATTGTTATGTATTCTACATAGCAGTATCATAACATTATATTGTGCTTATTTTATGCCTGACATAATTCTACCTATTTTAAATATACCCACAATCCTCATATAACCCTAGTGATTGGTATGACTATTATTCCCACTGTACGGGTGGAAAAATAAAGGAACAGAAGATAACTGGCTTAAGGGGAATCTAATATGTGGCAGAGCATGGGTTGAAATCCAGGAAGTCTGGTTCCTGAGAAGGAAATACTCTAAAATACTGTAGTAGCACAGACACTATGTATAGTGTATCTAAAGAATAACTGTATATATATGTACATGAATATGATAATGCTGATTACATTGAAGTCCACACTTGATTCTCTTATTTTTCTCATATATATGTGTATGTATACACACACACATATGTATGTATATGATATATATATATGCTACTATGCTACTAAAATTTAGTATATATAAAATTTAATATATATAAATTGTTATATATATGCTACTATATATATATATATATATATCACAAATACTTTGGATTTTCTTAGAATTGGGAAAACAATGTATTGAAAGAAAGTTCATGTCACTAGAAGTCTGTGTGACAGATTGCCCAGATGTCTTCCAAGGTAGCATTTCCTTGCTGAATTAATGAAAAGCCAGTGCTACTCAGTAAGCCTAGGCACAGTCAGACCTTTGTGAAGATTTGGCACCAAAATCACCTGGGTCTGACCTATGGACCTGAAGGCCAGTTTATTAGTCTACCAGAACTGCCCCCTAACAATGACAGCTTCTTTGCTGATACCAGCATGTTATTTTTGGAAACCAAGGTAACTCTTCCTATTCAATGAAGCTGTTTCCTCAGGCCTGGGTGACTCCATATGAATCCCTACTTTGATGTATAGTAGTAGGGGCAGTTATTTAACTTCTTTGTGATTCAAGTTCTTCTTGGATAGAATTGTGTGAATCATAGTTCCTAGCTTACGGGTTGTGGTGATGACTGAGTGAGCAGATATGAAGAACAGTGTCCGCACAATGCAGCTGCTAATTATATGTTAAACTTTCCATTCAAACACTTACAAATTAAAGTCTAACTTGGTGATTTTGAGGAAATATTTACATTTGAACCAGGTTTTTCAGCACTTCCTGCTCTTTAAGCACACCATTTATCAAAAAATTAGTTCTCCAAGGAGTTTGCTTTGGTGAAATGACTGAAGCAAAATATCCTAGATGTAGTTTAAGTTAGTATTGTACAGGTTTTGATGAATTTGTTGTTTGGCAAAATGGCCTTTTGGTAATTAAGCTATTTTGTGAACTGATTTTACTAAATGAATCTTGCACAATTTTACTTAGAACTCATGTTTTATGGTTGCAGTGCAATTTATATTCACTTATAAGCAAAGATAGATGATGTACCAAGATTGCCTTGCGCCGTATCAAATGCAGACTTTGCATCTAGACAATGTATATTTGTCTATTATTAGAATCCATTCTGTTTGCCAGTGAAAATTTTTATGAAAACTTTACTTCATTCTAAGATTTGTGTTTATAATATTTTATCAAGTCATTTCATTTTTAATAAAAGCTTATATTTCTCTTTATATGTCATGTTTTATGATTGACTTTTCTAGGAAGCATTTGCTTAAAAAAATTCATTCTTTAACTCCTCGGGCTATTTTCCAAACTACATTCTCCCTAAATCTATTGTTTTGTCTTTAAAATATGGATGTGTATAGATATATTGTTTGAATATTCACCAGTCTTAAAATTGCTTGAAAGGAGAAATTACTGCATTGTTATTTCAATCATCTATTAGCATGTAACATTTTACTGAGTTCTGTAAAAGCTTATTACTGGATAACCTCTAATTGACCATGTAGATAAAATGGTCATTGTTTGAATGTAGTATATTTTATGACACTTGATATTATTTTAAAACCATTTTCAGGATGAAAGTTCAATAGAAAGTGATGAATTTGACATGAGTGACTCAACACGGATGTCGGCTGTGAACTCTGATCTTAGCTCTAATCTTGAGGAAAGAATGCAAAGTCCCCAGACTCTTCATGGCCAGCAAGATGGTAAGCCTTTCAAATTGAAAATAAATAAATAAACAAAATGACAAAAACAACAGTGAGTCAGAATCTATTAAAATGATAATCTCCTCTTAACTCTTGTGTCCATTTTTAAAAAAATTGGTTTCCATGGGGACTTTTTTCTCTATACTCAGGTTATGTCATCCACTTTAGTATTTTTAGAACTGAAGTACTTGTTCAAAAGTAAAGTGTTAGACTCATTTATAAAAATATATCACTTATAAAATGCAAGCATACTCTCATGTCTTGCTCCCTGAATTTAAAATGTGTTTTGTTGATGCAGTTTGGTTTTCTATAATATTTTCCAGCTTTGGTTTCTTAGAACATCATTTTCTGACTGAATTAAAAGTTTAAAAATGATTAAAAGATTCATTTGGATGTTTTTCATTTACCTAAAAGACAAGTTGCAATTAAAAACTGTATGTTAAAGGATAATTTTATCAGAATCATTTTTCTCAGTAAGAAATTTTGCTATCATTTTGAGCTACTTTAATGCAAAGGAAAGGAAAGGAAATATTGTGAACTTCTATTGCTGAGTTTGTTGAAGATGCCTAAGCCATCCTACTGTTCTTACTGTGAAGAAAACGGAATAATGTAGACAAAGTTGACATGGTATTTAATACTTTAGGCCTAATAGTTTCAAGATCTCTGAAAATTATTATTGTAGATTTTTGTCTTTAGAAGTATTAGATTATATATGCAAGTAAATGTACCTTATTTGGATAATCATGGATGAAAACCAAGGATGATAAATAGAAGGAAATCAACCAATTTTATTCAAAATTAGTTCATTTTTTCTATAATTAGCAAGTTTATATGAACTTTTTGACTGCTTAGTTTTGTGCCTACATCTGGAGTTAAGGGGATGAACCTTTATTTGTTTTCTCTGACACTTTTATTAAAAACTGCAAAAGATAGCTATATTTCTAGCTGTTTTTTAAAGATTCTGTTGGCAAGGCTTAAGATGTCTCCAGATTTAAGCATACAAATCATACTAAACAATGTTGACGTCTTGTTGGCATGAGGTATGAGAAAAGGAAAAGAACATTGATTATCAGTGACTTTAAAATCATGGCTTGTTTTGCTATACAATATAATAGCATTACAGTATGAAATTCTTCTGGTTTAGATATAAATAATCTTTTTTTTCTTAAACACATGAGTACACATTCCTTGGAATTTTTTTTCCAGCACTGGGGATTGGACCCAGGGATATTTTACCACTGGGCTACACCTCAAGTCCTTTTTATTTTAGTTTTTGAGACAGGTTCTTGCTAAGTTGCTTAACTCTTCACTAAGTTGGTGAGGCTGGCCTCAAACTTGTGATCCTCCTGCCTCAGCCTCGTGAGTGCTTAAGATTACCACCATGCCCAGCACCTTGGAATTTTTTTTTTTTAATGACGAGTATGTCATGAGTTTCACAGAATAACTATAATGTTTTATTAATAGTTATCACTCTACTCAAATATTTTTGTGTTTCACTTATTTATACCCTCATCATTTTTAGTCTATTATTTGGAGAATTTACATAGTAGGAGGATGTCTCTCATCACTAAAACTCATTGTTTTCTTGATTCGAGTTGCCAGTCATGGACCTTTGGCTTGGGCACAACTGATGTGATGAATTTCTATATTGATTTTAATAAGATGCAGTGGAATAACTTCAGAATTACCCTTAGGGGAAAGCACCTTGTCATGACACATTGATATATGCTTTGAGCCTAAGGACATATCTACTTGTTTCTTCTCCAGTCCAGGGCTGACCTTTTCCTTGCATATTAGATGTTTATCCCATTTTTCATTGTGTTTTTGCTTGCAGTTTTATTTCTTTCTCCTGAATCAGGGATTTTTCTCACTCTGCTGGGTTATTAGAATAAGTGCACAAACATGACTTCATAAAAAACCTGCAAGGACACTGTCTGTGTCTGTGCTGCTGAAACAAAATACCTGACACTGTACAATTCTTAAAGAAGAGAAATTTATTTCTCCCAGTTTTGGAGGCTGAAAGTCCAAGGCACAAGGCACTAGCAGGTTGAGTCTGGAAAGAGCTCAGTCTCCACCTGCAGAATGGCAGCTTGCTACTGACTCCTCCAGAGGGTAGAGAAATGTGTCCCCACAGGGTGGAAAGGATGGGCTGGGGCAGGACAGGTGAGCAAAAAAAGGTAAAGACTTGACTGTCAAGTCTGAGTACCTAATCCCACTCATAAATGTGGTGCCCTTATGACCCAATCAACTTCCAAAGACCACACCTCTTAAAATGGTTGAATTGGGGAGAGTTTCAGCATGAATTTGGAACAAAATCATTAAAACCATAGTCAGTCCCTTTGTGCTCTGTCACTTCTGTCATCTGCACCACCCCCACAATATACTTCACAGTGACACTCACTGTCTTGTCATTTCACTTCCTTATCTCCACTCTTTGGGCTCATCTCAGTAGGCGTTCATCCTAGCCAACCCTCTTCACTTGCTCTTGAGAGGACCACCTGCAGGCTTCCTGCTGCTAATTCATGGGTTGGTCCTTGGTTCTCATTTCCCCTAGCACTGATATTTAAGGGAAGCCTCCACTTTGATTCCTTGTGGGCTTGTTTTCTCAGTCATCTCCTTGAGCTGCTTTTCTATATCTCAGTCTACGGATGCCTGGATGCCTGGATGCCGGAGTGCAGTCCTTAACTCTGTCCATACATTCTCTGCCTAGGCGATCACGCCTAATCGTGTTGCTTTCAATAATACCCAGTGAATCCAAAGTTTAGTTCCCTAAACCCCAGCATCTTCACAGAACTCAGGACTGTCTCTCTCAAGCTATTTTCTAATTGCCAACATTGTTCAGAGGACTTACTACTGTATGAAACAGTATATTTCTGACTGATTAGCTGTTTCTCTTCTAGAATGCAACTCTATTAATGAATGGGTCTTCTCATGCTTTTAATTTTCCTTTCATTTGCTCCATTTCAGATAGTTCTTAAATGCTCTGTTATTTAAATGATTAAAATATAACTTTCAACTATAATCGTGATTTGTAACATAGTTTTATATATCTTTCTTTTCTTTTTTTCTCCCCTATAACAATGGCACTCCCTTAAGTAACTCATATTGCCAAATTACAGTATAATCCTTATTTTCCCTGTACACACACACACACACACACACACACACACAGAATCACGTATGTACCTACTCAGATGATTTTTATCATTGTTTTATGAGAGTAACTCATGTATCTTGCTTTGTTCACCCTACCTTTCCTCTCTCCTAGAATTAAGAGATGTATATATAACAGGAAAAAAATAAAAATAGAAAAGCCACAACCCTTTCCCTCATGTAGCACATAGTCTAATGGAATAAAAGTAGTTCATCTAACCAGTGTGAGAAAATTTCTTCCTGTGGACAATTAAGAATTTGTAGTAACAAAACTTTAAATATATTTTTCTCAGATTAGTGGGGACTTTGGGTACTACACCTCAGTTGGCAAGAGTGTATTGCTTTATTGAGGACAGTGTGCATTAATTTTGGGGGAGCAGTCAAAAGTTATGGACTTATGATGAACAAATTTTGGGTGAGCATTTCAAATGTGGCCTCAGTCTAGAATTGTTGGGCCAGCGTTTCTCAACCTTGGCATAATCGACTCATTACTCTTTGTCTGGGTGGGGGAAGTTTTCTTGCATTATAGGATGTTTACCAGAATCATGCATGGCCTATGCCTGCAGCATGATTGAAGCTTCCTTCCCACAAGCCATGGCAACTATAGTGTCTTCAGACATTGTGAATGTCCCCTGGGTGGGTCAATTTTAAGAACAAAAAATGGTGAGGCAGGAAAGAGCCATTAGTAAGAAGCCAGCAAGATGGAGTTTGAAGAGAAACAATGGAGAAAAGTTTTAAAGTGAAGATTGTTGAAAAGTCTAGTGTTACCCAATAGACTTTTGCAAAGATAGTCATGTCCCATGACTGCATTGTCCAATGGGTAGTCACTATCCATGTTGTGGCTATTGAGTCCTTGAAATATGGTTAGCATGACTGAGGACCTATTTAAAATAATATCATTTAAAATAATATTAATGTGATCTTAAGTAACCACATGTGACTGGTAGCTACTGTATTAGACAGGGTAGGTCTAGAGGGTTATTTTATTTTGACTGGTAGTTAAATGCCTTTCTCTGCAACCATAAATCAGATAAGTTCAAATTTGGGGGGACATTATAGGAGAAACCCCATTTTAATAATTGGCTGAAACTCCAGTTTGAACAATACAAAATTTTAAAGGTTAAATTAAAATGTTTTATCTAAAATTAAGTGATTTATTTTTAAAATAAATTGAAGTAGGATATTGTGAGTTTTTAAAATCTTTCCTAGTAACTATAGCACAAGCAGTTTACTGATGTCTTTATTGGGCACCATGTAAAATGAAGAGTAAAAAAATATTTTTCAGTTTTTATTTCACTATAATTATTAAATGTGTGCATTGTATTCATCAAATGCCAAAGGAAATATATGTATGACATATATGCTATGTATTTCCAGAAAAGGGAAGAAAATGTTTTGTCCCAGGCTGGATAATAGGAAAAGGTGAAAAAAAAAAAGATATAAAGGGTGAAAGATTTGTAGTGAGAAGAATATTTTAAGATTTAGCTCCTTTACTTATTTGATGTTCATATTGCTTCCTAACTTGATAAGAAATAATGATAAAAAACACATAGAAACTCCAATATTTGCACAGGAATTATGTTACTCTTATCTTTGATTTAGAGCAATATTATATGAAACTATTTTAAAATTTTAAAAGAATGTCTTTAGGTTAGAATCATTTAAAGGTGCTATCTGCATTTGATTTACTCATAAGAACATAACATCCTTGAAGATGTTGTGGGGTCTGAGGAATTTATTCTGAGGGCCGCTTTGCTACACAATGGCTGCAACTCTCAGAATTCCAAAAACTCTCCAGACCCGAAAGCCAGAGCAACCTGTATTCAGATATTTACCAATTTTAAGGGCCTATGTTCTGCCTTCTCTTTAAATGGACTAGAGACAGAAATATTGCCACTTAAGCTATCCTTTGAATCTCAGATCCCAGAAATTAGGGGGTATAGTTTAGCGCAAAAGGTATTCTCCTAATTGTTTACTTATTATGAATGTCTGTCATCTAAAAACAGATAATTGGTTATTTATTGTCTATTTTGTATTAGAGCTTTATGGTTGGTTATACATAGCAGTTGGGTTCATCCCAACATACTCATACATGCATAGAAATCAATTTCAGTTCCTGATTATTCCTTTTCCCTCTCCCTTTTCCCTTCCATCCTCTCACCACCTCCCCTTTTCTTTCCTCTAGTCTACTAGACTTCCTTTTGCTCATCCATTTATTTATATTTGGTTTCTTATGTAATCTAGTCCTTTCCACCCCCTTTACTTTATTTGACTCTAACTTCAGCATATGAGAGAAAACATTCAACTTTTGAGTTTCTGAGTTTGGTTAATTTTCCTTAGCATGATATTCCCCATTTCCATCCATTTACCAGAAAATGCCATAATTTCATTCTTTTCAATGGCTGAGTAGAACTCCATTTGTGTGTGTGTGTGCGTGTATGTGTGTGTGTATAGATAGATATGCCACAATTTCTTAATCTATTCATCTATTGACAAGCATCTGAGTTGCTTCTATAATTGTGGATTATGCTGCTGTTAACATTGGTGTGGCTGTGTCTTTGTAGTATGCCAATATTTAGATATTTTGAGAAAATAAACAGTGGTGGGATACCAGAGTTATATGGTAGTTTTATCCTTAGTTTTTTGAGGAATCTCTATACTACTTCCCAGATTGGTTGTATTAGACTGCAATCCCACCAACAATGTACAAGTGTACCTTTTACCCCACAACCTCGCCAGCATTGATTGTTGTTTGTATTCTTGCTCATTGCCATTCTGATTGGAGTGAGAGGAAATCTTAATGTAGTTCTGATTTGCATTTCCCTGATTGCTAGAGATGTTGTACATTGGTTCATGTATTTATTAGCCTTTTGTATTTCTTCTACTGAGAAGTTTCTGTTTAGTTCTTGTGCTTATTTATTGATTGGGTTATTTGGTTTTTGGAGTTCTTTGTATATTCTCAGTATTAATCCCCTATTGGAGGAGTAGCAAGATTTCTCCCATTCTGTAGGTTCTCTCTTCTTGTTCTTGTTTCCTTGTTGTGCAGAAGCTGTCAAAAAGTAGCATCCCAATGATTGATTGTTGGTTTTATTTCTTGTGCTTTGGGAGTCTTGTTAAGGAAGTTGGTGCCAGCAGCACCTATATAATGGAAAATAGATCCTATGTTTTCTTCTAGCAATTTTAAGGTTTCTGGTCTATAATTTTTAAATCTTTGACCCATTTAGATTTGAGTTTTGTGCATGGTGAAAGAGAGGCGTCTTATTTTGTTTTTCTACATAGCTATCAAGTTTTCCCAGCACTATTTGTTAAAAGGCTATCTTTTCCCTAAGATATATTTGTGGCATCTTTGTCAAATATTAGGTGATTGACCATTTGTAGTTTGTCTCTATGTCTTCCATTCCATTGGTCTATTTCGGTGTTAATTCTATGCTGGTTTTGCTACTACAGCTCTGTAGTATAATTTAAGATTATTTTTAAAAGAGTATCTGGCAGAAGTAAAGCATCAGTTTTAGAAACAGACATAAAGTTTCATTTTGAAATAAACATTTGACTTCATCTGGCAGAGGGGCTATTTTCCAAGAACCACTTTAATTGCTTTTCTGAGTTAACAGTATAAAATATATTAAGGGTATTTTTTGAAAGAGAATATTTGTGCTTTATAAAACTCACAAAGATCATTAGTATAGGAAAGGATTTCTGTGTTTTTCAGTTACAATAAATTGTATCATTTAGTTTAAAAAAGGATACTATAGGAATAAAAAGGGAAGCTGAGCCATACTTCTAAATTATCAGCATTTCAATTTAATCAACTTTAAAAATAATGAATCAGAGTAGAAAAATGTGCACATTTCCTTTTAGAACTATTTCCTATGGTTTAGTTGTGATATCCTATAATGTGTTGCTCTTGGGAAAGCACAGTCAATGCTGTTGGTGATATGTCAATTCAATCAATGGAGTAATATAGAGATTATTTTAACAGTTTTTTTTTTTCCATTTGGTACAGACATTCAGGGGCATATCTGAAAAATGCATTGGTAGTTGATGGACTCATGAGAACACCATTACCATAGAGTCTGCTCACACTAAGACAGCTATGATGTCACTAAGTGATATAATCTTCTTGTACCACCATTATATATGTGGTTCATCATGTACTGAAGTATCATTATGTGTCTCATGACTGCACTTTATTATTCAATCAATGTCTTGTCTAGATATTAACAAATAAGTGTGCCAAGTAAATGAATATGGTAATGTCTAGAAACAACCAAAGGAGGAGGAGGACTTGTGAATTGAATTCTCTTAAAGAGATGGTTGTTCAATATTAGCTTCAACTCCTACATATCATGAACTTTAAAAATACATAATCTAGACAAATTTTCTTTCAAGGATGTATTTGATAATTCTGTTAACATTTGGAAATGCATAGTTCATTTTCCAGAATTTGAAAATCTTTTCTTTTCCTCATAATATTTGCATTATAGAAATGTTTTTATATGCTTCAGTTGGCCAGGTTATTTTGATAAATGGAAAAATTTGAATTGATATTGAGTGGCTAACCTGCATATATTAAACTATAGCATGCACATATATATTTTTAATGTTAGCAATTATGGATAATTATAATGTGTATTGAGGACCTTTATTTTCTATATCACTGCTAAGAATAGGTAAATTTTTAACCAAAAATAGCAAAACTTAAAAAGTTTAATAAAAATTAAATGTTATTAATCTGAGTAATATTATTTATAAATATATTCTAGGTTAATTAGTAGACTAATATTCTGCATTCCAATTATTTGAATTGCTTACTTTCTAATAAAATCACAATATACTTATAAAAACATGGGTCCTAATGTCAACAGGACAGAAGTCAGTTTCCAAAATTTGGAATAGTTTCTTATTTTGAATATCCTTTGGAAAAACTGAATCTCACTGATGTCTTTTTAGTCTTTCAAGGCCTAATTAGACTAGAATAAAGTACTAGAACAAATATCCCCTTTTAGAATTCGGATAGATTCCTGCTTGCAGGGATGTATAGATATTATGCACAATATCAATCTAATGTGCTTCCTTCAAATAATAATAATGATGATGATAATAATATGCAATAAATAAATAAAGAGGTATTATAAAGAAGTCCATTTCAATATTAAATATTTTCCATGTTCCATTTTTTTATGTTAAATATTTTCGTTAGACCTTTTGACTTTCATAATGGGAATCTTTTTTTTTTATTTTTAGTTGTCCATGGACCTTTATTTTATTCATTTTATTTATATGTGGTGCTGAGAATTGAACCCAGTGCTTCACACATGCTGGGCAAGTGCTTTACCACTGAGCCACAACCTCAGCCCCATATTGGGAATCTTTGCCTTTCACTACAACATACATAGATATATATGTATGTATACATACATATATATAGTCTGATATGCATATATATACACATATATGTATAGTCCGATTTTATTTTTTAAAGAGTATCTGCCAAAAATGTCAGATTTAGAAACAGATGTGAAATTTCATTTTGAAATAAGCATTTGACTTCATTTGATAAAGGTACAGTTTCCCAAGAACCAACTTAATTGTTTTTCTGAGTTAACAGTGTAAAATAAGCTACTGGAATTTTCATACAACTTAATTGATGAAGCTCTAAAATAACTCAAATTAGGACATGAAGGATACAAAAGCAAAATGTTTTTCAAACCAAAGTGTATTTCTGTTTCAGATAGCAAGGTTGCACACACATGTATACCATATATAGTGTGACTTGTACACATGTAAAATGGTCATAGCCCTGTCAAAGTATTGAAGGGAGTATATTGAAAATAAAATGATATAAATTATGAGATAAATAAGTGGGTAAATAAATCTAGTAATGGGAGTTTCACCAATTTTTGTATTCTAATTTAGAATATATGCTCAGATGGAAGCATACATGTTCTACCTTGGGAATTTATTTTTAAAAATACAATTTTATAAGATCAACTTCAGTTGAGATGGTTTAAGACTATCATGCAAGATAAAAGTTGGGGAGCCAGTGTTCCAGACCATTATTTTGAAGATACTCCTCACGATTCTATCCAGCTGTTCTGGAGTCTCAAAATGGCAACAGTCTAAAGGGCAAATTGAGTGGGTTTCCTACCTGCTCAAATGCTAACTTTGGCCAGTACCTTATGAATGGAAGTTAATTTGTACATTTGTATGGGTTTCAGTTAGCACTGTTTCTTAATGATAATTGTAATGTATAGTATTCTTTAAGAATTTTTGAAAACATTCCCCTAATGGTCTAAGAAATTTTCCTTCTGTTTTCAATCATTTATATGAACACTGAACACACAGGATGTAATTTAAGGACACACACACAGTGTGCAATAATTTTTACTGCTTAGCGTATGTGTGAATAAAATTTTAGTAAAAATAGGTTTTTGATTTAAATTGCATCTAATTTGGCTGAATAGGATAGTTTCATGTAATTATTAAAGTAAATAAACCAGCAGTAAAAATAACTACTATTCATCATTTTATTTTGTTTGAAAATCTTATAAAACATGTTTTAATAAAACTGATGTAAAACAGTATTCTTAGTAGGAAATTAAATTTAGTGGTTAATTTTTTATGATGGTGAGTTTTAATTAGAAAAGCTATTAAAACGTTTTTCAGGCTGAACACCGAATTCCCTAGTGAGATTTTGTTGTCTTGTATAAGACATTTTCTTTGTTCTGCAAGTTTGTTTTTCTTTAATTGCTTAGAATTGCTTAGAAAAGTTTTCATGGAAAAAAATAAAATGTTAAAATAATTTTTAAAACAAATGCAATAAAATATTTCATATCAAGATTGCATATGTTCTTTATAGAGTTACTGTTTTTAATTTTTAACTTGCGTATACTTCTGGACTTAGAATACCTGGAAATGACAATAAGGCCATTGTTTTTTCTTTAATTCAAGCTATCTAATGCCATCTTAAAAGTAATTTATGTCATGAGTTTACTTTATTAATTGTTGTGAGTCAATATAGTTAAACTGATGAAGCTTTTAGAGATTTCTATGATAATTACTTTTATAAAGAATTATATCTTAATTTTCAAAAATATGAACTACCTTTATAAGTAATAAAAAATATAAGTAACATGTAGTTGCAATGTTATATGAAATGGAAGAAATTTATATTGTTAAATCTTTTTGTAATATTTTTGTGTATGTACTTGGGTGTGTACATGTATGTATTTAATCATTCAAATTGTTTTCAAGCAATAATTTTCTGTTTCCAGAATCAGAAGAAGAAAGAGCAATTTGGCTTACATCTAAAGCATAAGTATGGAAAAAAGATGGTTAGTTATGCATTTATTTTAAGTGCTTTTTCAGGAAATGTTATTTTCTTACAAGTTAGGGTCGTATTATTTGGAAGTCTGTTCTACTTTTCTCAAGATAAAATTCTGCCTTTTGGTATGTTATTTACATTACATAAGTGGTTTTTCATATAAGTGAGTGTTTATTTAGAGCCTTCAGTTATTTATTTCTGTCTGAATCTGGCCACACCCCAGACACCAGTTTCAACTTAGCTAGATCCTGGTCTCTTGGAAAACAGGGGAAATTGACTTTGTTTCAGGTTGGCTTTGGAGAAGTCACTCAGATCAAAGAATGATGTCAGATTAATGAATTATACTTTTGAGTTAGTTCTTTTTTTTGAGATGTTGCTATCTTTGTTTGTCATGATTTTCACAACCATGTTTTCTGGTCCATAAATGCATGGTTTCAACGTTCAATGTTTCATCACCTCCAAGAGATGAAAAAATCCTGTTAGAACCAAGTAGCAGAGGCAAGACCCTTTATCCTTGAATATTGAGTTATGTCTCTATTAATGCATAAATAAGGTGAATCCACATGACTCTGGAGACATGTTAGGAAATATAAAACTTTTGTGCATTTATTCAAATACATTTTGATCCTATTAATTCATGTATCCACCCATATTTTACAATCAGAACCACCTGTATTCTCCCACTGTCTTTTTGTCCTGATTGTTTTGTTTATCATTAGTATTACCCAGCTATCCTTCATAAACTCTCACTATAAACTCAACACCATGCTGGGATTCTTTACAACTTGCTTGTGCTAGTTTGGGTCAGCTTGCTCTTACATTTTTAGAAAACAGCATTCGTCTTCAGGCAATTCAACAATTCAATAATGTTGTGTTGAACAAGCTTCGAAGCTGGTGTTGCATGACAGCTGTGCAAACTGATAAATCAACTACAACACAGGACCAAATTGACCATAAAAATCTCTTTACTAGGTTTATAGGGATAGTTACATTGTAAGTTGATAAAAGGAAACAATAGCTGGAGGGTATTGAAGAAAGGGATTGAAAGGATGTTTTGTTGTATTTATTAAAAATTTGTAGTATAATTATTTTCTTATCAGTCTCACTTCTCCAGTTGACTGGCAATGACTTGGAGGCAGGAAACAGATTATATCTTATACATCTTTGCACAATCCATTTAGAGCCAAGCATGATGTTTGACATAGGCTAGAATATTAATACTTTCTGAATTGTAGTAGTGTTTTGAAATTTCTTCCCCTTCTCCTTACTTCTGTAGTAAAAGTGCACTCAACTCTTGGATTCAGTCTTTCTTGCCATACATGAGATATGCAGTTGGGCTTTGCTTACCTACACAGTCTCCCTTGTCAACCTCCTAAATCTTCTCAGGAACAATGAAAGAATAAACTAGTCCTAAAATCTTCAAGTAAGTTCATTAAAAAGACAGCATGAACAAACTCACAACTGTAAACCTTGAGACCAGTTTCTTATCATAGCTCTGCTGGAAACTAGTTCTGCATCCTGATTTAAGAATTATTAGTGTATTTGGCCACCATTTCTATGTTTGTAAATGAGACGCATAGACAATCTCTCTCTGAATTCATCCTAGCTCCAGAACACTCTGAGTGTTCATCCTTCTAGGATTTCTCTTTTTTTTTTTCCATCTGGTTGTCTTTTGTCTCATTTTCTCTGTATTTCTAAACCTTTAGTGCTTTTTTAGACTACAAAACAGGATTGAAGAATAACAGAGACACCCTCATTCTTCTCCCAGCTGGCTCTTCATCTTTAAAGAGCCACATTCACTCCAAGATATGCATATAAGGGGTGTTTAGAAAACCAGGGTGATTGCTGTAGTGGCAGACTTCCCACTCTCCCAGTTACTTCCTCCAGTCTTGAGTACAAGTTATCTAGAGTTTTTCTCTGTTGTTTTTTTCTCCCTGCCAACCTGCCATGTCTTTGGTAAGAAACTATAGTCAACATGAAAGCTCATGGAGATTGCCAAAATGTTAGACTAACATGCCCTTCTTTTCCCTCTTCTTTATGAAGAGCCCTTATCCTTTTCTCCATATTAGATGTATATATGTATGTATTTACCTGTAGGTATGTGTGTGTGGAGACGGAAGAGCACACACACATTAGCTGTTTCAACAATAATGATTGTTTTCCTTCAAAACCTTTTCATAAAGTTTATCCTGAGGTCCTGAGGTACTAAAGAGTTTCTTAGGATTTCCTTTAACAGCTCATCATATTTTTAGACATTTTAAACGTTTATATTTCCAAGTTTTGAGTTTTGTTGTTGTTGCTGTTAAATATGACCCATCAGCCCATCTCTCAGTGTGGGGATTTATTCCATCCTCTAACATCATTGTTGCTGAGGTACAATAATATTTTGGAGAATAGATTTTAGCATTATACGGAATAAAAAGTGGAACTCATGACTGCTGAGGTCTGCCTTTATTCAGCTCTTTGACGAAACAGTCAAGAGAAACCAGATTAGCATGATAGGTACAGTGGAGATGTCTGCTGAAGGTGTGTATCAGTGTCCTGAATTGGTCTCTGTGTGGGAATGTTTACACTTTAACATATGTCAACAACATCAGCCATTTATCAGAAATGCCATGTGCAAAATTCAGGATTGAAAGAAAAATATCTCAACTCTCACCTGATTTAACTACATAAAACCAAATTAATTTTTAAATATATTTTTGACAGATAAGGACAGACAATGATGAAAACTAAAATTTCTTATTGAATGCCAGGAATTGTTTGAAGTTTTCCAGATGGTCCCATAAAGTAGGCACTGTTACTATTTTCTTGGTATAGATGAAGATACTAAGGTGAATTAATTAGCCTGTTTTGCCACAACTGCTAAGTGGTGGAAAGAGGATTGGAACATAGCTCTTCTGGCTGTGGAGCCCAAGGCTTTAAACATTCATTTCTAAATTGCCACTTGCCCACCTCTGTAACTATTGCATTTATTATATTTTGTAACCTGTGCTTGCTTGCATGTTTTATGACATACTGGCTCCACTATTCCATCATATTCTTATTATCTGAGCAGAGAATTAATGTTCTGGATCATATTTTCATTTAACCTGTGCTTTCCAAGATATCGATAGTGGTTACTTATACGTAGTTTTCCATGCTTTCCTATTTTCACGTACGTTTACTGTTTCTTTGTTTTTTAAAAGAAAACATAATGTTATTTCTAGCTATTAAAATCTATTGGTTCTGTAAAGCTTTCTAACATTGGAGTAGCAGGTTTAAATTCTGTTTATTTCAATAATATCCCTTGACAGTAATTTCCCTGTGTTTAAAATTCATATTTCCTTTTATCTGTTAAACATGTAATTGACTTTTGACAGTTTCTTTCATTCCACCCTATTCTTTCCTTGCATGGAAAGGACAGTAAGGAACTGTGACTCGCCTTCTCTGCTGCATTCATTACTTTGAATCTTCTCATTTCATTTTACTGTGCTTTATTCTAAATAATGATTCTAAGCTTTGGTAGAAGGGAATGAAAAACACTTTTTATTCATAGCCATCCACTCATGCCAATAATGATTTACCTTATCTTATAAGCTTTTTATTTTATAACATTTCAGCTTTTCTTTGTGTGAAATAACAATAAAATATATACTTTTTTGATGAAGAATGCCATTTTCCTACATAAAGCCTTCAAATTAAGAGCCTACTTGAAATATCAATCACACAATTCACATGTCTTAAAATAATGCATTTTATGTAACAATAATGGTCATTTTATTCTAATAAACATTTTTTAGAGAATGTTATCTTGTGCCCAAAATGAAAATTATCCAGATTATAGTTAAGTAGATTCAAATGATAATGGAACATTTAGTCCTACCTAAATGTAAGCAAGCTTTCTACATAAAAAAAATGCCATATACAAAAGAATACTTTTAATATTATAAATTAAAATTTCCAGCATTTATAAAAAGAGCCAAAGTAGACCAGTAAAGTTCACTAAGTGCTTGTGAGATATTGCAGCTTTAAGAACTTATGTTAGGTGAATTGAAGGGTAAAAATAGGATCAGTTACCCCTTAAACATACTTTTTGTCTAGTGATTATAAATGCTTTATGGCCCTACTTTTTAATATAGGCCTTGTCAGCTAGCTAGTCTGTAAAATAGGCCAACTTCTGCATTTGTAGCTATGGATAAAGGAACAATTCCTACATTCTCTAAGAGAAGCCAAAAAGTGTTATTCTGAGTGTAAGAATTTTATAGACTGCATATTTTCACTTTTTTCTTATCTTATTGAGGTGATAGCATAATAATAACAACTACAATGCAGTTTAACAATCAAAATAATCTCTTGGGTAACATTCCTATTTAAAACTAAATCTTGTCATTTTTTTCCTGTTAAACCACATTAAGCAAGTGTTTATTAAGATTTCTGTGTACAGAAGATCCCAAACTGTAATTAAAGATAATGATGGATGAGAACTTTTGCTATGATGAACAAAGCAGTGGATCATGATTCACAGGACTCAAGATTAGATCCCAGTTCTGTGTGTCCTGGTGCATGCCATTTCACATAGGTTAGCAGAGGAGCTTTTCATTTAAGGTAGGGGCAATATTGCCTTGCTAATAGCACACAGTCTATGATAGGAACCAATAAAATAATATGGTCATTAGAAATAAATATTACTGACCAATAAATATTCTTGCAGAACTACATGGGGATTTAGCAGTGTGCAAATCTGAAAAGGGGCCTCTACTGTTGAATTTGATATATAGTCTAGTTGAGAGGCATTAGATAACCACCAGAAAAAACTTAATTACAAATTGTAACATTCTGAAGGAAAGGGGCCCCATGTGAATGGCACCTGTTTAACCTGGGGATGGAAGAGGTAGAAATGCTTCAGGGAAAGTGACAGAGATCTAGAGAATGAACAATAGTCCACAGGTGACAAAGGACACCAAGAGCATGTCAGAAGTAATAGCATGTGCCAAAATCTCATGCCTTGTAAACCATTAAGATATAATGGGGCAATATTTTGATATTAAACTGTGTGTGCTCGGATTTCAATTCATTTTACTTCCACTTACCATATCTCCTTCCAGCAGAATCCAGGGCTTTTCAAATGAACTGCCCTCAGGCTAAGCCTGGCATAGAAATAAGGAAGAATCAATTGCTTGGCTTTGAGTACTTAAGTACCTATTTTTAAATTAAAGCATAGACATATATCTTTAAAACCATGGCTTTCACTGGCAAGATCCAGACATAGAATAGAATTCTAAAAACTTAGCTTTAAATAGTAGTGAAAGAGCCTAGAAGTCTGAATGAATAAATTATAGAAAGGACAAAAATGCATAATTACATAAGAACTTTTTTGGTTCCTCTTTCAAAAGAAGTTAATAGTTCAATCATTGTAGCAAAGAGCAGTTTGGAGAGTTGAGATGCAAAGTTCACTGGGAATAGCCTAGAGGGCATGGCCAGGATGGCAGGTTCATTGGAAACACTTGTACAAGTGTGTGTCTCATTACCTAGTGTGTGATTAGGAAAACCGAAGGCCTCATGGGGATGGCCTCTGTCCAGTATGCCAACTGAAGAATTCAGTATCAATATTATAAGGTACTTAGGAACTTAGGCTAAAGGGAAATCTTACAGATACATGTGCCAGCATGGGGTGGGGTTAGCAGAAATAAGCAGCTGAGGGGGGTGAACTGGCAGATTCTCTGTGGTTGGGATGAGTCAGTCACCTGGAAACGCTGATTCAAAGTCATAGTCATCACCAGCAGCTTCAGCAAGGATAGACGGTTGATGAGAAAGTTATTCTTCCTTGGAAGACAGAGTAGAAAAAGCTGGCCACCTTTTCCTGCGTATCTACCCTTTCTAGGCTTCACAAAATAGGTAATTCAGTCTCCTAAGAAAGAAGGGGACTAGTAGTGGTGGTGGTTAGAATTCCTGACAAGAGTCTGAGACTTGGCTGGAAATGACAGAACTACCTTCATTTGGTAAGTTTTCCATTCCTGACTAGAAGTGGGCATATAAGCTTACTTCAACTAAAAAGAAAAATGCCATCTCTTTTTGTATCCTCGAGTTGGTCTCCATGTGCATTTATACCAATCTTACATGGAATGCACATCATCAGGTTTGGAGTACAGGTCAGAAGTTACCATTTTTCAGGCTTCACAGCTTCCTTATATTTATCATTTGGTTCATTGTCTTTTCTTATTTTCAATAACTTGTAGAAAGCAGAATATTATGTTTGATATGTTCTTGTGTTCTTTTATAAGTGTTCACTCATTTTAAAAATTCTCTCAATCAAAATAGATGGTGTTGAATTGTTTGCTCTATGTTTTGCTCCCATAGAATAATTGTGTTATTGCTTTTCATATTGACTTGTCATTATAAAGTAATATATCAACAGAGATATATTCTCAGAATGCATCATTAGGTGATTTCATCCTTGTGCACATCATGGAATGTACTTACATAAATTAAGATGGCTACAATGTCACTATGCAACATAATCTTATGGGACCACTGCCATATATATGGCCTGCTGTGGACTAAAAAGTTGTTAGGCAGCACATGACTGAATGTACATAGACAAACTATCTTGAGCATATATTATTAAATATTTTATCTTATCCATATTCTTAAACAATAATTTGATGATATGTAGCAAAGGAACACATTGTTGCTTGGGGAAATAGTTGATCTGGTGAAGCAATGACATTGAGGATGTGTGTCATTGACCCATGAGAGTCATTCTAAGGCCCACAAAATGTAGCATGTAGCGTGGGCTCGCCTCAGGAATGCTGCTGCTTGAAGATATCCTTCGTTTTTTGACAATTACTTTTGTTAACAAAGGGCAAAACCATCTTTAACAAGAACAACTTAAATTTGGAAGAGAATTAACTCTGCCCTACACATTTTGCTTTTAATGAGAATCCAATTTATGTACACTAATGTGAATTTCTGTGACCTGGTCAATCTTGATAGGGTTATGACTGCCATCCTCCAAAATCAATGTTCATCTTATTCTAATATAAAGATAAATATAGGTGTTGTCTCCCTTGCCAGTGAAATTATGCATTGATTGCTCACACATTTAAATGTTGAAGGCATTAAGAAAATGACTAGATATTTAAATTATTCTGAAATACTAGGAAAGTATACATGAATATTTTGTGATGAGAAAGAGATCTATAGATTTAAAAGCTATGAAGGCATTATTAAATGTAAAAATAATGAAATAATTTTATTTGATGGTTTGTGGTCAGCTTAGGAAGTTAATTTTATTTTTATGCTTCATTGTTTCAAATATATAAGTAGATATCTGGTACTATTTATACTATTTTCATGGGATGTAACATCCTAGAGCAGATGAACACTTTTTGTTTTATCCTGAAATAGGGAGGGAAAATAGCAAAATCATCAATTACTCAAATAGCCACTAGAGGTCTACTGATATCAAATTTCTGCCAATGTCCTTCATTTCTATAAATATCTAAATTAACTATTTTATATAAATCAAAGTAAATTTTCTCCTGTTTGTGGCATCTATCTTTTATTCTGTGGTCTCTAATTCTACCTAAAATTAAGGATATTTAGTAGTTTTTATTCATTTTTGTTTGTTTACTTTATTTCTTTTCAAGGTTTGTTTCAATACTCTGCCATGTTTATTGATTTTAAGGAAAATTTAACTGTTAAGAAGTCAATGGGCATTGGGTACTATATTTAAATATATATAATATATACATAAGTACCTATGTATGCATCCATATGTAAAAGTATGTATACATTTCTGTATATGTGTAATATATATATAACATATGCATTTTATATTCTGTGTGTATATGACATTAAAAAGAAATAAGTTTGGGGCTGTAGCTCAGTGGTAGAGCACTTGCTTAGCTTGCGTGAGGTGCTGGGTTCAATCCTCAGCACCACATATAAATAATAAATGAATAAAATAAAGATCCATCAACAACTAAAAAAATTATTTAAAAAAAAGAAATAAGTCTATCTTGCTCTTGGTTCAGTAGACTATGTGAATTCCATTTGATTCTGAAGAAGTTACTGCCTAGCCTTACACATTTTCATGCCAATTTGTGACTGCACCTTCAGGGAGTTTTAAGATAGGCATGTAAATTAAATATAAGCAGAATTCATTATTGGAATACTTATAGTTACATTGCTAAAAATAGTTGCTTTTTATTTTATTAAAATTAACAAATGGGGGACTGGGTATATAGCTCAGTTAGAGGAGTGCTTGCCTAGTATTCCCAAGACTCTGGGTTCAATCCTCAGCACCACCACCACCAAAAAAAAAATTAACAAATGTTACTAACTACCATTTTACAGAGCTCTAGAGTATTAAATGTTGCTGTGCTAGTCAATATAATTTACCATCTAACATTGTTTTATATAAAGAAAATATCTAAAATCTTTGTAAAAAATTAAGAAGCTCATTTGTAATCTCAGGTGTATATGATGAGTTTAGTAAATGTTCAAGTGACTGCCTTGTCTTCCTGTAGTGTGGCTTGGTTGACATTTTTTATTAGTTCTTTTTATTTATAAATATACACATATTATTAGAGTTATACATATTATTAGAGTTCATATTGAAATTATCATAGAAGCACAGAATATAATTTGTTCTAATTCAGTCCCTAGTACCTCCCATTTTCCTCCCTGCTTCCTCCCCTGCTTCCTCCCCTTCCCTCTTTCCTCTAGAGATCTTTCTTCTATTTATTTATAGTTTTTTTTTAAAAAATTATTGCCTTTTGGATATACATAAAGGTGAGATTCTCTATGGTATATTCATACGTACACATAGGAGAGTTTGGTCAGATTAATTCCACTGTTCTTCTCTTCTCCAACCCCTTCACCTTCCCTCCCCCTCAATCTCTTTACTCTATTCCACTGATTTCTCTTCTGTTTTCATGAAGCCCCTCTCTTTCTTTCTTCCCCCGCCCCCTTATTCTGGTCTAGCTTCTGTATCAGGGAAAACATTTGATCTTTGACATCTAAGTCTGGCTTATTTCTCTTAGCATGAGGGTCTCCAGTTTCATCCATTTACTGGCAAATGCCATAAGTACATCCTTCTTTATGGCTGAGTGATACTCCATTGTCTATAGATAATTCACTTTTTTTTTTATCTATTCATCTGTTAATAGGCATCTATGTTGGTTCCATAGCTTGAGTATGGAGATTTTGTTGTTACAAACATTGATGCAGCTGTATCGTGACAGTATGATGATTTTAGTTCTTTTGGATATGTACCAAGGAGTGGGTTAGCTGGGTCATATGGCAGTTCTATTTCTAGTTTTTTGAGGAATCTCCATACTGCTTTCCAGAGAGGTTACACTAATTTGCAGTCCCACCGACAACGTATGAGTGAATGTTTTCCCCCACATCCTCGCCAACATTTATTATCTTAGGTAACATATGAAGAACTAAAATGACCGACCTGTAGTCTGAGTCTTCTGTATCTGCAGGACTTTGAACAACCCCAGAGTGCAAAACTTAGTAGTAGAAATGTCACTTTCATCATTCTTTTATTCTAATCCATACCACACCTGACCTTACTCTTGCTAAGGTAAAAAGTGAAATTAGAGTTATGGTAAAATCTTGTTGGAAGAATGGACGGGGCATCGTGTATATCTTCCCCAAAGTTCTAGGTCTTCTTTACTCATTAGTAAAAACAATCTTGGATGCATTTGCAGTATAAAGAAAACAATGTGAATTTAAGGAAAACATCATGTCTCCATTCTTTGGAATATTTGGCAAATTGGCCCAGAACTTTTTCTTCTTCAGACTGCATTTTATCTAGGAGTCAAGGGCAAGTATATGAGTGCAGAAAAGAAGTAACTTGTTTTTTCCCAGTTAGCAAGCACTGATTTTTGTCACGTGTTGCTGGATGGCCATATTTTATACTACCCATGATGACCCTTTTAAATAAGTATAATAGGCTACTGCCAATGTGAGAGAGTTGGAAGATGCCCAAAATGGCTTCTCAACTGCTGTGACTGGGAGTAAAGTGATGAAGTTTGCACATTGCACAAAGGCTGCTGAGTGAAGGTCTGTTCCAGGTCATGTTCTGGGTTGTCAAGCCCCAGGTATAGTGGTGGGAAGCTACACAGGAAGAAGAACCTGTTTATGATCCTGAGCAGAGGACTCACCTTTTGCAAGCAACCAGAGTTCCTGTAGTTTGCTCACAGGCATCCCACGTGCTCATGGCTGCCCCTGTTAAAGTGTTACTCTCATTTATCTATCCTGTTATGTAAATTTTTACCACAGTACTTTTACAATCTGAGGGTTCTTATATTTTCTCCAACATCAAAGGAAAAAAATCATATTCTTCCCTCATAGAATGCCCTTGGAATTATGAATAAACATCCAATTTGAAAATCACTACCAACTGGCAAGGCCCTGCAAGAACTTGCAGGAATGGAAATATATGTTATAGTATATATTTAGTATGTTTATATATACACACAAGACTGATACATCAAAAAATGCCAAACATGTATACAAATAGAGGAAATACTAGAATACATGAGTATACTCCCCCTCCCATTTCATCAGTTATACACTTGAAAGCTTTTTAAATTGACAGAACAATGAAAGAACATGTTTTGACTTTTCATAATTTTGCCTAAATTTGTTCATCAAGTACCATGACTCAAGGAAAGAGCTACAGGGAAAGTAGTTCCTTCCTCCTTTTTTTGTTCAATGTGATCAACATTGTATAATGAAGGAAATATTTTTTTTTTCTGGAAGTATTTCATGATTTTCATAAATGTGATTAAAAAACAATTGTTAATTCATTGAGTTTAAAAATAACCTATTCCTCAATTATTAAGAACTTAGCATAAACCACATTTGTCTACTATCCAGCCCTAACAATAAACAAGGCTGGTAAGGTACTTGTTATCTTGGAATTTATAGTCTAAATGATAAAAAGCTAAATTATATGGTATAAACTAAAATATTAAGCCCAATGCCAGAAGAAGTATAGACAGTTAAAACTGCTTTTCTAATAATACCTTTATGAGTTTTTTCTTTAAGAAAGGAAATCATTTTTTATTAAAATTCTTTAATATCCAGGAGAGAGAAGTCTATGTGTTTATTAAACTGTGGTCTACTTTTAATTTTTGGTACTGGGGAAAAAAATCAATCTTGCCCAGGCTGTGAAGCCTGTACCTCCCCACCATTATAAAATATACTTTATTTTTGTGCTTGCATTTGTTTCATGACTCATGAATTATTACTTATAAAATTAGATAAGCCATAAAAGAATGGCTACTGTAAAAATTGATAACTCAAATTTTATCGACCGAGATTAGTCAAACAGGACAAAAACTTGCTGTTCCTTAAAAGTGCATTATTTTTTAGGCTATAAAGTACCACATGTATTTCTGATGGGTACTATGAACTGCTTGTTCTTTTCTTGCCACAACAATTAAAAATTAAATGATTTTACCTGTGTTTTGTTCTGAAAAATATATACAAACTTTTACATTTTTCCGATTGTGTTTCATTCATTTATATGCTACAAAAAGAAATGATAAAACATAAAGTTGATTTCTGCAGAAAGTCAAAACAAATGAAACTAGACCAATAATATGAGAAGACTACTAAACTCATAAGTTGGAGAATGGAAACTATAAAAGCTATCATTTCCCCATGCGACTGCAAAAGATTTTTAAAAGATAATGGCATTTGTTATACTAGAGCTATAGTTATGGTAAAACAGACACCCCATGTCACACTTGTGAAAATGTAAATTGCTGTACTTTTTCTGGGAAGCCATTTGCCTATACATTTCAAGAAACTGGAAAATATTTGTATGTCTGAATTATAGTTCTACTCCCAGGACTTGTTTTTAGAATCATATTCTAAAATAATAATCATAATTATATATATATATATTAAATATAATACATATACATTACATATAGCAACAGAGAAGTTCACAGAAACATTTTCATAACACTTAATAAGCCAATGTAAATCATCCACAAAAATGAATTTATAAAATGAAATGTGAGTATTGTTTTTTTTTTCTTTTTCATTGATGTATCTCAAGTACCTGAGTGTGCCTGGAACATATTAGATGCTCATAAATATTCCATATGAAAATCAATAAGGATAGAATATTGTGTTACCATTTAAAAATGCTAGTGTTTTATAATAGTGATACAGGAAAATACTAATGATATAATTTTCATTGACAACTAAAGTTGCAAAGTTATATATGCATACCATATTTTTAACCTAAAGAAACATGTTGTTTTTATTTGTTTTTATTACATAATACTAAACAATATGAAGTGTTAGTTCTAAGACATATTATAATATATTTTCATTTCCTTTAGATTTCTTATATTTTAAACATATTCTATATAAAGCTTGTATTATTGTTAATTTAATTTTTTAATGAAGTTAGTATATATGAGTAGTTTTGAATATCAGATGACAGTATATGCAAAAATATATTAATTCCTTTCTTATTTTCTTCTCTTCTTGATCCACAAAGACAAACATTTCTGCTTTTCCTCTTATTTCCTCTTATTCAGATTTCTAAATAAATTTTTGCTATTTCTGGATATTTTTCTCCCTTTAGACATAATATATTGGCTTTCTGTTGCACTTATGCATCCTTCTCCTCTGTTCTCCCAAGTTAATTTTATCACATTTTTTGGTTTGGTTTTGGTTAAACATACTAAACAGTATTTAATTTTTATATATTACCATGTAAATGGGAGCTTTAAATGATTATATATCCCCTTTCCTATAAAACTTTTTCTATGACAACTTTCTTTCCTGGAGGAAATAAATTCATAATTTTTCTTATACTCTGTCTATGTCCTTTCTTTGTAGCTCCACTATTTAACACAAAAAGGATTCTTTAGTCTTATTATTTTTGTTTGTTACCATTGAGTGCTTAAGGAGTTTTCTACTACTTACAATTTATTGTCTTAAAATGTTCAGAATATCACCTTATTATCTTTTGAGTTTTTATCTGTAGTGATGACACTTTTCATATCTGATATTAGTAATTTGTATTTTTCTTTGCATTATTTTCATGATCAATTATGAGAGGTCATCAATTTTGTTAATATTTTTTAAAAACAACATCTAGTTTGTTTTTTCTTTGTATTTTGTGTTTTTTATTTAATTTATTTCCATTCTTATTTTTTGTGTGTCTGATTTGCTTCATTCTGTTTAGTTTGCTTTTGTTTTTCCTAACTTCTTAATTTAAAATCATTTATTTCTAATATGAGCATTTAAAATGTTATGTTTCTACTGAAGCACAACTTCAGCTTTAGTTTACACATTTTGATGTATTTTTGTTTCCATATAAATTTAGATAAAAACATTTTAAATTTTCCTTGTGGTTTCTTATTTGACTGACAGATTACTTTAAAATGGTGTTCAATTCATAGATATTTTTGTTAATATTTTTAAGTTGGTTTCTGTGTGTTTTCAGTACTTTTAAATTGACTAAGATTTATTTCATAGTCATGACTTTATGAATGTTCATGTGTACCTAAAACTAAGAAGTTGTTTTCTGTGGTATTCTATATGTGTCAATTACATCAACTTGGTTGATAATGTCATTCAAATATAGAACTTTTTCAAGTTTTCATGTTTTCAGAGTATTGTGGAACCTATGAAGGGAGGGTTGCTCTGCCTGTGCTAAGTGATAACCAATCTTGTTTTAGTTTCAGAGAGATTCCTCCTGCTATGAATTCCTTTCTCAAAGACTCTGTTTTCAAAGATGTAATTGCATTTTTCAAGTATCAGAATTTTGGATTAAGTTCTTTCTTTGGTCTTAGACATTTGTACAGTGGAACATAAATCCACTGTACAAACACCCACCTTAGAAACACCCACCTTATGAATTAACATAGATAGAAACTTTCCAAAATTCATCTTTAAGGATTCACAGACTTTTCACTTGCCCTTTCGGAATTTTTTGCATTTGTGAGTGAAATGACATGCTGTTAATTTGTAATTTTGCCCTCATGGATTCCTTTTTTAATGTGTATTTTAAGGTTTGGTTTTTACTATTTACAGACAAAAGAAGCATATGCATATTGGAAAACAATCCTAATTTGTGAGAATTATGTAAATTAAGAAAGTCACAACTTTTTTACATTTACCTCTCTTTAAGGCAGCCTGGTGATTATCCTGGCCAGCCTTTCCTTTGTGCACAAATGTGTACCAAATTATCATACTTTTTTTAAAAAGTGGGATCATACTATATGTATTGTGTAACCTGCAATTTTCAAAGAACAGCATATATATTTAGAGTTTATTTAACTACAAATAAAGCCTTAAGGTGTTTCTAAAAAAAATATACATAACTTTTTATTTTTTATCTATTGCTACTCAGAAAAAATGTTAAAATCTTCAGCTGTAATTGTGCATTTATCTTCTCGCTTTGATTCTATCAATTTTTAGTATATGTATTTTAAAGTTCTTTTATAAAATATATACACATTTATACATGTATCTTGCTGATAATTTTGCCCTTCTGTGTTTACGAAATATCCCTCTTCATCTCTGCTTCTACATTTTGTCTTAAAATCTCCTGTGTCTGGCACTCATATAGCCACAACAGTTTTCTTATGTTTAGGGTTTGAATGGTGTACCTTTTCCTGTCATTTTATTTTTAATCCTTTTTTATTTTTAAAATAGAGCTTTCTAAGGCATTATATAGTTTTGTACATCTTCCCTCTACCCATGATATATATATATCCAGTCTGACAATCTCTGCCTTTTAATTGGAGTATTTTTAGCTCTATTTTTTTAGTAGTTTTCTGGGAATCTCAATATGTATCTATTTTATTTTAGCACACTTTGCATTTATACCTCGCTATTTTATTTCTAATGTAAGAGCTTTAAAGTTATATATTTCCAATTTCTCTCTTGTGCTATTTGTTTGCTATATTTTACTTCTTTCTAATTCATAAATTCCATGTTTATATTACTATTTTTCTTTTATAAGTAGCTTTTTATAGAGAGAAGGTAACACAAAGGAATGGTCTTTTATAATTCCTGCATTTTTACTAGTTCTTTGACTTAAGCTGACTTTCCATCTGGAAGCATTTACCTTTGCCCTGAAGAACTTGTAGTGTCTTAGAGTGAAGATTCTGCCAGTGACAAATTCTCTCTGATGTGGTTTCTGGGCTATATCTTTATTTATATTCTTTTTCCAAGGATTTTTTTTCATTGATTAAAGAATTGTGCATTGTAAACATTTTTCTCAGTACTTTAAATATTGTGTCCTTCTGTACTCTGAGTCGTTTATGTGCATTCAGCCATCGTTCTTATTGCAGTTATCTTGTATCTAATGTGGACAACCCTCCATCAAACAAATGAAAATAAGCAAAGGCTGTTTATGCAGAGCTTACTATATAAGAAGGCAGCCACCATCATTTGCATTTGGCAGAGACTGAAAGGAAGTCAGAGCAGTGTGAAGATCTTTTAGTGATAAAGAGAAAAGGCTCCAGGTGTGCCCTGATTGGAGGCTGTTGGCATGGGGAGCTGCAGGTGGGCTGACTGGAATACCAGTGTCCTTTATGATATATCAGGTGGGCAGAGAGCTTTCTGGGATGAGTTCTAAGTCAGAAGCCAGGACTAAAGTTCAGGAAACTGTCAGTTATTAATCAAATATTGTAAACGGGGGTCAATTATTTCAGGGTTTTTTGTTTGACTTCATAGAATAGTTGCTAGAGACAGTGGTCTCTTATCTTTTACAAATCGAACTTATAGAAATAGACTGTATTCCTGGACCAGTTACAGTGAATAACTGGTTGATTTCTAGCACCAGTTGCTGCAGATTGTGGACTGAAGTTCTACTGTCAAACTTGGTTTGGCATAGTCCATTTGTATATTCAGCCTCTCAGTTGTATGTATTTTGTCTCTGTCTTCTTTTAAGATGTTCTTTAATCTTTGATTTTCAGCTGTCTGCCTGTGATATGACTAGGTACAATTTAAAATTCAGCTTGAACCTTGTTGAACTTCTTAGTTCTCTGGGTTGAGATTTTTCATCAATTTTATTATGTTTCAGACATTTTTTTCCAAAAAATTTCAGTCCCATTTTCTCTCTTCTTTCCTTTTGAGGTTCCAGTTGTATAACTGCATGTGTATTATTGACATTTATTCCACAAGTTGCTGATCATTTATTTTCTTTTTGGTTATTTGTTTTTATAATCTTTGTTTCTCTAATGGTTCACTTTAGATAATTTCATTTTATTTCAAATCCACTTTTCCTTTCTTCACCTAAATCCAATCTTCTTTTAAAGTCATCCAGTGGATTTTAACCTCAGACATGCTATTCTCTAATTCCACAATTTCTAATTGGTACATTCTTGGAGTTTCCAATTTTATCCTGAAATGCCTCCATCACTTAATCTAATATATCCATCTTTTCTGTAAATTAACATACTAATAATTACCAGATTAAAGCCCAGGCTTGCTCATTTCAGTAACTAAATTATCAATGAAGCTTCATTTATTTATTTTGCTTCCCCTTCATTACAGATGATTTTTTTCTTCATATATCTCATAGAGTTTTAGTGAATTCTATATATTGCTATGAAAGAATAGTTATAGTGATTCATTGTTTTTAATCTACTTATCAAAAAGTAAAATCATTTTCTTAGTCTAATGGCTAGGGTAAGGAAGTGACCATTTAAATCCCTCTTACGACTGGGTCACAGTTTTAATGATATTGAGTTCATCTTTGATTTGTCAAGCCCTGTCCTCCAAGCTACCACTACTATTAAAATTTTGTCAGTACTTCGATAGAGAAAGATTTTTTCTTTTTGTTTTTTGTTTCCAGTTCTTGAGTAGTGTTTGTTCACTATTGGAATCAGGTTGGAAAAGGTTTTGTAATATAATTTATGTAATTACTGCAAGAATGCTCAGAAATAAATCATTTTCTCTCTCCATTATTCCTCCTTCATTGTTGTTGTTGTTGTTGTTGTTAAAATCTGGAAAAGGGAGGAAGTAGAATAAATGGATGTAGTAACATATATATATATATATATATATATATGTATACATATATATGTATATATATACTTGCATTTGTGGCTATTTTCAGTTTTAAGGCATTCTTCTGGAGCAAACTGTCATCTTGTTGACCCCTCCTTGTCTCTGCAAAGCCCCTCCATCCTTAGCAGGCTTATTCTTTGTTGTCCATACACATTGATGCCCACTTCCACGTATGGAAGCAGCTGTTTCCTTCCCTCCCCATTTTTCTCCTATTTCACTCACTTTTTTCACTTTGTTTCTTAATTTTACTCATTTCCCTTGTCTCTTAAATTTGGTAATGTTTGTGACTCAATCTTTAAATGTTTTACCTTTTCTATATATATTCTTTTGGTGATGCTGTTTAAACGTATGTCTTTAAATCTCATCTATAGTCCAGTGATGAGTTATATTTGTATCTCTAAATAAGACCTCTACTTTTAACACCAGATTTATATAACCAGCTGCCTATTTGACATTTCTACTTGGACATTAAATAAATAACTTGATACATTCCAAACTGAGTTTCTCAATATACAATAATTAATAAAATGATTAAATTAAACCTGCACCACCTACAATTTTTTCCATCTCAGGGATCACTCCATCATCTTTGTTGCTCAGAACCAAACACCTGGAGTTTTCTGTGATTTCTTTCTCTACTACTTATCATTCTGTCCACCAGAAAATTATGATGGTTGTTCTTTCTATATTCAAAACATATCCAGAATCTGAACACTTATCTGCCCTTCTAAATCTATTTCCCTAGTCCAAACCACCAACATCATTTTCCTGGTTTATTAAAATAGTCCCATATCTGTTCTTCCTGCTGCCATTCTTATCTCCATTTCTGCCTTATAGTATATTCTCACCCAAGATGGCCCTTTGAAACTGTGTCAGATCATGTAGCTCTTGCTCAAAACCCCTTAGTGGCTTCCCTACCTTTCAGCGCAAAATTTAAAGCCAAATGGCTTCCCTGCTCTTCCTCGAACATACCAGAAACATGCTGACTTTAGGGTTCTTGGTAATTATTGTTAATTTTACCCAAAATTTCTCTTATCTACATTTCTTGCCCCATTGCTTACTTCAAGGTTTGCTCAAATATCATTTTTCCAATACGGTCTCAGATGATCACTTTATGTAAATTGCACTTGCTACACCTCCCCTACTTTATTTTTCTCTGTAATACTTTCTTCTACTGTGTAACTAACTTTAGTATTTTGTTGCTTTTCTTTCCACCATTGGAATATAGGTGGAATGGAAAGGAAGTTTCCCTGTTTTGGTCACGTTCTATCCATAACATGTCTCCCACTTAGAAGGCACTTAAAAATGTGTTAACATATGAGTAGCTGGTCTTTATTTTTTTATTTTTATTTATTTATTTATTTGTTCTATTTAGGTTTACATGATAGCAGAGTGCAATTCATTGTACACAGATGGAGCACAACCTTTCATTTCTCTGGTGGTATATGATGTAGAATCATAACATACATACAGTCATACATAAAGCTTATTTTTTGTGTGTGTTTGTGTGTGTACAAGGGATTGAACTCAGTGGTAGTCAACCACTTGGCCACATCCTCAGCCCTATTATTTTGTGTTTTATTTAGAGACAGGATCTCACTGAGTTCCTTAGCACATCTCCATTGCTGAGGTTGGCTTTGAACTCGTGATTCTCCTGTTTCAGCCTCCCAAAGTGCTTGGATTACAGTGTGCCACCACAACTGGCTGGTAGCTGATCTTTGGTCACTGGCCATTGATTTGTATTGCTAGCTTGAGCTCTTTACACTATCACAATCTAAAGATGAAGAGCTTTGTTTTATGGTGATCCTTGCAGATTGTTCTGTGACATTGATGATATTAGAGTTTTGAAATTATTCTTGCAGATACAATAGAAAAAACAAACAATTTTCTTGAACAAAAGTGAGGTGCTTACTTAGGTAAAGGAACATATGTTTAACTTTATCCTTCAAAAAATGTTCTACACATAATAAAACACTCTTCAAATATAAGGAATTAAAATGTTTTGCATCATAGACAGCTTTGGAAAGCCTTAGTGCTGATTCAACATGCTAGCTCTTAACTAGTAACAACAGGCTGCTTTTAAAGTTTGGGTTCTCCTATGTAAGTGCAGTTTGAACATACAAATTATATGTAAATACTTGAATATTTTTGTAACAGTGTTTGAAAGTATTTTCCCTTAATAGCAAATTTAATATTTTAAATCATAGTCATGCCTGTAATTACATGCCATATTTTAATCAGGTGTAGACTTTTAAATAGTTGGAAAAAAACATACAAAAACTAAAAGTAGCTGTTCATAATTTAAGGATGAAAATAAAAAACTTCATATTTAAATGTAATAAAATGATGAAATCTTTTGAGAGCTGTTTTGATAATTCCCAAGAGTGAGTGAATTATATGTAATATGAATTTTACCACATAATTTTGTAGTAAATTAAAAGGGGTAGCCCAAATTTGCTTTCTAAATTAGATTAATTATTCATGTTAATAATACAGAAAAATTGCACAAATATTACTTTGAGCCTCTGATTTCAAATTATTGTTTTTATTGTTAGAATGCATACTTGAAATCAATTCCGCCTATGAAACTGCTTATATTTTTAGAGATTAGTGATCCCCGAGTTGAACTCTTTTAAATGTTGCATTTTGAAAAGCCATATAGATATTTAAAACCTTTCCAAGCATAATGACTACATGTTTTTTAATGGCAAAGATTTTGTGTTTCTACTTTGTTTTCTAATATATGGAAATTTACTCCAGTTAAACAAACAAGTGTTCTGAAAATTCCCAGAACTTATTTGGTGCTTCATCTCCAATCAAATGTTTCTATGTTCCTAATAATCTGGACTATGTAGTTAATGGACTACTCAAAGTTTTAAAAGTTATGGTCCTTTCTACTAGAAAGGAGACACAGGTATGTATTTAGTTTGCTAATTAATAAAAATAAAATAAAGATTCACTATAAGGTCATTGAACTTTATAATATACTGATAAAACAATGAATTAAAGAATATTTGGGGAATCTCATTTACATGCTGAAATTCTTGTTAGAGGCACAAATGATAAAAATGTGTACATTTCATCCTGAAAAAATAAAGCCTCATTGCTTTTGATAAAACTATTGAGTATTCACTCATTGTTCACATTTTCAATGTCTGGGTTTTAGAATGCATGGCGACATCGTTTAAATATTCATGGGCATGGAGGGAATGCACATTTAACTAAAAGAGTAGTAGAAACCATTTTATTTGAGAGTTAGTAAGCTGTTATTAGTTATTGATTACTTCAATATTATAACTTCAAAATAAAATTAATGCTACCTGTCATGGTTGCACAACCAAATGGATTTATGAGATGATTGGGGATATTTAAGAGAATGACCTAAATTGTGTGTGTATTCTCTTTCAAGCATTTGATATCCCTAACACTTCTTAAAATTGCATCTGAGCTAGATTTCTGTGCTACTTTCTAAATAAGATTGCACTCCTTTTTCTCCTGAAGAATATCCTTATGTGAATAACACTTGTTTTTCTAGTTGATTGCCTTCTCTTATTGAATTGGTTTAATAAAACACAAAACATTTGTGACAAAAACATTTGTAGATTTTGTTATCTATTAAGAACAAATATTGTGCATTTTTTTCTCAGCAAAAGACAGGATGCATAAATTATACATATGTTAAAAATACCATGTGGAATAAAATTCATGGTTTTTGAAAATTTTATACATTAGAATGATCACAGTAAGCTCTTTTGTTTAGAAAATACAAAGTATATTTGCAAGATTTAAAACAGTTGAATCAATTTCTTCAGTCTGAGGAAATCAGTGATACATAAAGATAAACCACGGAAAGGCATATAATAATTTACTTACATTGCTTTACATAATACTTTTGAATTATGTGTCACAATTCACAGGTAAAGTATATGTATTGAATCTCTTACCATTCACAGTATTACATATTTATTTAGCATTTAGAATTTTGAAGGGTAATTTTCACAACAGTAATGATCCAAGAGCATGAATTGGATCTTTCTTGACTTGGAATGCATACTAATCTTCAGGATGAAATGTGTTCTAGTATGTCATCTTTAAAGAACAATTCCTCATCACTACTGATTAAATGTCAGATTCTGCAGTTATTACTGACAAAACTTCATATGAACTTCTGAAATAGAGGGTATAGGATCCAAGGTTTTTATGATATTGTGACATGTGGAAGGAGGTAAAGAACATGTATCCTTGGGCTATATCCAATCTCATATGATACAAAAGAATGATCACAATAATATTGCATATGGTGTTAATGACAATCCATTGTTGTAGCCTTAATTTTTCTTTATTCCTTGATCTCTTTCATTAAAATTTCAACAAATAAAAGAAGTCACCTAAGGATAGATAGGATAGTCCAGTGGTCCCTGTTTCATTTCCCTTGGACTTCCTTTGAGCCTTGAATCGGGCTTATCTTGCACCAATAAAAATAAAAATGTTTTGTGTTTCATAAGCAACAGTGTGATGATTGTATCTTACATATTATAATTGGCTTCTTAGGATGGAATTTGTTTACAGATTATTAACTCATGAAATGTCTCTAGTAGTTCAATCACACCGGTCAGTATGTGACAAGGAAGAATAGATGTCAGTTTCCAACTGCATAAAAGGAATTGTTTCCTACACATTGGTGTCACCAAAATAATGACTCTTTCGTAGAACTACTAACAAGTATTGCTTTTAAACAAAATAATTTTACCTTGAGTGAAAGTAATTCATCTTTAATATCCATATATAACTAGATTATGATACTTAGTGATTGTCTCCATATAGTAATACACAGTACATATTGACCGGCAGCAATCATTTTTGTTTACATTTTTCTTTCATGTCATGGTTTATTTGAAGCATTTCTAGGCATTGTTTTATCAGGGTTTGATAAAACTTCTTTGATGTCTATAGAATTAGTTATGTCCATTTAATAGATATGAAACCTCAGGGTTCTAGACATGAATTCATCCAACACTGTAAGAGCAAGAACAAAAGCCTCAATCTACTTCCTTTTAACAACTGACCTTTTTCCTTTTACAACAAAATTTCAATAAAATATCACCAAAGTTTGATTCTGTAATTTTATTTATAGTACCTTAAATGTATACTTTAGGGACAAGATTAACTTCCAAAGAGCAGAAAATATATAAGATAAATTATATATTTATATAAATTATATATTAATGGATAAATTCATGGATATTGAGTAATGGGGTGATAAACACTGAAGTGCCACTACTTATTTTGGGAAAGCAAAAATGTTTGCCCAACAGTTACAGCTGTAGGAGAATGCATTGGTATGTTTTCTGTCACTATAATAAAATGTCAGAAATAATTAAGTTATAATAAAAAAGATTTATTTAGCTCACATTTCTGAAGGTTCCAGTCAATGTTTGTGCCTCTAGTGAGAGAAAGGGTGGGGGTCGTGTGGTGTGGTGAAGCAAACCCACTCACCTCATGAGCCAGAAAGCAGAAGAGAGAGGACTGGCCAGGGTCCTGCCATTCCCTCAAGGGCACACCCTAGTGACTTAAGGCTTCTCACTAGGCCCCACCTCCTAATGATTCCACAACCTCCCAATGGCACTAGGGCCCAGCCTTTAACACAGGGACATTTTAGAGGGACACTTATACAGACCACAGCAGGTAGCCGTTATCCTCACCCTTTGGATGAGTGGTTCCACGTTGCTGCTGGTAATGTCAAGGTGGCTCTTTTCAGCTTAAGTTCTGTAGTTTGATCATTCCTCTTGGTCAAATAAAGACATGAATATGATTTGCCTTATTCTATTAATTTCATTTAGGTTCAATTCTTGATCTTTTGTCTGTGGCTTCACCTATTAATATGCATGATTAAGGAATGAGCAAGAAGGAAAAGATGTCAAAGATAAATGAATTTTATCTACCTATTCAGAACCAGGGGTTCAATACTAATAAAAAAAGAATATAGCATTAATAGTTTACTTATCCTTGTACTACTATGACATAAAGTCGATTGAATGATGAATGGCATTTTAAATAACAGACTGAATGATGTCTCACCAGGTCTGTAAATTAACAATCTTTTTGTTTTGCAATTTTCATTTACTTCAAATATTCAAAATGTTCATTCTGAGTATAGATAATAAGGACTATGCACCATGATTTTTTACTTGCCACTATTAAAGTCCAAATGAATTTCTACTGTGACAACATTAATATTGACATGTTTCCATCCTCCTGCCTATTTTAATTTTGATATTTGAAACTGTATTGGATATTTGAGTGAAATTGTATCTATTATTACCATTTTTGAAAAATAAGATGATTTCTACTTTGACATGCTGCATAAAAATAAGATTAAATTTATCTCAGAAAATTTTCAAACTTCAAATAGGAAATGGCATGGAAATAATAGGTATTACCTCTCTAGCATATTACACACTTAGGAAGAAATGGTCATGCTTTACACTTTGGCTAATTTGTAATTTTCCAGCAGAGATTCCTAAGAAAGGTTCCTACTTGTTGAGATTCTTCCTCTTCCTTTCTTTTCCTCTCAGGTGAGGCTCATGTACTTTATTGAGATCTAAGATTTGTCATACAAATAAATTTCTACAGTTCTCAAAAATATTTAATGAATCCCTTTCATTCTCCCCTGTCAGACTTCTGTAGCCCCTTTTCTTCTGTTGTTTCAACTAAAGCTTCTTGGTAATTATTAATATTATGGACTTTGATATTTGTCATTTCTTACTTCAGTTCTTACTTTCTTCCATTGGACATTTTCCTTATCTAGTTTTTTTTTTTATTTTTTATTTTTTTAGTTGTAGATGGACACAATGTCTTTATTGTATTGCTTTGTATGTGGTGCTGAGGATCGAACCCAGTGACTCACGCATGTGAGGCAAGCGCTCTACCACTGAGCTACAATCCCAGCCCCCCTTATCTAGTTTTATTTCACTTTTTTTCATGTTCTGCTTTATCTTCCTATCTTGGTACTCTTACTGTCATTTTGGTATGTATCATTCTAAATGTTACATAATTAATTCCTTTACTAATTCAAGAGAGAGGGAGCTCCTGTAACATCACTGAAGAAATTATAGCAACTATGATCATGTTAACTGCCTGCTGACGGTTCAGTTTTTTCAAATATTATTAGAAATACAACAGGTACTTAAGACCTAATCCTTTTTTAAATTATTTTTTTGTTATAGATGGACACAATATCTTTGTTTTGTTTATTTTATTTTTATGTGGTGCTGAGGATGGAACCCAGTGCCTCACATGTGTGAGGCAAGCGCTCTGCCACTGAGCCACAACCCCAGCCCAAGACCTAATTCCTTTACTCCAATAAATGTATAAGATTGGTGATAAAAATATTATGCAATATGTAAATAGAAGAAATATCAGATATTATAATCAACTGGCTATTCTTACTTTTGTTTGTGCGTGGTTCTTAGGCATTCTTATTCCATTAATGTGGAGCTAATGAAAACAACAGACTCATCCTCCCTTTGTCATCAACTCAAATAGTGTCATTCTATTGATGTTAGATGTGCCTCCATAGAATGTGTTTAGCCAGACCACTCTTGGACCTTTTGGGGATTGCTTCATGCCCCAGCCACCATCCACTAAGGTCATCTTGTACATGTTATCTCCTTCCAAAGACCTCAAATGCTATCTTCACTTAGAACCATAGTAACGAACAGAATAAAAGACAGAGTGCTTCTCATTCTCCACATAGCTTGGCCTATAGGATTTGAATGTTGACAATAACATCTCGTTATGTTTTTCTTACTGACCATATGTTGAAAAGCACCATTAAGTTAATCATTCAACACTAATTTAGCAAATATCTTCTTTCAAATATCTATTATGAATTAATAAGCTAAATACATGTAGGTACTCCTAATTCTTAATTGTGTTCTTTCCCACATTTTTATATCTTGTAACATTCAAGTGAGTGCTACATGATAATATGAGACTGTTTTATTTTACATAAACCTTACAGTTTCTTTCTCTGTGAAACTCAGCCCAATTAGGGCTTATCAGCCTCATACATTCCTTTAATTGGAAGTTATATTTTCTGGAGGAAATAATATTGAATGTCTGAGAAATACCTTCGTGACTTGGACTAGGTCATGCAGCAAGGCAGAAATGATGTCTTTCTGCATTTCCACAGGACCTTTATTCTGAAGAGGTCAGGATATTTCATATGCATTATCTCAATGCCATCCACAAATTCTTTCTGCAGTCTTTGTCAAAACACAGAGAAATAAAATTTCTTGCCTCAGGTTATGTAGACACTAGATATATACCTTCTGTAACTCCTAACTTTTTCCAGATTTTTGTTTTACAAATATGTCCATTTCCTTTTTAAAATAATGAATAAATTCAACCGAAAAGTACTGAACAACTGCTGTTATCAGGCACTATTCTAGATATATGGGATCCAAACAGGAAAACAAAACCAAAACTTTCCCTTGTTTCTCATATTTTTATTATCTTGTATTTTAATAAATTGAAAAGGGCTATTGAGGAGACAGACAATAGACACAATACATAAGTGGCATACAGTGTTTCAGTAAAAAAAAATGCAATAGAAAAATGAAATAGGAGATAGTAATGTGGTGTGGATATGTAAACAGGTTAAGCCAATTGATATAGAAATCATTTAAGTTCCCAAATATGTTAAATGATGCATTTTAAATGGTTGTAAAATTGGAAGTGTATAAACAAGACTATATTTTTACATATTCAAATTGATGAGAAATTGATTCATTAATCTAATTCAATAAACATTTATTGATAACCACTCAGTAAAATATGCTGTTCTAAGGTTGTGAATATAATGCACATCTACTGTCAAACTGTTCAGACACTAAAAGATAAGATATTCTGCTTACTTATGGCTGCATGAAAATACCATGCCAGAACATGATGATTAAAAATATTTTGTAAATTTGTGATTGACAGAACTTAGCTGGTGATGCTTCTGCTTCTTCTGAGGTTGGCTGGGGCTGCATTCCCCTTTAAGGGTTTGACTGGCCAAAACATCATTCTCTCCATGTGTCAGGCCTCTTCCTCTTCATGAGGTCACTCTACATGATTTTTGTACATGGTCTTTCCAGCAGGAAGACTTACTTGGAATCTCAGGATTCAATAAAATGCAAAAGGAAAAACAGACAGCCCTTCGGAAGTTTGAGTCCAGGACTCATACAAGGTCCTCACCTCCACATTCTGTTGGTTAAAGGGAGTCCCAGGCCAGCCCAGATTCAGGAAAGGCAATTCACAAGGGGAACATTATGGGATGCATGGATCATTTTGAGCCATATTTAGATACTAGTAATCCTAGGAGACAGTGCTTATATTATGCACAGATACTGTGAGAACACTGAAGAGCATTTGTCAGACTGTTGACAGTTGTGTGTGGCTTCTAAGAATAAGAAGATGCTGAGCTAGATCTTAAAGACATCATCAGAATTAGCCAGTGAATGAGAAATAGAAGGATGTACAATAGAGAAAGTTAAAGAGACAGGAGAGAGAGAGGGAGGCAGGGGGAATGAGACACAGACAGGACATGGTGTCAGAAGAGACTTTGGTATATCCAGAGAACTTCCAGTTATTTAATATGAGAGAAAGTTATTCACCTTTTGGTAAATTCTGAAAAGGCTACTGGAGAGTAAGGCATGATTTTGAAACCAGGACTTTTACATACCTAATATATGCTATGAGGATTAAATTATATCAACTATCTGATCTATCTACCTATCTGTCTACATATATTAGGTATGTATAAATGAGTATCATAATATACTAGGTAATTTCTAACACTGGTTTTGCTATGATGAGTCCAGTAAAGGATGGGATTTGCATTTGACAAAGACACGTTTAGGCACAGCTCACAGAATAGATTATAAAGCTAGAGACTGAAGAATAATCAGTTTGATGACTTCCCAGGTCAATAGAAAAGACATACAGAAGGCAGAGACTATAGACACAGAGCTGAGAAGAAATAGAAATTATAAGTTAAACTCCCACATTTTAATTTCTTTCAAAATCTAGTAGTTCCTTCATTTAATGGTTTCCTCATTATTACAATGTATATATTCATATTTTTGGAGGATCCCTAATATTCCAAGTACTGTGATAGAAACTGTGATATATTGGAGTGAGATACAACTTTTATATTCAGGAAGCTCAGAGTTTATTTACAAAGATTCTAATATTGATGATAATTACAATATGACAAGCACTTGCTAGCTATAGGCAAATAGGAGTGTCATTTTACCCAGATGGTAAACATCTTGGAGGGGTTCCAGTAAAGGTTATTTAAGACTCACAATAGGCTAATGGAGACAGAGTGAACATGTGAATCTGGAGATTTAAGTGGACCTATTATAAGTGAGGAGCTGGATAAAGTATAGCATCATTATGGCCAGAGCTTAGCATACAAGCAAGGGGGATGAGAGAGATGCTACTCACTAGGAAGTTGACTGGAAAGTTTTCAGCGATGGGAGCCAACAGACACAAAAGCCATTTACAATTCCTGAAATTGTGCTCTGCATTTCCTTTAATCCAACTTCAGAATAATAATGTAACTTTAAAGTAGACAAAACTGATAATGTTCAATGTGTGGTAATTAATGTTGACTTTTATGAGTAGTATTTTATACTTACTTACTTTTTTCATAGCAATATGCAATTAGAATGGCAATATAGAAGACACGATTCTTACCCTCAAGAAACTTTTAAGTGCTTTTTCCTCCATGAGGTATTCCTAGGTCATTCAATGCATTTAATCATACATTAATTTGTATTTAACAGGTTGCCTGGGATATCATATAGCCAGTTAATTTAGCAAGTGTTGCTTATTACTATTGCTATTAATAAAGACAATTTGTAGATCTTTGGATGTAGAGCAAGAGCAGATGCCATCCATGGGCGATTTACACATGAACACAATACCTTAATTTTATTTATTTATTTATTTATTTCTATGTGGTGCTGAGGATCGAACCCATTGCTTCACACATGTTAGGCAAGTGCTCTACCCTGAGCTACAACCCCAGCTTGACCAGATCAGGACAGTAGCAAAGGGCTTTTTAGTTTCACCTAGGCCTGATTTTAGAATTCCAATGCAGACAGAAATAATGTAGTTTTGTAATACAATGACATTCTTTACTTGTGTATAAGGTGAATAAATTAAATGTAGAACTATGTATGACCATGAGAATATGTGCACACATGTGCACTGAGGAGGAGGGAATGCACATACGTACATGTATATGGGAGGGCAGATTTCTTGAGATTCTTCAGAAATATCAATAATGTAAAACCTCTGTCTTAGGGTAACACTAGATTTCAGATTAGTCTTAGAATTGCTCTGTTTTTAAAGCTTTCAGCAGGACACATCAGAATTTATCAAGTACACTAGAACATACCCCTATACCTGAAGCTAAATCATCAGCAAATCTTCCTGGGTCCAAGAAAATAGTGCATTCTACCAAGGCCTTTTGGATATTACTTTCCACTAGTAGGTGACTATAATCTTAAAGCACTTCTTAATAGGTTGGTTAAAATTAAACTTTCAGAGATAGATATAAGTAAGATGGTGAACCAGGAAGTTCCAGATTCTTGATCACCCTTGGAGACCTTGAGTTAACAATACATTAATCAGAATACCTTTTTGAGAACACTCAAAAAACAGTTGAGAAATGGGAGCATCAGGCCAATGCAAAACCAAGAAGGGATGCTGGAAAATTTTTGAGCATTTTGCCTGCTCATGTCCCTGTCTCTATTCAGTGTGACATGATACCCAAAGAAAGAAACAACTTTCACTGGTGTTCTTCCCTCAAGATAGAAACAAGTGAGTAGACCATAATTCACATATTTTGTTTACCTGGGGCCTACCCATGGGGTTGGTGTCTGTTTTGGCTTGCTCAAGGAATGAATGGGGATGGTGACATAGTTTGAAAGCTACTAAACATCAGAGCCAAATGGCATGGATCCTTTGAGCTGCAAAGCTGCAGAGATTCTGGATTTCTACAGGCAGATACCAGGGAGTGTAAGAGATAATATGTTTCAGAGAAGAAATAAAGTTGCTCAGAAAATTTAAGATAGTTCAAGTCACATTCACAAACCCAGAGAATACACATCTATAGAAAAGTATTTTGCAAGTCTAAGAATGTATAACTGGGCTGATTAATGGTCATTTCTTGCATGAAGCCAGTCCATATGAACAAACGTGGATATGTTTTTCAAATGCTCAAATCTCAACAGCAACATCATCAACATCACAAATTATACAAAGAAACAGAAACATGGCTCAATCAAATGAACAAAACAAAATCCCTAACACAGATGCTAAAGAAACATAGATCACTGAATTTTCTGACAATTTAATACAACTGTGTTAAAGATGCTCAGTAAATTCACAGTGAACACAGCTAGACAACTGAACAAAAATTCTGAAAACAGTATATGAGCAAATTAAGACTATCAACAAAAAGAAACTATGAAAGAAATTCTAGAGGTGAAAAAATACAATAACTTGAATTGGAACATTCTCTAGAGGAGTTTAATAGCAGACTTGATTAGACAAAAGAAAGAATCAGTGAACTGGAAGACAGGTCATCTTAAATCACTCTGTAAAGGAGCAAAAAGAAGAAAATTGAAGACCATCAAGCACATCAATATACCAATTATTGGAATTTCAGAAAGAGAAAAGAGAAGTGGCAGAGTTTATTTGAAGAAAAAATGGCCAAAGAAACTCCCCAAATCTGAGAAAGGAAATGAACATATACGTTCAAGAAGTTTAACCAATTTTAATTAGGATAAATCCAGAGACCCACACCAAACTACTGAAGGCCAGAGAGAGAATCTTGAAAGGTGCAAGAAAAACAAGACTCATCATATACACAGTAGCTTCTACAAGATTATCAGAAGATCTCTCAGTAACTTCCTCAAAATTCAAAAGCAGTGGGATGGTACATTTAAAGTGCTGAAAGAAAATGCTGCCAACAAAGAATGCTTTATCCAGCACAACTTCCTTTAAAAATGAAGATTTTATCAGATAAATGAAAACTGAGTGAGTTAAATGTACTAGATCTGCTCTACAAGAAATACTAAAAGGGAATCCTTCAAGTTAAAATGAAAAGATACTAAACAGCAATATGAAGCTATAGGAAAATATGAAGATTTCCAGTAAAAGTAAATATTTAGGCCAATGTATTATTGTAATTTTGGTCACAAATTCATTTTCAATTCTTATGTGGAATTTAAATGACAAAAAGTATATATTGAGAGAGGTCTATGTGAATGGGCATACAATATAAAAAGATGTGCTTTGGGATATTAGTAATATAAAGTTGGAGGTGTAAGGAGTAGACATTTTTATACGTGATTGAAGTCATTACCAATTTAAAATAGAATGTGATAACTCAGGTATTTCAGGTAATTGCAACAGTAACTATAAAGAAAATACCTATAACATACCAAAAATCAATGGAATCAAAGCACTCATAATTATAGAAATTAATGAAATACATAGGAGGCAGTAAGAGATGAAAAGAGAGAGAAAAGAGCTACAAGACACACAGAAAACAATGAACAAATTGGCAATAGTGTACCATTCCCTTTGTCAATAATTACTTTAAATGTTAATAGGTTAAACTGTCTGATCAAAAGATAAAATTGACAATAAATTTTAAAAAACAGGATCAAACTGTCTTCTGTCTGCAGAAGACTCCCGTTAGATGTAAAGACAACTAGATGGAATGTCAAAAGTAGGAAACATGTTCTATGCAAGCGGTAACCAAAGGAGAACAGCAGTCCTATCATAATGTCTAACAAAATAGACTTTAAGACAAAAATGGTATCAAGAGATAAGAAAGACATATATAATAAAAGGGTCAATTCATCAAGAATCTAGCAGTTATAAGTACATATGCACTATTCAATATCAGAGCTCTCACATTTGAAGCAAATATTGACAGAATTGGTAAAGCAGATAGCAACACAATTATAGTAGAGAGTTTAATATCCCATTTTTGATAATGGATAGACCAACTAAACAGAAGGTCAGTAAGGAAATAGATGACTTGAACAGCACTGCAAATCAATTGAACTTAACAGACATATACAGAACACTCCAGGCATCATCTTAAGTATGCATAGAATATTCTTTGTAACAGAAGTTTTATTAGGCTACAAAACAAGTCTTGAAAAGTTTAGAAAGACTGAAATCACACAAAGTACACAGCACTTGAAAACAGTTAACTGAGTCAGCAAAGAATTTGCTTATATCACTGACAAGCAAATGAATTTCCAATATTTACCTTCAATATTGCACTTTCATAATACACATAACTAAAAACATGAAGCAACATTCATGTTGAAGTACATTTGACTGTCGGTTGTTGCAGCCATATGTTGCCTAGAAATATGATATTCAGCAAATATCAATGAGGGTATTCAAGGAAAATCAATCTGCCATATGGAATTCCCAGTAGAGCATTGTATATTCTATTATTATTTGTAAATTGTGTGTTAAACATACTTTGTATCAGTGAAATTTATAATATTGAATCTCAGTTTTTGAGCATATCATTGATATAATTTTGTTTTTCTTCTAACATGCTTTTTGTGCATTTAGCTCAGTGTTTCAACCCATTCATTCTCTGTTGATCTCTTATATTCCAATGCCTTAATCTTATCTTTCTGTTATTGACTGTAAAACCTACCTATTAAATGCTTAATTGTAATTACTTCATATTTTAAGTTCTTGGATGTCCACTTTATTCCCTTTTATAGATTGAGGTTCTGGTGAAATCTCCTCTTTTCATCTTTACTCTGAAACAGGATAATCACAGTTATTTTGAAGACATTTTCTAATAACTCTAATACCTGAGTTATCTGTATGTTTCCATTATCTGATTTTGGTAATCCGTTTTCTTATTATCTTGCTTCCATTTTCGGATATGCTTTGTAATTTTTTTAATTAAATTATGCATGTTGTATATGAAAAATAGTAGAGGATCTTGGGAAAGCTGTCAGGCTCAGAGTTTCCCTCGTAAGCATGATCATCTGAATCAAATCAAGTATTGAACTGACTTGAGGCTGGATTTTGGATCTTATAATAAGCTTCCTTCTCCATCTGTTTTCCTTCTACTCTTAGGGTCTAACCTGTTGGAAGTACCAACTGAGGGCCTGGACTGTTTACAAAAGCGCTTACCTGGTGATGGCCTTTGGCTTTTTCAGTTCAGTTCAGAACGAAGAGTACAGTACAAAGTACTTTCTTTCTTGTTTTTCTATTCCTTAACTCTTTTTTAAAAGCAATTTTCTGCTCATCTTCTTTGCCTTTTGTTCTGTGAAACATGAAAATAATAAGCAAAGTCCTCAAAGGCAAAACCATGGAATGGGGGTCTCACTTTTATTCTATTATCTTCTCTATGCATTCTTGACTTCTTAGGTCCTGGCTACCATTTTCAATCTGAATTCCATTTAGTTTTTTCCCTCTACCATTATGAAATTTCCAAAAGTTCTCCTTCCTTCTCTTCCTATTAGTAAGATATATTCAAATTCTCTGTCTTATCTGTCTTGTCTCTTTTCACACCGAAACTGGCATTTGCCTTGAGGGTAAGTGTTACTTACAGAATGTGGGCTCACATTTTTCTGATTTCCTTCTCTTAGGGAACTCGGGGCTCTCAAACCATGATAGCTATTTGAAACCTTCAAATATTTCATGCATGAATTTTTAAAATTAGCGTTTTTTCTGGTTATTTTCAAAAGAAATATTGGCCTACTCCAATCTATTTCATTATGGTTCCATCTACATATTAATTAGATGATTTCATATGTAATATGTACCAGAACAAAGATCTCTCCTATATCTTTTCATAGCATTCTATGCATAATTTTATCAAAATTGTTAGTACTCTAAATGGTTAAGGCTTGTGTACTTATCTATCTCTGCTGCTGGACCTTAAACTTCTAGAAGTTAAAAATGGTCTTAGTTTTCTTTGCATTCCCAATACCTAGAATGTAATTGCTACTGAATAAATGATTGTGTAATAAATAATCTGTAAGTAGATTTCTGGACCAAATAGTATGTCATTTATCTGACAGAAATTCCAAAGTTTGTTTCCCTCTATATGTATGTTTCCACAATCTCTCTCACTTTCTTCTGGTATTTTTATAATTTTTTAAAAAATTTAAATCTCTGACCCATCTGGAATTAATTTTGTTTTTCAATATTAAGTACAGTTATAATTACATTACGTTAGTTATTTTTTTCTCTCAGAAAAATAAGTGTCAGAATAAGGGGAATTTACTTTTATAGCTCAACTATATATCATTTATATTATTTTATTTGCTAGAACAGCATGTTTTTAAATTGAAAGCAATATTTTCTAATAATGTAAACCTGTAATGTTCAATTATCATACAAATTATATTGCTCTTCTGATATATTTCATCTTTCTTTAGATGTTATTTATTCATTTTGTTTTATTAGGTATTAAATAGAGAGGGTTCAAATACCTTTTAATGTACAAGCAAGAAATATTTAGATATTTATTTTAAAATTCCTAGCTAGAATTAGGGCACTCCTTCTATGAAGTCTTCCTTGATCCCTTTGTGAAGAGTGGCTACTCTTTTTCATATCTCCCAGCATCTTTTATTGTGGCTCCTTTTTAGCATAGTAATCGAAGCCTTTCTATCCTAGCATCTATCATAATATCTACTAAAAGAGCTGCTAAATAAATTTTCCAAGTGATGTTATTTTCTTGTAAAACTAGAAGATTATGTCATTGTTCATATTAAATGGTAATTCTATTTATTGTAGTCCTTAGGTATTGTTCAACAGATTGTTCTTAGAATTGGTATACAAGAGGGTGACAGTGTAAAATTTATTTCATTCAGTCCTTGAATAGATATCTGTGTATTTTTCTATTAAAATTTGTAAACCCATGATAAATAGCTATATAGATATGTTCATTCTTCTGGTTTTTTTAGAATTTAAAAATATTATTTACTTCACTAGATATTACAATCATAGAGATTATATAAAAAATACTTTTTAAAAGTTATTGCAGTGTACTCTGATGTAGACATCATATTTGAAACAGAAGAAACAAAGATGAATAATATTAGTTCCTGTCTTGAAAATCCTAAATAATATCTATCATTTATACAGTATTTTGTATATGTCAGATATTAGAGATATTTATGTATGTATACTCACTCCTTAAGTTCTCATAAACATTTCATGCGATAAGTAAATTATTTTTCCCATTTTAATGGTGAGGAAACAGACACAGAGATTAGCAAAGCAGTCTGTCAATAGAGTCAGTGTGCGGTGTCAGGCTAAAGTCTAGGGACTGTTCCCAAGGCTTTCCATAAAAGGGAGCTTTGACTCACTCATTACTCCCCTTGCATTGAGCTCTAGTATCTCAGAAGTGTTTCCTCAGAACTGCCTACTGGATAATCCTTATGTAAGTCAGCTTTTTGTTACTGCAACAAAATACCCAAAGTGACCTCATTATAAGGACGAAAGGTTTATTTAGCTTGCAGTTTTGGTTGTTCAGAGGCATGGCACCTATATCAGCTCAAGTGTGGTAAGGGCAGCATCCAGGATGAGGATAGATTATGGTGGGAGCAAATGGTCACATCTGCAACCAGAGCAGAGAGAAAGAAAGGAGAGTAAGTGTGGCCCCACAATCCATTTCAAGGGCATATCCTCAATGGCCTCAGGACCTACTAGAAGGCTCCACCCCCTAAAGGGTATTCTACCTCTCAATGCCATTATGTTGGGGTCCAGGCCTTTAATATATGGGTTTCAGTGGGCATTCAAAATATAGCCATAGCAATCCTTAGAAATTATTTTGAGAAAAATGCTATTTTCCTTACTGTTCCTATTCCTACTTCCTCTAAGGCAAACATTGTTATAATTTATTGGATGCACTGATTATTGTGTTGAAAATGGGGACTTACTTAAATAATATGTGGAGAAATTTTTGAAAATTATATTTTATTTAATTTTGTGTAAAATTGTATATTTTATATAAGCTATTTTATATAAAAATATAAAGCTCTTTAATAGCTTAGACTAGGGGTTTGTGCTTTCATATAACCTTAACTGGTTATAACTCACTTTCAAAATTCAAATATAAGTCATGGCACACTCAGAATGACCTACTTAAGAAAACTGTCTTTACAAATATTATTGTCTTCTTGTGGGGACAAGGATCTGAAAAATACATAAATGATTGATCTCCAGGTAGTTAGTCTTAAAGGAATAGCAGATGGTAAACATTACCTATTAAAGCAGGAAATTATTTCAACATCTTTTAAGCTAAGAAATTTTTTAGAAATAAATAATTCTGGTTGGTTGATTTTGAAAGTATACCATATGCTGTTTACATGTTTTGGCATTTATCCAGTCTCCCTGAAGATGAGAGTAATTTTTTTTTTTGAAAAGCCCTTTTACTAATTAGATAATAATGAACATAATGAAAACAGGTGCTATAACTTTTTGAATTATGAGAAGATTTCTTCAGACAAGCTTTGGAAAGAGGATTATGAGGGGAAAAAAGTGATCTTCAGCGAAGATATAATAAAGTGGATACCTATGAATTACAGAAATATAAACTAAGTCACACATTAGAAAAATAAACTGTTATTTTTTATCCAAATGGAAACAAAAAAACACAAATCAAGAAGAGTTTAAAAATGCCCCTGTCCACTTTATATAAACCAATAAATGTAAATACATGCATTACATGCAATACTGAATTCTAGTTAATGTCTTATGGCTTTTCAGGTATGTTAGGATGGTAAGTAAGAAGTCACTCAGGATCCCAGGGTTATTGTGCCTGAAGTTCAATAAGATAATGAATCCATCTAACCTATAGATCCCCTCACCTCTAAGTGACAGCAAGACCTGTCAAAAGTCTTCTTTTCCCTCTGCACTCGAAAGGATAGATACGGATAATGTAGATTATATTGCTTCAGCTACAAAGGAGAGTAATTACAGCCAGTGGGGGAAGGGTAGTGTATACTAGTAATAGCAGCTCCTGACATAAAGGACTCAGAAATGGGACAAATAATGGAGAAATCAAGAGGTAAAAGGATAAGGTAACTCACTGGTGGAAACCTGCTTCAGAGTGGCTTGGTAAACAGACCTCTGTTGCTGAGAGAGGAAAAGTTTATCTGCCCTGTGTCTTTCCTTCCAGTGAAAGAGATCTCCATGTTTGAATAGCAGGAATATTTCTGAAGAAAATGAATGTTTAAAAATAGTACACACAACTATTATGAGGCATTATTAACTCTTTACAATATGTAATAATGTATTTGTTTATTTTTTTCCAAAAAATATAACTGCTCTGTATGAAAATAATATATAAAATCTGTTCTCAACAATATGGCCTGATATTACATCTCTTCTGCTACTGCATAGACCCTTAAATTCCACTTGTGATTATTTTTCTAAATGATTAGTGCTTATTGTGATTATTCTCTGGCTAATATATGTATGCAAAATGTGGCTGCGGGGATTTGCTTTTGTTAGCATATCCCCTCCCCCACGCTGAAACCTCAAGGCTCCAGACGTTGATGCTGGAGAGAGAAAATGGATGTGTGTGTGTGTGTGTGTGTGTGTGTATCTAACCTTCAAGTTGATACAATAGTGATGATATACAATAAAAAAATAAAGCTGCCCCTTGATCATGCCATGTTTAACATATTATGATTATAGAAAAACTAAGAGTAAGCAGAATGCTTTAAATTTAAGTGGGGGTAGTGCTTTCAAACAGCTTTATAGAGCATTTACAACTGGAAATTTAATATAACTGAGAATGGCATTTTTATTAAATAATTCTGTGATCTTCCAGACATGTTTCTAACCAGTGATCTTCCTGTAGCAAAATGCATAGATAATCAACAACCCAGTCTGACGGTAAACTTGTTGGGGGATTAAATCTTAAAGGAAGGAGCCCATAGCCCTGGAGGAAGACTGAGTGCATGTTTCTGAGTCTTTGAAGGCTCATCTCAGTAGTCCCACTGCTAGAATGTGCTCTGTTGTCATAGCAACACCATCTCCTGCTTCATACAGGAAAGATTAGCTCTTACTGTGCAGAGGAGAGAATTTAGGGGAAGTCAGACTAATCCCTGGGTGCACTTCGAGGGAAAGGTTGGACCTTGCCTGAGGGATGCTGGATCTGCAACGATAGAACTGGCCTGCCACAGACACTGGTATTTAAGTTGAAGAGCAGAATTCACCGTAAGTGTGAGCTCCTCCAGAGTAGCATACTGATGAATGAGGTTTGTGTAAGTCTTGTTGAAAACTGTCCCATGCAGCAGGAGAATGACAGCAGGAGACAGTTGAGAATGCCAATGTTTCCTGAGTTTTGCTAGCCCTCAAAGGGTTACCAGTTCAGTAACTCAAGGTAGAATTTTAGGTACATTTGAAATATCCACATAAAATTCTGCAAGCATGGCAAAATTAGATTAGTAAAAAAAAATTAAAAAAAAAAGAATTATATGTTTCTGGCACTTAGTTTTCTGCATTTCAATTTAAAATTCCATAGAGAAAAGAATTTTCATGAAAAAAATCTGTATGTTCAAGCAAGTTGTTTCTTCAACACCAAAAGTGATGAAATTTCATTTTAGGATTGTAAGCATTCTTTTTCAATTCTATATGCATCTTTTTAGAATCCTCTTAGAAGCATATAAGTGATATAATTCTTTTAAGGTACTTATAGCATGATGAAAAGGTATTCTTTGAGGAAGAGTGAATTATTTAGCTATTCTATTTGGTGCTGGTGCTTTAACTTGTCAGTATAAAACATGTGCAATGTGTTAATCTTTCATGATTTTCTGTTGCTTGCCTCAAATGGATTTTGTTCTGGGATAATGTTTATGCAGGTTTGTTTAGATTTGTTTCCCTCTTGGTTTGTATTTAAACAATTACTTCTACAATTACCATGGATTACATTTTTTCAGCTTAAATACTGGAAACCTTGCTATGAATTTAGACTGTTTGATATTAATATCTATTGTGATGATGTCTTTTAAAAACTTCGTTACTTCAAAGGGCACATTAATCCCCATACAAAAAATTAAAATTTTCAAAAACAGATTTTACATACTACATTACTAATATGTATTTCATAATTCTTATTGTCAGTGTGTATTACCTTGAGTGTATATATTTGTATTTTAAATATTCATGATGAAAATTATATCATACTGCATTCATATTTTTCAATTGTTTAGAACCTGACTATATATTTATAACATATATTTAGAAACTGGGTTTTATTTGCCATGTGTACAATCCTAGGTTACTAGTGTACTACACACTACAACTAACATGACAGTCTAGGCTAAATATAGCCATTATCAAAAAATATTTAATTACCATTTGAAGTGTGCTGTTTTAATTTCTCAGAATGAAAGAGACTTGGGTGTTGCTGTGAAAACAGAGCAGAGATCACATGTGCACTCCATTTCTCTGGAAACCATACATCTTAGACTTATATAGTTGTATTAAAATGTTACATAAAATTATTCTCTTTATATGATGGAAGTATACAAAAAAGTACCCTGAGAGTCATCCCTGGTTCCTTAGCGTTCACACTGTGACTGTGCAGACCCTGGCACACTTAAGAAAATGGAGACAAAGCAGGAAGTGAGCCCCTCTCAGCAACTGATTGCAAATTACTACAACAATCTCTTTTTTAGTGATTCCTGTCAGTAGTTTAGGGCAGGACTCTTAATTATAGGTAAAAAGGCAGATCTGCTGGTTTTGCTCTTTCTCAAAATAAAATCTAGAATAGGTTATCTGACTTTCTAGACTTTGGGAAAAATGAGAAAACTAATGACCTTATTTTGAAAAGTGAGACTTGGGGGGTCCCTATATGATGCAAAGCTCAGAACTGATTAAAAAAATAAAATTAAAAATAAAAACAGGAAAAAACTGGCAGCATTTACTGAAAAATAAGACAGAGCATATAAATAGATAATTATAGAATTATAATTTTAAAAAGTTAGGTCAGGGGCCCATTTACTATTTCAACTGAAGCTTTTCAAGAGGTATTTCTGACCAGTTTTTTTTTTTAAAGAAGCTTTATATTACTTAGTATTTTCCACTCCTTATTTTCTGCACTGTGGAGATGACTGACCTGGAGCCAAATGCTGTTAGATGAAGACGAGTGGGAATTTGTTCTCTCTCTGGGGCCAGTTTGGTTTGGCCCTTTCTGTTGTGCTGAGGTAAGGACCAGGTCATCCTCCAAAGCCTCATTATTCTTTGAAAGACAACACTTCAGATATCTTTGCAAAAGGAAGTTGCTCCTTCTGGTCCCAAAGGTTTGCAATGCCATTTGGAAAATCCAGGAGTCATTTTAAGAATAAGAATAATAATAAAAGATCAGAACATCAAGGTCTTGTAAAAGCTCTAGGGTTCCTAGATATTGTGGCAATGGTCTAAACTTTTGCATGGGAAACCAGAGTAGAAAAGAGAAAAAAGAAGCAAAGGCATAAGAAATTCACAGCACAAACATGTGCTAGGGAACACTGAACAAGAAACACAAGAGGCATAAATACGTGATTTGTATAATGGTCTGCTGTCATGTACACTGAAGATAAGTTCTAAAACTTCCCAGTAGAGTTGATACTTGTGTGTATTACACACAAGAAGATATTGGAAACAAAAATACTCAGCACAAAAGGTGATGGTGTGATATAAACACTTTTGTATTTGCTTTTAAAAATCAAATTAAGATTCAATTTGACCATATTTGGTTCAATTCTGTGACTCTTTATTAGATTAGAAAGGCCACATTAGAGAAATGTTAAAAGTAACAACTTCCTTTTTTGGAAATTTGGGATTTATACTAATGTAAAAATGTTCTTTTTACCTTCCTTAAATTTGACTATATGTCTTGAGACAAACATGGGCTAAATTCATTTATTTTCTTAGATTTACATGCAAGCAAATATGTAGCATGGTGTGGAGGAGCTAGTAGGAGAAATTGTTCAAACAAGGTTGTAGAAAGACCAGAATGTCAATTTGAGATATACATTTGGATAATATACATTTTTGAAGGCAGATGGGGCCCATAGCATATATGAAGAATAGGAGTAAGTACCCTGTAAAGATGCATTTTGCAAACGTGGGATAGAATGAGCTGGTCTGGGCAAAGGTTGGCAGATAATGAGGACTGACAGCTTAAACTAGCATAGTCATTAAGAATTAAAATTAGGGAGTAGATGGAAAACACATCACAGCTGTATAGTCTATGGAATTTTGTGCATTAATTCAGTTGTCCAGGAGTTTTGACATCTTCCAGGTTACAAGATAGGTGATAATAATTACACAGAAAAATGCTGAAGTTAAGGTTTTCATAAAAACACTAAATTTGGTGGTCAGAAAATTGTAATATCTTATGGTAAGTAGTGAGATAAAAGTAAGCACAGAAGATAGACTTGGTCAAAGATTCAATACCATTAAAGAAAGAACCTTCAAGATTGAATTGCAGGGGTGCCATTACTATACAGAGTCTAGTAGACTATACCATAATATACTTCCTTCAAGAGGAAAAGGGAGTTTCTTAGATCTGTGATGGTAATGGGAAGCAGGAATTAATTTGATTTTAGAGATCTTAATTTTACTCTTTAAAACTTAAAAAAATACTACATTTGATTAGAATAGCTAATTTACTCATGATAGAGTATACTTTTGGTCACACTATTGAGTGAAATTTCAAAGCATCTTTAACATGTGTTAAATTACTCTTTGGTTTCCCCATTAACATCTGTATACAATATGGTGATTTGACTGCTAAAACTTAGCATGTATTTTGAATTTGAAGTATACTTCTTTTCAGTAGAATCAAAAACATTATCTTTAACTACTGAACTGCAATAGTTCCACAATTTAATATATTTTAGCTAAGGAACTTTTATACTTTGCTCTTGGTGTTAATATATAATAAAAGTAAATTCTATACAAAAGGGAGAAAAATGTATATTCAGTTGAATTTTGGGGAAAAATTGTTTTGATGGAATTACTCAATGAGTTAAGGACAAAAGTTTTTTGTTTTTTTATCCAGATAACTGGCATAATTTTCTATCATTGTAGTTCTTAAATGATAATAATGCTAATTATTATACTAATTACAAAAACAACCTCAACTGTTAAGAGTTGTTTGGTACTTTAAAGTTTTTAACTATTGAGGAAATTAATCCTGCCAACAAAACTTCTCTTTGTATCTACATAGAAGAAAGAGAAATTTTCACATATATCTGTACAGTAAAGTGGAAGAAACAATAATTACAACTTCTCTATCTCTTGATAGACAAATTAATGTTCTTATAGTCATCTCCCATTTGTCTGGTGAGATAAACTCTTTATCTAATTTTGGAGGTACACATTTACAGGTTGAAGTCTCAGAAGTCTTGGATTGGAAAATCAAAAGAGTGGACCTTTTATTAGGTCTATATGTTTCAAGAAAATGTTTTAAATGGGAAGTGGTAATGGGGAGGCAGCCACATCCTTCCTCAAAGAATATTTATCCTTTTACCTTTCTTATACCATGTACCTTTCTTTATACCATTTATATTCATTATCTCATTGAATTATCAAAACACCACAAGACACATAAAATTCCATTATGTCCCAGTTTTATTAGTGAGGAAACTCATAGTTGGAAAGGCCCAAGGAATATTTTTAAACTCATATAACTAATACACAGAGAATTATTGCAGTTCACTCTGCATCTCACATCATCACTTCTTAAATGAAGCATAATAGTCAATTTTGGATGCTACATGGAGAGGTAGTGATAAAGAAATAATCATTTTTATTGTTCTTGCCTTGAGTATCTATGTATTATATGCTTTGCATTATAAACAAGCAGATCATTGGTCACAGCCTGGTATCTCATATAAACTGTTATCTTACTCCAGGAAGAAGAAAATGATAAAGACATTTTAATCTTTAAGAGAAAGGATGTTATTCTGAGTTTCAGAAGATTATTCATCCATCCACCCATCCATCATCTATTGATTCATTCATTTACATTCATTCAATGAGAATTTTATATATCCCTTCTTTAGACCTGCTTCTGCCCAGGCACATTACAGGAATATTGTTATGGTTTGGATCTTTAATCTTCCTTCAAATACTCATGTGTTGATGCAAGAATGTTAAGAGGTAAAATAATTAGATTATGCGAGCTGTAAATTCATCAGTGGATTAATCCAGTTGATGGATTAATAATTTAAACGGGTGACTAGGTGGTAACTGTAGGTAGGTAGGAAGTAGGTTATTTCACTGGAGGAAGTAGATCACTGGGGTGTGCCCTGGAAGCTTATGTCTTTGTCCCTGGCTCCTTGTGTTCATAAGTTCTCTCTCTATTTCCCAACTGAGCAACTTCCCTCTGCCATATTCTTTTCTCATGATGTTCTGCCTCACTTCATCTGAGAGCAATGGAGTTGCCCAAACATAGACTGAAACTTCTGAAACCATGAACCCAAAATAAACTTTTCCTCCTCTAACTTGTGTTTCTCAGGTATTTTAGTGATAGCAATAAAAAAAGCTGACTAATACAAATATCAAGAAAATCAGAGATTATCTGTTTGCTCAAAGATAACACTTTATTGGGAAGGCTAGATGCTCTATAAGCATCATCTCATTTATTTTAACAAGTATCTTGTAAGAAATTCAGTTGTCATTCTGTCTATTAGGAAAGTAAGAGAGATTGTGCCCAAACCACATAGCTTGTAAATAACAAGGATGGGTTCTGGGTTCTTAATCTATGTTTTTTAGAATGTAAAGCCCATGCTTTTAACTATGATGTTATGCCTTATATTTGTCAAGTGTGGAAAATACTTTGATGAAGGTTACTGCAATATACAATGCTTACAGAAAGGTGTGAAGACAAGTGGGGTTATCATCTTCAGCACATGAAATTTTTCTTATTTGTAATACTGAGACAATAACTAGTTCATGGAATTGTTTGGGTAATTAAAGGAGATAATCAATATAAGAAATATTGCACTAGACACTTAACAAATGACAATAGACCCTTATGTTTATCTGCCCATTTTATCTTAATTGCTGCTTGAAGTTTTCTTTCCCTTTCCTTTCTTCCTTCTTTAATTGGTATTTCTTTGATTAGTATCATTTGATTGGCATAGTCATTAGTTTATGAATATCCAAGCTATCTCTCCTTTTTCTTACCTGAAAGTTTTGAAGGTGGTTACAGATAACAGATAACTTTTCCAACATTTGATCTTCCAAACAAATCACTGAGATTCATAATAATTGGAATAAAAAATGGTGGACACCTTCCTCTAGACTTTAGAAAATATCATCATGTGTTCTGACCCACTTTTTCTCTTTGCTTGTAGAGAGAAAGGGGCTTGGGAGGAGGAATGTCTTCCAAATATTTTATTTTTAAAAGTGCATTACCTATAATAGCTAGGGAACTTGTCCTTTCATTTATAGATTTGATTGAATGGGTTGGAGGAAAAGGTAGGAAAATTAGAGCTAGAAAAAAGAAAGGACAATATGTATAATCAGGTCTTAATAAGAATAAGCAGAGTATAATACTGAGCCAAAACACACAAACATACTAAAGGATATTCAAAAGCTTATGACCTGGAGAGAAAGTTTTCAGTTTTTGCTCTGAATGTATGCCTATATATAATTTTATATTGCTGAACAATATTTTTAAATCACATGCAAAATTTAATGCAACAGAAACTTCCTTTAAGAGTATTATTTTATCTATGTTAAAATCACTTATATCTCATAACTTTTAGTAAAAATAACCTTAGTATAGAAAGTGTTTTGTATAATAGTATTTTAAGCTCAGTAATCCACATTATAATATGGTTAATACAATGATTTGTGAAACAAGCTCAAGACAGATTTTAAAAGAAGAATAAGAAATTAACAGATTAATACAGCCTGTAACTTCCAATCTTGTCTAATAATAGTTATTCCAATTAGTAAAAGATTTAGGAAAGAAAAAAAACAACAAAATCCACTTATAATGCTTTGAAAGAGGTTTAGAAATTTAGAAAACCCCAGATGCCATGACTTTAGTAGAGAATGCTGCACATCTGTATCCTCTCTGGAAATTGCTTTAAGCATGTAGGAAATGTAAGGATGATAACAAAGTTTTTATTTTTTATTTTTTATACTTTAGTTAATAAGGTCCCCAGGGAAGATTAGTTCCCTTATGAGGAATGAAACATGCACTTGTCTTAACACCTGCCACATAGAGGACATTAGGGATCTTTTTTGCTTTTAGTTCTTTCCTCTGGTTGCCATTGCTCACAGTTGGGAGTGGGGAAAAAAGGTCCAAGAATGTGGGGACTTTTTCTATTCATTTTTTGTTATAAAGCCTCACATCATTGTTCCCAAGTTCCTCTCTTATGGTTTCTTTTCAGTTTAGAATTTTAACCTGTAATTTTAGCTTTGCTTCTCCTTGACCTCAAGACTTGGTTTTCCCACTGGCCCGTTCTCTCTTAAAATTTATATCCTAGTTTTTAACTTGTCAAGAGAAATAATGGTGCTAGGACTAACATGATATTATGGTAACATTCTCATTTTAAAAATATTTGGGTTTGGAGTAATTATCAATAACAAGCAAAATATGCTGTCATTGAATCTGTAATAGAAAACTAGATTTATAATCTGGCACATATTTTCATGAAGTGTTTTGCGTGCTAGAGTATTTTTGGTTATCAGATACATTTTTCTAGAGTGATCCTTGACAACTTAATCATATTCTCTGTACCACCTCTAACCTTTTAGGCAACAAGTAAATCTCTTACTTAAAATAAAAGGACAAAAATCTAGCATCGTAGTTAATATATGAAATATACTTTTGACTAAGTTTATTTGAACAATGTGGGCATGGGATTGGCCTGAATTCTGGGTTGCAGTACTACTAGGGGGGCATATCTCACATGATTCTTTTTATTGCTGATATGTAAGTAATAAATATAAGGATATTGTACTATATTGTACCATAGACTCACTTTTCATTACTCTGCAGTGTAGGGAATTAGAGTGTATACAGACTTTGGCATTACACATATATTTTCATTGGAGTCTCAGGCCTGCATTTCCACTGTACTTTCCTTACTTGAGGACTAAAGAGCTAGGAATCTGCCTTGCATGCTGTTTTACTTTACAATTCAATAGATAAGGTCATAAGAGATATTAATAAAATATTGGTTTTAAAATGTAGTCATGAGCCGGGCGCGGTGGCTCAAGCCTGTAATCCCAGCACTTAGGGAGGCTGAGACAGGAGAATTGCGAGTTCAAAGCCAGCCTCAGCAATGGCGAGGCACTAAGCAACTCAGTGAGACCCTGTCTCTACATAAAACACAAAATAGGGCTGGGGATGTGGCTCAGTGGTCGAGCACCCCTGAGTTCAATCCCTAGTAC